>JAAWXA010000008.1:4662193-4993593 GCA_038090715.1 Florisuga fusca | reverse complement strand
AAAAAAAAAAAAAAAAAAAAAATGGAAAGCCTGAACTTCCTAATCTTCAGTATTACTGGTATTTAATTCAGTAATAAGCTTATCATTTCCTCTACTAGAACCTGCTTTCTTCAACCCTTTAAATCTAGTCCTTTTATACAAGGGATTTTGGAAACATCATTAATTCAATCACTTTTTAAAAAAATTGAAAAAATATAATTGAACTGGAGAAACAGGATTCTAAAGTCTCAAAAGCAATGCTGTGATGCCAACAGGTAAGCACTGGTAACTTTCTCTGTAGTGCTATACATTAACTGGTGATTCATATCTAATTTTAGGCAAACCTTTTCAAAATTGTGGATTTTTTTCAGATTAAGTGAGTACATGTAAAGGCTAACCAATGCTCAATAGAAAGGCATCCTGGAGTTATTTGGGAATTATGAAATGCATTAGACATGAAGTCTAAACTCAGTGAATCCAGGGATTTAGGAAGAAACAGCTTGCAACTGCAATTAACTTCAGCTACTACTTTGTAATCAGAGCAGTGATGGAGGATGGATGCACAATCAAAAACAGCTTTAGCAAATATTAATGTGAAAGTAAATATCAATCTATTTTGGCTATATTTTTACCACTTACACTTTCTGTGATAGTTGAAATTTACCTTTTGAAAAATCTCTAGAAGACAGACAGAGAAGTGACTGAAAATCAAACTCCCACATTTGGAAAACAGAAGTTTGTCTTTTAAAGCTGCAGAAGTACACATTTCCAAATATTTACAGGTTTGCTTTTGATGTTTAACTATGCCTATGAAGCCACATGTCTGGTAGCATAAACAGGTTTTGTTTTCAGGGGGCCAAGCTCTTCCAGATTCTGGATGGCTCCCTCTCTTATGTACTTAAGCTGATGTTGAATGTTTAAGTACACAAGACAAATCTATAAAGTTAATAAACTACAAATTATTAAAATAAGCAGATATTTCAGCATTTCTCTGAATCATCTTAAAGACTGACTGTGACAGTAAAATTTCTATCATACAGTTTTTGATGTAAGCTAAATTTCATTAGTATTTGTATTTAAACTCCCATAGTATTTTTTATTTAAACTACCTGTTTGAAAGAATAAGTTCAATTTTGAAGCCACTTTGAAAATATTCCTCATAACATGTGTTGACATCTCCTCATTTCATTCCTTTTAAGGGAATATCCTGAAAGAGATTTTATTTTTTTTAAGAGGGAAAAAAAAACAACTGCTCAGTATTTGGTAAAAGCTCCCATTGCGTGTCAGCCGTGTGAAAATAAATGTTTGAATGGAAAATTTTACTTGCATGGTTCCAGAAGGTCTCATAAATGTTAGTGATAAAAAAATGAAATGATGAAAACGCACTTTGCCATCTTCTGTTGTTTGAGTTACCCTATCATCCATGCCCTTATTTATTTTAATTGCCTTTTCATTTAGAAAAATGAAACTAAATTGCAGCATGGACTGCTACAAATTTCTTTTAGATGTCACTGAGCAGATTACTTTAAAAGAAAACTGCTGTCATTTAAGCTGTTCAAATATAGCAGCCAGATTTCCAAAGGTGCTCAGTAGTCAGCCACACCAAGGGGATGGCATAGACAATGAATGAACATATTTCTATCCTTGCTGTCAGAATCCAGAGCCTGTGGATGTTTTTATAGATCTTCATGCCTTTCATGTGTTTTAGAGCAGTGAGTTACAATCTCTGTAAAATTTTAAATTGCCAGTCAGTGGTTGACAGAATTGCATGTTAGAATTTGCTTCTTTGGATAATAAGTCTTGCCAAGAGAGTCCCAAAAACTTCAAGAATCAGTGATGTTTAACAAGACAACATATTCATGAATACCATCTTCAACATTTCTGTAACCCTAAGTTATGAAATTCAGTAATGTTTTCAAGGAATCTTTCGATGCTCTTTACTTTGTGAAACTAATTAGGACTTAAGTGTTTTTTCCTGAAGTGGAAAGATACATTTTCCTGAGAGGATGAGAACGAGGAGGAGCTGGACACACACAGGCTCTGAATATTATAGACAGAATAGCTACAGGAAAATATTACAAGAACAACACATGGAAAAGATGAGGCAGGCCACAGGCATACTAGAGAGGATTCAGTGCCAAAATCTAAATGTAGGTGGACTCAATATTCTGGAATCTCAGTGAAACCTAGGGACTTGTGATAGCAGCAGGACAACTATAGCAGCAGGACAACTATATTATCTTGTTACCCTTTTAGGCTACAAGTTTCATACACATAAAAAAAGGGGTAAATTAAACACTGCTTGACTCCATTAGAGGTGATATTTTTTGGCCACATGTTACATGATAAGAACACAGATTCTAGGAATAATGTTCTCAGAAAGAATTTTACCTCCCATTAATTCAGCCAAAGGCCTCCAGAAAATGATGAAATTTGTTAATAAAGGTTGAACAGCTTTAGTATGGATTTTTTATAAGGAAACAGCTGTTCATTTGCACGGGTAGTAGCTGAGTCTGAAGGCCACAAGATATGATAAAGAAAAAGCAGATGGTTCAGAGTAAACAATTTAATGTAGCTCTTGTAATTTATTTGAGAACTTAGTACATAGATTTAAGAGGTTATGTGAAGATCATTGAGCTAATAGTGATCAGGTATGTGTTGCTGGAGGGCAGCTAGAGAGATGAAAAAGCCAGCCAAATTTACTGTCAGATAAATAAACATAATGCTACATGTCCTCCAAAATGAGATTTGAGTAGTTAAAAGGTGCCAGAGGAACCTGAGTGAAATGAAATCTCCACATAAAAGAGAAAGACACATTCTGAACCAGAAAATCTTTGGTCATCTATTCTATAGTAGTCACAGTTGCTCAGAAGAGAATTGTCACTACCTGCAAACCCAAACTGCAGACCAGAGTCCTCCTATGTGAAAACCACAAAAATTCTTTGATCACAGACTAACAGAATGGTTGATGTGGGAAAGGGTCTCTGGTCCCAGCCTCTGATTGAGCAGGGACACCTAGACCCATTTGCCCAGGACCACATCCAGACAGCTCTTGAATATTTCTAAGAATAATTCCACAACCTCTCTGGGCAGCCTGTGCCAGTGCTTGGTCACCTTCACAGTGAAAAAGTGTTTCCTGATGTACAGACAGACTCCTCTGTTTCAGTTTGTACCCATTGGCTCTGATCCTGTCACTGGGGAGCACAGAAAAGAACCTGGCTTCATCTTCTCTGCACCCTCCCTTCAGTTATAGAATCACAGAATCATTTTGCTTGGAAAAGATTTTTAAGATCAATTCCAACTAATTAACCCAGCACTATAAATTTATGTTGTTCAGATCCCTTTGATCCAGGATACATAATCCCATCTCTCCCTGTCTTTTCTCACAAGAGAGATGCTTCAGACCTTTCATCACCATCGTGGCCTTTATTTGGACTCCCTCCAATATGTCCATGTCTCTCTTGGATGCAACATTCCAGATGTGGCTTCACCAGTGCTGAAGAGAAAGGAAGAATCCCATCCCTCAACCTGCTGGCCACATTCCCACAGGTCAGAATACCATCAGCCTTTTTTGTTGCAAGGGCACATTGTTGGCTCATGTTCAACCTGGTGTCCATCAGAATACCCAAGTCCTTTTCTTGCAGCTGGGTGGCCCTCAGAATGTCCTGGTGCCTGGGGTTTTTTTCTCCCCAGGACACTGGACTTCCCCTTGTGAGACTCCATGAGGTTCTTGATGTGGTACATGCTTCCATTTGACCTCACATTACATCCAAGTAACATGATTACCTCTGAAGTTGGACATGTATGCACAGACTGCTCATTCTAATTACATTTTTACAGCTGTAATTGTAGGACTTTCGACTGTTCCTTTTACATCTCATGATTTAAATAAAAGTTAATAGAATACTATAAATTGCCTAATTCGGAAGAGTGCAGTAAGCTGTAGAAAAAGCAGTAGTCCTGTTGCTTTTTTTTCCCCATTTTCTTTTTTTCTGGAAGTTCAGATGAAGAGTTTCAAAAACACAAACCAAACTTAGCTACCCATTGATTTCAAATGGGATTTAGGTTATTGAAGAGCTGACATTTTTTTCTTTTAAAATCTATTCCTCGGTTGTTTTATCTTGAACAGACAGAAGGCAAGATAACATCAGCAGTAAATAAACCATCTTAAATAGAATATTTATTTTTTCCTCTTTAGGGTAAATTCTGTCCGAAGATAATGTATGTGACCTCAAGTGAGCACAGTAGGTTTTACAGATCTGCATTTAGGGGCAAAATTTGTTTCTGGATTCAGAGGACTTTTTTGTTATATGTAAGAATGGGCTCGGGAGGCAGAAGAGTTAGAAATGCACTTGTATTTAACTTCACTTGAATTTCAAGTTCATAGCATCAAAGAACATAAGGTATTAATTCATTCCTCTGCAGTTAGAAGACTATGGGCCAGTAGTTAGTGCTTTGGATTATCCTGTCCCTTACTTACTCAGATTCTAAATTACAAAATAATCTGTCCTTCTTTCACCCTACTCATCTAACTATTTATTTTTATTATAAGTTGATTAGAATAAAAGCACATACCCTTCTTTCAAAAACTGACTTCCAAAAGCTAATTTAGACAAAGCCTGAAGAAAATATATGCCACATCAAAGTAATACAATGTCTATTTAAAACATTAGTTTTGTTTAATAAAGAGCACTCTTATTCTCAAAACATCCTATCAACGTGAATAGGATAATGTTGATATTTGCTAATAGTCTTTTTCAAGGTGTAAATGTTTTCCAAGCTCTAAATTTTGCAGAGTATATATATCAGTAATCATTCTGGTTAGAATGCTCAGACTGTGAGTGACAGTACTGGAAGAGCTCTTCAGATGTTAATACCTGATTTATATAAGGAGAGTGAATGGGCAGTGACTAAGCTATTTATCAACAGTTCACATGCCAACTTAGTTAAAGAAAATACAGACTCAGACACATACAAGGTTACCTATTTATCTCATCTCATTAGAGATTTTCTAAGATACCTGTTGGATGGGGAATATGTTTTGTATGTTAATCAGGTTTTAAATATATTTAAATAATTAAAAGGACTCAAGAGTGGGTGTGACATGTTTTAATGGTGTTAATAATCTATATTTCACACATTTTAGTAACCACACCTACTAGCAATTGCCTAATTGACAGATGCACGTAAAGTCACCATTTTAGTGGTTCACACAGCATAGCTGAAGAGGCTTTTTTAAAAGCTGGGAATTTAACTTTTATGCATTCATGTCTTAGTCCCAAACATAGGGCTATACATGTACCTGAGAACTATTAAAACTCACAAGAAATGTGATGCCCCCATACAGCTTGCTATAAGAATCCTCCACAGATTCAGATATGTGTGCCCTTTCATCTTAACTAAAATTGCTGTTAAGTAGGTGCCATCAAATTCTTCAGTCACAGAACATTATTACATCCCATTCGAACAGGACAAAATATGGTTAACAAAACTGTGCCCTTCTCTAGAGTTAATACACTTGTCAAAGTTTGGAAAGAAGTAAAGGATAGCATGACTCCAGGAATGCTTAAAGGTATCAAAATATTCATTGGGAAATTGCAATTTTTGGTACAAAACTGGAAACATGAATTCATGCTTTTATACCCAGAGAAGCCTGTGAATTTCCACAAAGTATAGGAAGTGCTGGTAACCTCGTGCCAAGAGTGTGACCAGGGTCTGAGGTCTACAAAACAGACTCAGATTTAGACATCACATCTCACTGATATCACAACTGAAATTCTAAATGATAGAGGGCCTTTTGAGATGTTCAACCTTGACCTGAGAAATCAGTCTTCAACAACAAACAAGAGTTTTAAAACCTGAATGTACACAATGTATTGTTCACAGTTAAGTATTGTACTGATATTTCTTCTCTGCCTCAGTCTTTTCATGACCACTTGACAATTTTCTTCCCCCTCTCTCCTCCTGATTACTTCTTACAATGCAACTTATTTAAAACTGTGATTTTTTTTCTGCTTCTTCTTTATCTCCCTCATTTTTATTTTTTTTTCTCGATGATTTTTCCCAGGTCTGCTGAGCTCTCCTTACTTTTCCCACCATCTGGCTAGACAGCTGTTACTGATATCACTCAGTGAGTGAGTTGTGAAAACAGTTGTTCAGAAGCTGGTTTTACCTGCAGTTCCCATTCTCTATGGAACTGGAAGTTCTGATGATCAGGGGGAGTGAAATGATGCATGAAACAAATCTCAATGCTTTAGAGAAAACCAATATGGCATAAACACAGCTATACACAGAGACAGCACAGATAGGTCCAGTTAAAGCAGAAATCATATGAAGAAGCAAGTTGCCAACTATGACAGGAAGAACTAGTAGCTCAAAATCAAGTAAATCAAGGGCCAACTGTGCTCTCCATGTCAGCTTGATGGAATCTCTGGATAGACAGGGTAAAAAGCAGAAACTTTGCAGAAAAAGCAAGAGAAACACAAGAATCTTTGACTTACCACTGAAAAACTGATGTGAAATGAAGCAGATGTTTCAGCTGAATTACAGAACAAAAATGCAGAATACCCATATAAAGTATATAACCTGACTCTGTTCCTCATTTGTTCTGCCTTCTGCCTCCTCCAGTACACTTCTTGGTCCAATAGAGACCAACTCCTCACAGCCCTGGACTCCATGAAGTATAGCATGGAGTATCCTTTATATACTTTAACACAGCCTGCCTAAAACCTGATGTAATTACCCAGCCAGCTGATCATCACAAGATGAGAACACCAACTATCATCATGTTCTAACAATTAAGACTTTGATGCAGGATTCATATGAGTATGTGTAGCTTTAGATGTACAAACCATTCTGGAGATTTCAGATGAAGGCTGTTGTATAAATACTTTTTGAGACATACAGTTAAATAGACAAAAATTTTATAAAACATCTCACCAGATTCTTCAAATTCACTGTTGTATGCATTCCAAGTCTCACTTATGCGAAGCAGATTTTCTTCCATGGCTTGAATGTCCATGTAGGGACAGTTGCACTCCGGGAATTTGGGACCACACTGACACCAGCAGTCATTGTCCTTGCAGATGAACTCCCCTTCTGAATTACAGGCAATATAACTCAGAGCTGCCTGGACAAAATGCTCTTGCAGATACTCTGGCAGGATGACCTGAAGACCTGAAGGAAATAAAGTATTTTGTTATTAAATGGAATGGAATGCTTGAGCCAAGCAGCTTCCCCAACCTATTTAAAAAAACAAAAAACCAAAAAAAGGACCAAACCAAACCAAAAAGATATTAAAGATAACTATATGGATTTTGTAGGATAATTTACACATCTGTCTAGATTTTTGCACTATGTTATATACTTCCTTTCTTAAGAATTAATTTCAGATATGTTCCTCACATTTCCCTCTCAGTACGGAACATCCATTCCACTAACTAATGACCTGTGTTCTTCAGATAGCACATTTACTGGTGTAATTTCTTCCTAGGGGGATTGTCAAAAACAGAAAGAAAGGATTACATCAACTTCTTGTAAAGAATTGCTGAATGAACAGCTTCAGCAGTGAGAGCTTTGCAGCAGGGAAGCCTGCAGCTGAATTATAATCTTGGTACAAGTAGCTAATGCAAATTTTGAGAGTGATGATGAAGGGAGAAAAGCCCTGAAAGGCAATGTAAAGAGACAGTATAATCAGAAAAAGAGGTGTGAAAGTTAACATTTCCATTCTGTATTGGTTTTGGTTTCCACATTGCCTTTCATACAAAACAGCTTGTCCAAATAATTCCAGTTATTTCTTCATGATTCTGCAGAGATAAACTACGATGAATGGCAAAAATTGAGCTGGCAGAAATTTTTGAAAAATAAAATTTGGCTTATAACGTTGTCTCTAATTGCTAAGGGACAATCAATTGGATGTAATGGGTAATTTCTTAACCTAAATTCTTAAATCTACTAAAGGTTATCATGGATAAAGAGTGCATAGTCTAGCTGTTCCCATGGTGTTTCCAAAAGCTCCTCCTATGTCACAAATCCCTGTGCAAAGTGTGCCATGACATTCAGAGGTCTTGCATGTCATATTCATGCATCAGAACCAGAGAGCAGGTGAATGCAAAATTCAGAACATTCACAATCAGAAATTTAGACTTACTTTGATCATTTTTACATGGTCCCAGGGATGGGAATGACTATTTTAGATAGAAGCATTTAACAAGTATCAGTTGCTCTGGCTACAATACTCATCAACCAATCAAAAAGCCATTGTAAGGTATATTATAAATGTTGATTTATTATTTATTGCTATTTTCTATATAATAACAATAATCTTTATAGAACCAGTGGATCTTATTTGTAGGCTAAGTGTACTTTTATGTACATAATTGTGGTAGTAACTTTATAACCCTTTCAAGTAGAAAGTCGTATCAGAATTGCTTTCTTCTACCTCATGTCAAATTTTGTAAAACTGCTGTTACTTGAGCAAACATTTCAGTGCAGTTATACACTTGTAAAATGCTCTGAAATTGTGAAAGGAAATCCCAGATAACCTTGAGTCTTCTTCATCTCTTCCATGATAATTATGAAAGAGTTTCCACAGTTCTGATAGTACATTTCTCATCATGACGAGCCAGTGGTATGCATCTGTCTGATTGTTTTCCAAATTTTAACAGACAAACTGTATGCACATGCTGGAGAGCATTAAAAATGGCTGATGATTTCTGGAGACATTTCATTGCATTCACTGAAAATGACAAGTTCTTTAAAAAAAATTATATCTTATGACTGATATAATTTTATGACTGTATGGCTTTTTACCTGTTCTGGGGAGAGAGAAAGGAAAGAGGGGGAAAAAAAGCACACAAATGCTTTAAACTGGAATATTCTCTTTCCCAGAGAGATGTTTATAATAAACAGCCACAACTTCACACTGCATGTCCAACTGATTTATGAATTGATATGGAAAACATTTAAAATTGGGAATAATTGTATAGCTATCTGTAACTGCAAATTAAGAATCATGTTCTTTCCTAATATATACAAAGAGGTATACACGAGTACATGAATTTAAAATAATTATTACATGAATTTAAAATAATTTTAGTGTTTTTTTCATAGCAATAACAATAACTTGTTCATGCCATGTGTTAGTGACAAAAAAAAAAAAAATTCTTAAGGGCCTAATGCCCTAAAGGATGACTTTTCAAAAATGTTTATATGCCTAATATGCAGGTTGGGAAATGTATCTACTAGAATTAACAAAAAATTATTTAGAAATTATACCTTTTCTTCCTTTCCTGTTTCATTTATCTTTCTTTCTTTCTCTTTATTTCTCTTTTCTCTTTTTTATATATAATTACTATTATTTTTTCTAATAAGTAAGATGACTAACCTTCCAGGTTTTCTTAAAATTCCCAAGAGGAGCCTATGAACTCTTTATTATTTAGAGTCTTTCAAAATCTATATCCAGCTCCTCCTGTGACTCCATTCATTTCAGTGGGACAACTGCATGAGGTATAAGCTACTACTCAGTCTGCAAAACAGATTGAGCACACTAAATGTCATTCCTTTCCTGGTGGAATCTGTGGGAATTCAGGCTGTTTAAAAGGTGTGCAAGAGGCTGCTAAATAGGGCTGTAAAATGTTAAAAGTATTATTCAAATTATTTTCTGATGGGTACAGAAATTTTTTCAATTTCAAAGGCGACATCAGCTACTGACATTTCCTTCACTTTGTCTAGAATGTACTTATTGCACACAGACAAAAAAAATTAGAAAAATGACCTTTTATGAGGTGGAAGAAAGAAAAACAAATTGTGTGATAAATGTCATCCTGTTCCAAAACAAATTAATGAAATTGCACCTACATACCTTGCAACTGAATCTTATTTTCAGGACTCTGAACCAGAACAGAGCTGACAGAATCTAGGTTGTCATAGTTACTGCAGCCAAGAGGACCAGTCCGTGTTTCTGTTACCTGATGGGAAGGGAATGGAAAAGCATTTGCTATATTATTGAAAACAGACTGAAGGGTTCAGAAGCTTGTTTCATAAAGTTTCCCTGTAATTCAGCCAGCAGTCCATTTCAGAAATAGCTCAATTTAATTACAAAAAGTCTAACTGTAAATGTTTTACAAGTACCACAAACTTCAGGGAGTGCTATTTCTATCGCAGAGAATCCTTACAAATATTTTTTGCTGACCAAAAGTCTAAAGTTTATTTATTCCTTCATAGCTGTGAAAATTAGAGTGTTTTTAATAAATGTCATTTATAAAAATGAAGACTGTGATTTTTTTTTTGCTGATGAAACTTCTCTACATGGCAACTCCTTATTGAAATAATGGAAAAAACTTTAAATTTTCCTGTGTAGAACAGCAGGATTTAGAAGTAAGCATCTTTCATAAACTGTATGTATAATGGTGGGATTGGTGGGATACATTTCACCAAGGAAAGACCTAAGATAGTTAGGCATAAAACTCTAGATATCCTGCCTCTTATAGTCACAGAATCCATGACCATACAATCAAAACACAATTAAAAAATTGAATGGACACATGTAGAGCTCTGACTTAAGAGTTGAGTATTCTGCTTGGCAATGGTCAGTTAGTCAAATGAGTATTTAAAGTAAAATTTAAGATTTAAATTTTCAAAAATTAAGTAAAACCTTATATTTACCAGCCCCAGTTTTGCATACAACCACTGCTGTTTTCTGTTGCTACAGGTTCTGCATTCTGCTCTAGATCTCCTGCAGCAAAAAACCAAACTATGGGGTTCAGGAGCTCATTCCCAACACACACAACCCCACTGAATAGCAAACAGAAGGAAGCTTCCTATTTCAACATGTTATTTTGAAAGGAAGATGAGGATTAGCTAAAAGAATTCACAAATGTTCATGTTGCTTAGGATTGCCTGTCTCTCTTAGTGTTACCATGAGTATGTGTGGGCAGCTGCAGCTGGATCTTGAAACCACTGAAATTTGACATTTTACAAGATCTCTCGCACTTTTGCAAAGAAAATACAAAAACTGAGGTTATTCCAAGCCCTTGGCACCTTTCAGTCTTTTTAAACTCGTGTTCCTGAGAGTGGAGAAGGAGACCCTTTGCAGTGCCAGCAGCCTGTGGAGAAGACACACAGAACTGGCTTCAGCCAAACCTGGTAGCAAACCTGCCAAGCTGCCCAAGGAAATAAGACAGAGTCAGAATGTCTCCTCCCTGCACACACTTGGCAGTCTTTAATATTTATGCCAGGGCCAGATTTACTGTGTTTTTTGCTTAATCATCCTTAATCAGGACAAAGACCCTTGCTGGGCATCTGAGTTGTCTTGGACATGGATGGAATGACAACTCAAATTTACCTGTGACTGTTCAGTCCTCTCCCTCTCCCAGTAAGTGGCCTAAAATTCCACTCAAAAGTCTCATTTTTGTGTAGTACCCCCAGCACACAGAGAGGATCCTAATCTGTTTGCACAATAACACAGACTGTCACTTACATTAAACAGGATAAATAACCAGAAGACAATAAAAGAGGGATGAGTGGTGTTACCAGTTTTATCCTCGTTCTGAAATATTATGCTCAGCATTTGTCTATGCAAATCTTCATTTAAAGATCCATCTATTTTAGTGTTGCTTTGTTTTGTTTATTATTATTCTTTCCAACCATTTATAAAGAAAGCAAGGCAGCTTCATAAACTTATATAAAATGTAGAAACAGTAAAGGCAATTTTACTTTTCCTATCCATTCCTATTATCCTCATACCTCCTTAAAATGCAAAATAAGGAAGGTTAGTAAGTAGCTTTATAATTATTGTTTCCTTTTTTTCATGCATCTTCATTCTTCATTTGGATTATGGAAGACATAGGTAGAGACTACCACTGTTTTGATTATGAGAGTGATAGAACTTGTGTGTTTAGGTGTGACAAGAGGCAGAGTAGTGAAAAATAATTATTAAATGGCTTTTTTGACGTATTTTTAGAGACTGATTACAAATGCACTGGTTCAAAGGAAAACTATATATAAAAAAACTGAGCACAGTTAGGTTTTGATATGACTTACAGACAATTATGATTTTTATAGGTAAGAAACAAAATATTGTTCTCATAATAACAAGTAATGCTCTATAAATAAAGCAATAATCATAGAATTATAGAATTTTCAGGGCTGGAAGGGACCTTTAAGATCATCTAGTTCCAATCCCCCTGCCATGGGCAGGGACACCTCCCACTAGATGAGGTTGCTCAGAGCTCCAACCAGCCTGACCTTAAAAACTTCCAGGGATGGGGCTTCCACCACCTCTCTGGGCAACCTGTTCCAGTGTCTCACCATCATCATGCTGAAGAACTTCTAGTCTAAATCCACCGTCCTCTAGTTTGAATCCATTCCCTCATGTCCTGTCACTCCCTGACATCCTAAAAAGTCCTTCCCAAGCTGCCTTGTAGCCCCTTCAGATACTGGAAGGCCACAATAAGGTCTCCTTGGAGCCTTCTCCTCTCCAGACTGAATAACCCCAACTCTGTCAGTCTGTTTTCACAGGAGAGGTGCTCCAGCCCTCTGATCATCCTCGTGGCCCTCCTCTGGGCACACTTCATTATGTCCATGTTCCTACTGTAAAAGGGGCTCCATAACTGGATGCAGTAATAATGACCTTTTCCAAACATCTATATATTTATATTATTCATTCTTTTACTATCCAAGTACCCTAGCCTTCCTCTGTCAACATCTTTGCTCTGGTACTGTTAGCTTATATATAGGAAATATATTGCAAGAAGAAAATTGAAGTGTATATTCCCAATATAATAAAAAAGAAAGACTAAAGCTAATAAAAATCCAGCTTGGATTTTGGATGGCACTTCGAGCCAGAAGTTAAAGAGGTGTATTTACATGTGCTTTTTTATGCTCTGTATAAATTCAACTCGACGAGGATTCTAAATGTGAAAAAATTTGAAATTGAAAAATTTCAGTAGTCCATGAGTGAAAGCCTCAAATTTTTTAATCTAATGCAAGGATTTAATTTTTGGGTAACTCATTTTGGTACCAAATCAGAATACAGAGCATAAAAAACAAAGGTTCAAATTTATTATTTCTGGTTCAATCCAAGTATTACTAAAATCACTGAGGATTTTACATGGTCTGCTTCAGAAACAATAGGAACAAAATTAGAAAGGTGGTGCCATTCATTTAATTATTTTCCAACCAAAGAAGCCTGACTTTATTTAGCCTCAAGATCACAGCTGAACAGTGTTTGGTCTGAAAGTGTGCAATAAAAGATACACCAAAAAAGAGAAGAAAGAAAAGTAAAACATAAATGCAGAGCTTATGCTAAGTTGCTAGCACAGTCCAGAAACTATTGCACATGAACAAAGAGCATCATAACTACACGCTTGTTTTTTCAAGAGCTAGACCTGCAGTCCATAAAGAACACTAACTCACAAAGCAATACCACAGAAGAAAGTTATTTAATAACCAAAACCCCCTAAGAACCAGTAACAAAATATGTGTGAAGCCATCTGACATGAAGCAGGCGGGCTATTCTCAAGTGCCTTGTTTTCAAAGATTATCACAGAACAGGTTTCCCTGGGCAGCAGGGTTTTCAGTTCCCAGAAATAAACTATAACATTTGGCATTAATGAGACAAATGCCTACAGTTTTCAGTCAGTTAAATCTCATAACCATGGTGATAACGACCCGCTTATAAGTGCACTGAGAACATACCTCCTAGCACTTAAGCAGCGCTGAATTCTTGTGATATCAGTGGGTAGTATTTCCCTGGGAAACAGTGTGCTTTTTTTGTCCATGATAATTAGGCCTATAGAAGGCTTTCCTAATAAAAAAGAAATATATTTCTGCAGATATTTTGTCCTGGTGGGTCTTTTTATATGCACATAGCTAATATTCCTAACAACATTCCCATGCAGAGGTAGTGTGCTGTCTTGCATAAAGGACTATCCTCTTCAGCAAGATTCTTTAAAAATGTATTTGGCTCCTAGGAAGCAGAACTGAGCCAACACAAAGGAGAACGAGACAATCCTAGTCATCTCAAAATAGGCAACTGCATTCCTATTTGTATAAACCTCTTTAATATTTTAAACATTAAAATAGTGATGTAGAGCAGACTCCTCATGTATATGAAAACTCATGGAAGAAGGTCTCTTCTGAATGACTGGTGCAGTCAAAAGAACAGGAAAAGTCTGGAGGGAGGTGAAGTCTTTAGGATTCTCCTGCATAGCTCTCCTATAAACCTCACCTTCCTGACTTGTCTTCTAGCCATGTTCCCACACATTGTCATCCCTGCACATTCTGCTCATTTGACCTGAAAAAAAAGTTGATCGAATGAATAGGAACTAAATGTACTTTCTCTTTAGAAGTTGCTTTCCTGCCAAGTTTTGTTTTGTTTTGTTTTTCCCTAAGATCAACAGTTTTTCACAAAAGCACCTTTCTTTCGGCACTTTTCCTTTAACCACACAAACAGTTGCAGCTCTGCTGTCCTACTTGTGTCATTGAGCGTATTAAAAGCCTCCTATTAATTAGTGTGCAATTAAAATAAATCAAATCTTCCAAATGTTCCAATCACTGACACTTGTCATGATACCAGCTAGATGAACATTTCTGAAGGAGGTACAGACAAACCAACAGCACCCACAATGTCAGGGGTTGGATTAATGTTCCTAAATTTTTTTTTATAATTGCCAGCATACTAAAGCAACACCTAGGCATGTAGCATTTTCAGTACATTTTCTAGCAGAAGAATCATAGGACTGATTTTTAATTTGAAGAGCCCAGTAACTCAGGAGACCTGGAATTGCTTCCATCACATTTTTCTATCATCTGCTGTTGTAAGATGGAACAAGAACAGAAACCTGATCTTTCTGCAACTGAAATAAATTGCAAATTTTCCGTTAACATTATTATAACTGGAATAGGGACTTCCTTCAAATTATTGGGCAAGGAGGTGACTTTCAGTTTTACTGAACGCAGCAATAAGGTTTCCCAAGAGATCAGTGTAATCCCCCCATTCCTTCTCCAATGTTTCTGTGCTCACAGGAATTTACTGTGAACGACACTACTACATTACAAGAACAGTGAACTTGAAATGTATTATCCCCACATAAAGCATCAAATACTTCAGAAATCATTCTAGGAACTGGAAGTGAACTCAGACTATTTGCATTATGCTCTATTGTGGTGCTTTAAAAATATTATGATTTTTTTAAGGCTGTTTAGGTTCATCTGATAGGGAGCAATCACCTCTCTATTCAAGCCTATTCCCTATTACCTCACAGAGCATTTTATTAACTTTAAATTCCAGGAGAACGCACAGGGACATCAAAACAAATCTTCGAATCTATGCTGTGCCACTGGAAAATCAGACATGAATCCAAGACTGTCAGGAATGCCTCAGCTCTCAGCTAGGAGGAAATATATATAGGTTGAATTAACTTATAAAGATACTTGAGATATGAGCCAGGAAAGGAGGAAGGAATTATTACTCCGTATGCTGTTCTGTGACACCAACTCTGCAGACTGCAACACTCCCAAGGCTATGGGAATTAGAAGTGAGGATTTACCCCAGCTGAAATCACTGACAGTGTTGACAGTTCTGGCATTGGAGCCACAATTTTCCTTTTTCAAGGACATTTTAAATCCATTGCATATCAGATGCCATGTTCCCATCCATCCTTATGTAAAGAAAGGGGGAAGTTTGCAGGAAATGGGGCTGTTGGCAAACCAGTTAGGGCAGAGATACCAGAGCCAGTATTTGCTGTGCTTTCAGAAATCAAAGGTGTATCAGCCTCACACAGAGAATAAGGACAAGCATTCTCTCAGAAAGAACAAGTTATCTCTTTTAATTAATCTTGAAGAACAGATGAGAGTGAAGTTCTTACACAAGTAAGTAAAAGACTTAGCAAAACGTAATAGAAGTATTTTGTTTCAGTTTACATTTAGATACTTCTGCTTGCAAGAGTAAGTAAATGAAATCTATATATTTTTTGCTTAAAGACAAAAATAGAAACAAAGAGGACAGCACAGATACAAATTAAAATAATATTTCATGTTAATAAAAATCTCAAGGTATCTGCAGAAAGCAAAAGCAAAGAAGACAACTGCAGGAAAGCAGTAAAGTTCCTAGGCAGTTTCCTAAGGCAGAAAAGGACCTGGGAGTGTTGATTGACAGCAGCTGGATATGAGCCAGCATGTGGGCAAAAAGGCCAACAGTATCCTGGCTTAATCCCAAAAGGATTATCAGGCTGCCCATGGCAGTGGGGGAGTCACCATCCCTGAAGGGATTTAAAAGTTGCATAGCTGTGGTCTTGAGGGACACAATTTAGTGGTGGACTTAGTGCTGGGTTAGTGGCTGAACTTGATCATCTTAAAGGTTTCTTCCAACCAAAATAATTCTGATTATATGACTATTTAAAGGACAAAAAACCCCAAAGAAATCTTAGGGCACAAACTGTGAGGCACTCATCTACCTACATTTAGCACAACTGCAAAATCCCATGCAAGCACTTTCCAAGAGTATCAGGAATAGGATTTATAACTTCATGGCTTGGTCCCAATATGCAGTGCTGAGGCTACTGGGATTTTTCACCACGTCCCCGTTAGTTTCAAGAAGACAGAATGATTTGTCTATTATTAAGACTCACAGATATTATTAGTCATAATAATATTGCATAATAAATTTCTTAGGTTGGGAAAGCGTGAACAAAAAATATAGTCCTTCCAGAATGAGAGTAAAAAGCTATAATGTTATTTTTCTTTGTGAAGCAGAAGGCAAAAGACAGCCTAGGTGAATAGAAAAATTATCTTTTGGATAGTTCAGAAACATTTTACCCTTAATGTGGTCACTTTTAAAATATACATGTAGTCTATATATACTATATACTAAGATAAAAAATAAGATTAACTTGTCCTAAAGAAAAAAGAATTGTATAAAGGTTAACACTAGCACCTAAAAATAACATAAGTAGGATTTAAAGTCTTTAAGCTTACAACCCAAAGTGATTATGCAGGTTAATTAAGAATCAGATTTTCCATGGAGGTTCTACCTGAGATTAAAAATTTCTGTGCAATTTTAAAATTTAGTTGCAATACTCTCTTCAGTTATATCCCTAGAAATTTATTAATTTCAGCTACATCCAGATTTTATCATTTCTCCCCTGGAATACTTGTAAACTTTTCATTTATTTTTGCTGTTCATTGCACCGTAATTCCTAAGACTCTGCACCTCCCTTACTGCAACATCTGCAGCAGGATATTCTTCATGTCCATTTTATTTTACCATATTCCAGTCAAACAAGCCCTTATGGGGCTGTCATTCTAACCTCTCAAAAGAAATCTCATTACTGTCCATAACATGCACATCTACTAGCTTGCTCTTTGCTTGGGTCACATACATGTTTATAGGGATTTATTTTTAGGTGGTATTCTCATTACTTTCTGCCCATTTATTCCCTCTATTAAATTACTGTAACATGTTTGACCTTTTTTTTGTCTTATTGATACTGCCATCTCTCAATTTAAAGTTTAATAAGACTTATTTTTCTGTTACTAATTTTTACATACTTTTTTTCATTTTTTAAAGCCTACCTATAGAGTTAACAATTATAACTGATCTATAATTCAATGATCAATGATTAATGATTAAATCCCTATCAGGTGCTCAAAATATAGGTAAATGCTTGGCTAAATTTACTTCAGAAAAGAAAAATGGCTTTGTACTCAATCTCTAAGCTTCATTTCATATGGATGCTTCATCAGTGTTAGATGACTAGTTTAGGTTTATTACTCTACAACTTTGATGGATTATGCTGGTCCATCACTATTGTGTAGATTCATATGTGGTGAAAGGAAATCTGCAGCCTTTAGACCCACAAGTATATGAAAAGAACATCTGAGACTGGAATCTGATTCCAAATTTTGCTGCAGTAAATACTTACATCATGCATAGGGCATGACTACAGATGGTTCTTACTCAAAGCAGGACAATAGGATTGGCAAACATGTTCAATGTGTAAATTATAGCAGATTCAGGATTCAGAAATCAAATCTGTGGCACTTACCTGTCAAACTAAATGTATGTGTTGCCATAAAATATTATGTGGTAGGAAAAAGCATCTTCAAATATTTATCTGCAATTGTACTTGAAACTCCAATCAAGGATCAATACCAAAACTAGATAAAGTAAGCCAGAAAGAACTTAGTGTTGATTCTATTCTGAAGAATATGCATTAGCTGACTTTTTTATAACATTTAAGTAAATCAAGGGAGATATGCTCAGAATCTAAGTTAATGTAAGCACTCAGAAACTCATTGCAAGACTCAGGAGTGCTGGGTGCTTACTTTGAGAAATGAACCATGGCTTTTGTGCCAGCCAAGAAGTTCTGAGGGCTTGAGTTGTGAGATTCTTGAAAGGTGTAGGAAATCTTAGTACTGTTTTGGCCCAGTGCCATTCAGACTGTTTCTGAATTCACTGTAGTACTGAAATTAAGGAAACATTTCAAGGCTTTCTACAACTTTTTAAGCCCCAGAGGTCAGAAAATAATAAAACTGGTCCTCATTTACCATGCTAAATTTTCATATGGAAATTATTTACAGCAAAAAATCTTCCAGTCTCCTGGTTTCTAGTCCAGCTGCTAGGTTGGAATGCAGAACTATCCATGTTTATAGGATAGTTTTAAACACAAATCAAAGGTATAATATTGTGGTTAAACCAAAGACCCTGAAATTAGCTATATTAGCTATTCCCTAGTAATGAGAAAGTTCATTTGGATAATCTAGAGAGTGCTAATGAGTAATAGTTTGATAAGGTGTAACTGAGAAACCCCTGACCTCAGTAGTGTCACTAGGTGCAAAGAAACATCTTTGACTACAGTGGAGTTCATTCATGGTATAAGGTCATAAACTCACAGCAAACAATTAGATTTTTTTTTTTTTTTTTTGGATACATGATTCAGCAAAAAAGTCTGTAAACTTAATGAAACTACCAGCATTTCAGACATCAAAGATCTGAAAATACTGTAGGAAGACTCCTGGATGAATAATGCAACCTTTCTGAAACCCAGCTTCTGGCACAGAATATATAGGTACTATAAGCATTATCTTGTTAGAGAGTACATTATAGTTTTGCTGTCAAAAATGTAAATCCTGCTGAAGTACTGTGTGAAGGCCTAGGGGTAGAAATAATTGTGAGCTGCAGAAGACAGAAATGATGTAACTCAGAATCAGTTACCAATAGAGGATTCACATATGAAGGGTATTTTCAGGGGTGTTTTGTACCATTAAATCAATAGATTGAAGAGGATAAGGGCAGTTTGAATCATAATCTAGAATAGAAATTAGTGAAAATGTATCACAGGTATATAGGAAAAATAATATGAACACTGAAGTATTTCAACACCCTTTTATTATTCTCTAAGCTTATTTGTTCTGACTTCGAGTCTCTATTACCCTGAGATATTCTTCCTTATCTGACCTTTGTGTTCATACATGTTGATACATGCTTTCTCATATTTCTTAGGGTTCAGAGGTAGGAAGATATTCTGTGAATTTTAAAATCATTGCTTGACATTTTCTGCCCTGCTGACAGACTGTACTTGTCAATTAGAGTGTGGAGGACATTGAGAATGCTGATGTAGATTTCTCAACCCATACAAAAACCACTGCACAGCCAGAATAAGGACCAGACTAAAATCCATACAAATCTGAGTCCTTCCAAATTAGTGCTGGAATGTCCTGCTATAAGTGCATTGTTCAATATATTAACTGCAGTTCTCTCAACTTTAAAATCTTCCTCTGTTATCTGGGTTTATTAACTTGAGTTTCAGCTTTTAGAGGAAAAAACATAGTATGAACCACAGAAGGAACTGTAGTAGAAATTGTTTACAGGTTTTTGACAAGTGCGATGGCAAATGTGTGAATGCTGCTAAGGTCTCTTTTGTTTCCATATGTGTATTTTTATCTTGCTTAGGGTTTGATGGTCTTTATTTTCCTGGGGTATTTCTACCCTTCTCTCAACTAAACTACATAACTGATATAACAAAATATTTCCATCTGTTATGGCCTATCCTTTTTTGTTGTTGTTTTGAGCTCTGGGCTTTTTTTTATTTTTTTTCCCTTTCTTTAAGCGAAGAATAGTTATCTAAAGTCTTCCCAAAATGCATATGCCAGCATCTCTATTATGTGTTATTTTGTTGCTTTGAAAGCATTTCATGCTGCTTTACCAAGTAGCTGGAGATGTTATAACTTCTTGCACTCATTACTCCTCTACGCACATTGCTGAAAATATAATGAGATAGTGTAGTCTGTATTAGAGGCTGCTAAAACACATCCTTTTATGAGTGTCATGCTGCAGCTGCTGTGATGTAGTGTCAATTATGTTGCTGAGTATGCATTCTGAGAGTGTTTAGCAAAACATGTTATTGCATTAACTTGCTGGCCCTTTTTTCCTTCCTTTTCTCTCACTCTCTGAAAAGAGTAAGGACCAGATTCTCAAATTAATTGTGCTGCTTTACATCAGCTGAGGAGCTGACCTCTATATTACCTTCTAGGGAAATCAGCCCCAGATTTTCAATTTAATTAAAACTTGACTGTCCAAATGAATTAAGGCTGGTTTTAATATAACCACTTGAAAATCTTGACTAAGAGATGGAAATATATCCCTAACCTTTATACTTGGCTTTTTCTTAGAATTAGTTAACGTTCCACATGTAGCAGTCAAAAGATTTCATTGCAGTTATGGTGAATTTGATCCAAAGATATCTAGCTCCTAGACATAAATGTATAAAACCAGCCATGTATTGCAGTTTTATAATGAGACAAACACAAATCCTGTGCTATGCAGTAGAACATGGCACAGAGGCATCTTAGCCACATGAGACTGATTTAGCTTCAGAAAAAGAAGGTCTACAGCTGTAGAAGTCCAGGGCTGCTCCTGAGCAAATAAACCCTGTTGAGAAACATGGCACAGCTGTCTGGGCACAGCATTATGTTAAAACTTTCAGGTCATGTCCTTTGTTTCCCATTTTATTGCTGTTTACACCAGGTACTAGCACAAGGCCCAGAGGCCATGCTCCATGGCATAGAATTATAGAATCATAGAATCATAGAATCATAGAATAGGCTGGGTTGGAAGGGACCTCAGAGATCATCGAGTCCAACCCTTGATCAACTACCACTGCAGTCACTAGACCATGGCACTGAGTGCCACATCCAGTCTCTTTTTAAATGTCTCCAGGGACGAAGAGTTCACTACCTCCCCGGGCAGCCCGTTCCAATGTCTGATCACCCTTTCCGTGAAAAAATTCTTTCTGATATCCAATCTGAACTTCCCCCAGCACAATTTAAGACCATGCCCTCTTGTCTTACTGAGAGTTGCCTGGGAAAAGAGACCAACCCCCCCCTGGCTCCAACCTCCTTTCAGGGAGTTGTAGAGAGTGATAAGGTCTCCCCTGAGCCTCCTCTTCTCCAGGCTGAACACCCCCAGCTCCCTCAGCCTCTCCTCATAGGATCTGTGCTCCAGTCCCTTCACCAGCCTGGTTGCCCTCCTTTGGACCTGCTCCAGCACCTCAATCTCCTTCCTGACCTGAGGGGCCCAGAACTGGACACAGTACTCGAGGTGTGGCCTCACCAGCGCTGAGTACAGGGGCAGAATCACCTCGTTGGACCTGCTGGCCACGCTGTTCCTGATCCAGGCCAGGATGCCATTGGCCTTCTTGGCCACCTGGGCACACTGCTGGCTCATGTTCAGCTTCCTGTCAATCCAGACTCCCAGGTCCCTTTCTGCCTGGCTGCTCTCCAGCCACTCTGTCCCCAGCCTGTAGCGCCGCATGGATTAGCCAGGTTCAAAGACCAGAATGTCAGCATTTTGATCCCAGTTGTCTAAACTCACCCATTCAGATTAGATAAATTCACATTACTGAAAGGCTTTTAGGAACTAGGTGATTCCCAAAATATAGTGGAAGACAGATGTCTAACTGCAGGCCCCAGTTCCTCTGGTAAGATTAGATAATGACCCAAATTTGGATTTCAAAATCCATCCATAGCCATACAAACCATGAGCTGATTTTGTGCAGCTTTTTATAATGAGTGACATTTTTAAAGTAACCTGCAAAAGTATTCTATTATCACAAAAAAATCATGGGAATTTACCACATCAAGACCAAGATTTGGAAGCAAGACTTATATGTATTCCCAGAAAAACTTAATTTTCAACTCCCTCCATAAAAACACTTCAAACTTTGGGTTTCTATGAAGGTAGTCTGAAGGTCTCAGAATTTCATAATGGACCTGAACAACACTCGTCCTTGAAAATCTGTACAGTGACTTCCCCTTTGACATGCTTAAGTAATTTATAAGGCTTTTCAGCTCTGCTGTCTTAAATCCTGTCCACAAATTGAATGGGGAATCTGAGAAAAGTTCAAGGTCTGGATTCAAATCCTTCAAAAATTTGTCTGTTTGTACAAAAATGTGGAAATGTTTAGAATTTTTCAGAACTTTGTCTAAAGCTCACGTTTCATAGTATTTCAGCAGTTCTACTTTTGGTTACAGAAATTACTTTAATTTTTGTGTAGGTGAAAGAGACCTGGGGGTCCTGGTAGATAAGAGGATGACCATGAGCCAGCAATGTGCCCTTGTGGCCAAGAAGGCCAATGGCATCCTGGGGTGCATTAGAAAGGGTGTGGTTAGTAGGTCAAGAGAGGTTCTCCTCCCCCTCTATTCTGCATTGGTGAGGCCGCACCTGGAGTATTGTGTCCAGTTCTGGGCCCCTCAGTTCCAGAAGGACAGGGAACTGCTTGAAAGAGTCCAGCGCAGAGCCACTAAGATGATTAAGGGAGTGGAACATCTCCCTTATGAGGAAAGGCTGAGGGAGCTGGGTCTCTTTAGTTTGGAGAAAAGGAGACTGAGGGGTGACCTCATCAATGTTTTCAAATATGTAAGGGGTGAGTGTCAGGGNAGGAAAAATTATTTAATATGTGAAAAGAGAGGTGTTTTGATCCTGATTCTGGTGGAAGCATATGATCTACAAATATAACTCATAACTAAAGATCTAGCAGAGGATCTGTTTTAGTTTGGTTTCAAAAAGATCTACAGTTTTAAAATAATTTTTTTAAAGCTGGACCACTTGAACATAGCTTTCTTTTGTTTGTTTGTTTGCTTGCTGAAATTACAAATGTTAGTATCTTGCCGAACCAAATGCTTGGTTTGTGCTGCCTCCAAACCAGCAGTCAATATGCGTGCCATCTGCTTGTATACACAGGAAAAAATGGAATTTTCTGTGTGGAAAATTCACACAGTCCATCTACTACAAACCTTTGTTTGACGTGCAAAAAAACTGTATGATTCTTAGAAGTGAAAACATTGGAGTTGTTGAGGTAACTTGTAATTTTTCATAGGTCCCATGCTTACAGAAACCCCGGAGTTTCTGCCTATCTGGGGTTTAGTACAAATTGTCAGACTAAAAAAGGTGACAAGCCACATGAATGGAGAAAGAACACAATTAAAATGTCATGCAAGATAACATAACTCCAAGGGAAATTTATAAAGGAAGCTAAGGTGCATAGTAAAGAAAAATCTGAATTCATGAGAAGTAGAACATGAGAAAAAGGACTGAATCCATTAAACTGTAGGAGACAGAATAGAAAAATGTCAACTAGATCAATGATACTCTGCAGGGAAAAACAATAACAGCAATTACTTCAGAAAGGTTGGAAAGATTATCAGTTTGGGAACAAAATTAAAGGGATCTGACAGGATACTGGTCACATTCTAAAACAAGCAGACTGAATATGACAGTAGATCTGAGCAAAGAATATCAACATGTTTTTCTGTGATAACTGGAATAAAACATGATAGAGATAGTCCTGCTTCTGTTATAGGAGACTGTTAAGACTATTCTCTAGAGTAAATGTTGAGATAAGATGAAGAAATAATTAATTGCTATTCAGCCAACAGCCTAGCCTCCAAGCCATGAGATACAGTGTGAAGCAAAGAGTGAGAAATTTGCTTTGTTATTTCCCATGGTTAGTAAGATTTTATAGCATAAGAGGACTCAATTTTATTAAAAGCCTTTTTGGGGATCAACATAGCCAAAAAAGACAGGTGACTTTTACTGATTCTTGCAATGTTCTGCTTTTGTGGATCTTCCTTCCATAGAGAATATTGCCCTGGAAAGCAGACAGAAAAGACTTCGTATTTGCAAATAAAATTAAGTTACATATTGTTTCCTTCATTTACACACAGTCANCCATGGCACTGAGTGCCACATCCAGTCTCTTTTTAAAAAACTCCAGGGACAGAGAATCCACTACTCCCTGGGCAGCCCATTCCAATGCCTGATCACCCTCTCCAGAAAGAAATTCTTTCTAATATCCAACCTAAACCTCCCCGGCACAACTTGAGACCGTGTCCTCTTGTCTTGCTGAGAGGTGCCTGGGAAAAGAGACCAACCCCCCCCCTGTCTCCAACCTCCTTTCAGGGAGTTGTAGAGAGTGATGAGGTCTCCCCTGAGCCTCCTCTTCTCCAGGCTGAACAGCCCCAGCTCCCTCAGCCTCTCCTCATAGGATCTGTGCTCCAGTCCCTTCACCAGCCTGGTTGCCCTCCTTTGGACCTGCTCCAGCACCTCAATCTCCTTCCTGACCTGAGGGGCCCAGAACTGGACACAGTACTCGAGGTGTGGCCTCACCAGGGCTGAGTACAGGGGCAGAATCACCTCCTTGGACCTGCTGGCCACGTTGTTCCTGATCCAGGCCAGGATGCCATTGGCCTTCTTGGCTACCTGGGCACACTGCTGGCTCATGTTCAGCTTCCTGTCAATCCAGACTCCCAGGTCCCTTTCTGCCTGGCTGCTCTCCAGCCACTCTGTCCCCAGCCTGTAGCGCCGCATGGATTAGCCAGGTTCAAAGACCAGAATGTCAGCATTTTGATCCCAGCTGTCTAAACTCACCCATTCAGATTAGATAAATTCACATTACTGAAAGGCTTTTAGGAACTAGGTGATTCCCAAAATATAGTGGAAGACAGAGGTCTAACTGCAGGCCCCAGTTCCTCTGGTAAGATTAGATAATGACCCAAATTTGGATTTCAAAATCCATCCATAGCCATACAAACCATGAGCTGATTTTGTGCAGCTTTTTATAATGAGTGACATTTTTAAAGTAACCTGCAAAAGTATTCTATTATCACAAAAAAATCATGGGAATTTACCACATCAAGACCAAGATTTGGAAGCAAGACTTATATGTATTCCCAGAAAAACTTAATTTTCAACTCCCTCCATAAAAACACTTCAAACTTCGGGTTTCTATGAAGGTAGTCTGAAGGTCCTTGAAAATCTGTACAGTGATTTCCCCTTGACATGCTTAAGTAATTTCACCCTAACTACACAATAGGAAAACAACAAAAAAAAAACACAACAACAACAAAAAAAAAAAGAGTATTTTGTCCTTTCTGGCTTTTCATTCCCTAGGTTTGTGGTTTGTTAAATTAAACTTTAATTAAACTTTAATTTGCTTATTTCATTTCTTCAATGGAGCCAACAAATACCTGTTATTACACCTTTCTGGCCTAGTGTTTCCAACTTTGATTTTATAACCTAAAAGCTCTTGTTGGACTCCATTTCTTGAACTTCCAAATTTTGGTCATTTATAAGGCTTTTCAGCTCTATTGTCTTAAATCCTGTCCACAAATTGAATGGGGAATCTGAGAGAAGTTCAAGGTCTGGATTCAAATCCTTAAAAAATTTGTCTGTTTGTATAAAAATGTGGAAATGTTTAGAATTTTTTCAGAACTTTGTCTAAAGCTCAAGTTTCATAGTATTTCAGCAGTTCTACTTTTGGTTACAGAAATTACTTTAATATACAAGAAAAACTTATTCAAGTCTGAGGTATGAGAGAAAAAAAATAAGGAAACTTTTTCAGACAAAACAAAGAAGCAAAACAAAGTAAAAAGGTCTGGATTTCAATCTGAGTTTGGGGTGAGAAGCTAATTTCATTACACTTAAGATTCCTCTTACAGCCCATCATGAGTCATTCATGGCTTAATTGTAGATAATCAGCTATGTTTACCATCACAATAGAGCCATGTTCCTACAAACTATTTGCAATCTACAGTTTTCAGAGGAAAAAAAAAAAAAAAAAAAAAAAAAAAAAAGACAACAAAAAACCAGTCCTTAATTCTCTTATAGCAAAAAGAAATGTTTTGGGGAAGAAAAAAGCAAATTGCACAATAACATTTAATTGAAATTAGAGGCCACATTCTTGAGCATGTTTGTTCTCTCCCACTCAGATGGAAAAAAAACAGCTGTAACGTGGCTGTAAATAGCTGGTGTACAATTCCTTTTTTTTATCTGTTCTTCTGTTGCACTCTGACTGTCTCACAACTGTTTGGACCTTAAGGTAAGACCCACAGTGTGTTCTCCTGCTTCAATCCACTTGAGAGAAAATATAATCTAGACTGGAAGAGAATATCCTTCAGAAGACAACTACTCCACCAGCCTTACTTTATTAACCAGAGCTGTTATACTTGTCTACCATAAATATATTTATCCTTTTGCAGAATGCAATGAGAGTATTAAATAATAATTAATTTACCAGTCATTATTTACCACAATTATTCGGACTTAGTGCAGAGGTTCATTAATGTAATTATGGCTTCTAGTGAACAGGAATCAGGGTCATTAGAGCAGGTGTATACTGCTGTCTCCCTGATGCATTAGTCTCAGAAAGCAGAATGAAATCTAGACATACTATGTGCAGCTCTCTCCCATATAACCACCATCAAAAAAACATCCTAATTAGTTGTTAGGAGTATGGATGCATGATCTCAGGGTATCAGAGCAAGGTCATTCTGCCAGTGGGCAATGACAGAACATGTTGTCAGAATCACAGTAGATGCTACAATAACTCGTGACCTTCATCTCTTGTTTACACCATCCATCAATCAGCAAAAGAAAGATGTCAGTCATATGGATTAGGGTCACTGCACATTCCTCCGTCTCAGGTCATTTCGCCTTCCCCTGGGCCTCCAGCTAAGGTTGGATCTTCAATAGCTGCCCATTAGTATGGCTGCACACAAGGGAGACCAACGTTGAGTTGGAAGAGCTGAGAATATTGCTCATTAAAGACACCAAACAGGGAAAAAAAGAAAAAAAAATTGCTGACTTTACTTGTATTCTGCTACCACGACTGTACGGAATTCTATTAAACAAGAGGCCAAGCATGCCCTGTCATCCTAGTAGGGTTGTTAATAGGGAGAGCTAACAGCCATCAGTGCATCTGAAAATAAATTTTTATAGGAAAAAGCTTCTAAAATGAGCATGAAAAGGAAGTAATGTTGAATCTGTAATATTTCAAACAAAATGGGACGTACATTCATGTAAATGTCTATGCAAATTTGATGCAGCTCTCAGGCATTTGGTGAGTTTCCAATGAGGCCCTTGAGGCCCCAAACTGTTGATTTGGCATATGAGCCTAACCATTTACACTAAAATGCATGCATCATAATCATATTGAAAGAACGTGTATATCAGAGACTTTTAAATAAGTTAAACATTGGTGTAGGCTCTGGGTAGCTCCCATGGACATTTGATTTTAAGCTGAAAAATGTGACGTGGTGATTTTACCTTTTTTAATGTGGAATAGACAATGTGTAGTCCACATGGTTAATGTGAAGTTGCAATCAGTTGTACTCGTGTTATTTTTAAGGAGAAGAATTTGTCACAGCTCTCAAACTTGATTACAAACAAATTTGATTAACAAACTTGATTCATCAAGAACATCTCTTCTACTCCTTTCCTCATGCTGCACATTAACAGATTTTGCTCTGAATTATAGTTTTTCACTAAATAAGAACTAAAAATAAAGACTTGAATGGTAATTATCATTTCCCCCTTCCTAAAAATTTCATTCCACTATGACATAAGATATTTTTGATGGAGTAGCTTAATTATAAAACATATCAAATATTTTCTTCCTGTGTGAGTCCCACAGAATAATGTGTGAAGAGCTGTAAGAAAGATAATCAGCTATCACATATCTCAGTGAATTTGAATGAAGGCTACAATAGTTGTTCAAGTATTAAGTGTTTCAATTACAAAATGGATAAAAACATTTCATAATGCTTTGCTTTTCAAAGAGAAATTCTTAGAATTTGGGATAACGTATTTATTGCTGGTGATTTTTTTTTCCCAGAAGACCTATTGAACTTGATCATGCCCACTTAATATTTGATCTATTGTTTATTTGGCCTTGTAAGACTTAATGGATCATTCTCCTTGTCTTATCTATAGAGACCTTAGACCTTACTCGATTAAGGAAACATTAGATGAAGAAGCCAGAAACAGTAGGAACTAGACAAAAACCTAGACACAGCCATAGTTTGGGAATGGGCAAGTTGCTCATTGCTATCCTAGGACATCACTGTAGCTAATATATTGCTGTACCTCAGTTAAATGTTCACCTTTTCTGTCCTACATAAATCCATTCTCAGTGGTGCTTTTAAGGTAGCTTCAAGACCCTCAACTACAGCATGCTTAATGTTTCATGGTCCTGTAGATAAGATACTATTTTTTCCCATAATGCTAATACTGAATTTTTGTTGTTAAATGATCATTATATTCTAAAAAGATATTCTAAAGATATTCTAAAAGACAGGTAAGTAAGGAGAAAAGAAAAATCAAAAGAAAGGACACAGAATTCATACAGTAACTTGTTTGGGAGACACATTGTGTTGTTGTAAGTATTATGCTTTTGGCTTTTATGAGAAAACGTGGTTTTTTGCAGGTACTACAATAGAAAAAAAGTGTGAGGAGTGATCTAGCCTAACCTGAAAAGGTTATACATATATATATACACACACATACTGATTTTGGAAGCAAAAGGAATGAAAAATATTGTCTTTGTTTGTGCTGTTGAAGGAAGGAGAGAGTATTTTTAATCTCTATTCTCAAATCACGTTTCTAGGGGTGTCACAGCCATCAAGACAGCCACCTCAGAACCCTACCAACAGCAAATATATGGTTCTCCAAACAGTTGTGCAAAGTTGCTTCTATGTGTTGATGCAGTTTCAGATTGCCCAGAGTAACAGAAAACTTGAAAAACAGAAAAGCAACCAACAAGTCAATATTATCAAATTATTCCTGTTTGTTTCAGAGTCCAAAACTCCAGGAACACCTTTGTGGCAGAGCTCATCTGTGCACTGAAGTGTTATCATTCATATTATTATTATTACTATTATTATTACTATTAATGAGATACATGTTCCCCAAAGGACAGGTAAGTTCCTCCTACCAAGAGTGAGGTATAAGAAACATTAGTAATACCCTTGGTTCTCTCTTCCTAATATATAAACAACTCTGCTAGTATGGTAGAGTCTAGTATAAATAATATAAATCAAAAAATAAATAAAAGCAAACTATTGAAACAGTAACTATCCTTTTGGATTGTTTTTTATTTGTTGGTTTGGTCTGGTTTTTTATTTTTATTTTCCAGTGAAGTGAAGTTATATGTATATATTAATTGCATTTTAAAACACAGAATTGCTATCTGATCACAAATAGAGATTATAATATTAAAAAGATTGTGAACATTGTTTTAATTTTCTTTTTAGTAACCAACCAAAAAATGATTGCATATCACTTGGAAAACTTCTAATATAAGCTCAGAATTTTGGGGATTTCTAAACAAGTTCCAATACTTCCAATACAACTGGACATATGGCTTCCTCATCTCATTTCTTTTCCCTCTACAAAACAACACAAATTGCAGAAGGGTTTTATAATTAATTGTTAAAAGCCATGGCCATTCCCCTATATCTTTCAGGATATAAAATGGCCACCAATCATTGCTCTACATAATTTTTCTTCTTTTTTTTTTTTTTTTTTTTGTGAACATTTGGTAATGTCACCTTCTGCTGAGAATACATTATCCTTTTAAATAACACAAATACAAGGCACCCGTGAAACAGAAACTTGACTATTAACAGTTATCAGATTACCAAACCTGTCAATCAGACACCCCTTATTCCTTTCCACAGCGTGCAAACCTATGAGGATATTTCCAAAGCCACCAAATTACCTGGTCACATCTCTAAGGGCCTTGGTCTGCTACTCACTTTCCGGGGGGGGAGATCACGGGAGAAATCCTCAGGAATTTCTCCAGCGCGCGGCTGAGTCCAAGCAGTGAGAGAGAGCTCCCAAGAAACCAAGCACACCTTCCTTCTAATACAAGGCCTCTGTTACACACCAAAATTTCAAATTTCTCTTATTTCCCAAGTACACTGAGACTGTAGTCTAAATACTTGTCTGGCGACTTCTTTTATGAGAAGGGAGTGGTTCCCGGTAAGCTTAACTACTCCTTGTTCTCCAGTGCCTCTGACATCCACCTTCCGTGGCTACAGACAGCACCCAAGGGTGTTCCCTGTAAATTTAAATACTCATTTGTTCTCTGTTATCAGTGATACCCCTCTCCTGTGGCTACAAACATCCATATCAGGACAAGCTGAGCAAGAACATCCCAGTTCCCCTGCCACACAGGCCTGGCCTTTTCTGGTCAGAAGGGAGCTCGGAGGGCTCTTGGACTCCCCTTCAACATCTCCAGTTCCATCTCTCTTGAGGTTTTAGAGCAGAGCTGTGTTGACAAAGCCAGACACAGAAGGTGCTCTGACTTAAGCCATCTCTTAATTTATTGGTATCAAAAGCACTGGATTCACTCTCCTTCCTGAAGCAGCCCAGGACGAGAAGGCACAGAGCAGGCCACTGGGACCCCCGGTGTCACTTATGATCAAGCTGATCTGGTGTGAAACACAGAGGTTTTGCTCTGCAGCTCTACAGGAAGCCTGTGGTCTAATTCAGACGTCAGTATATATGTTTTAATAAATAATCTTGAAATATGCTATTTGCACCACGGATTTGGAGCTTTATTTGATGGTTTTCCAATTTAGAAACAGCAGTGTTTCAAAAAATCACTGTGGGGACAGAACAAAATAATACAAAAAAACAACAAAAAAACCTTCCCTGGCTGCTTTTGTGTTTCTAGTTTTCAACAGAAACAGGTTTTTTGTTCAGCTAAGTGCTCTGACAATAGAAATTTGTAATGCAAATGCTCCCAGCCTCTCAATGAAAGCCAGCTAAAAAGCAAGGGTTTCACTTATCAGCACTGTTGCATCTGATGTGAGAATCATTTTCTAGAGTCCCTTGCAGTCAATTTACCAAATCAGATTTTCTGGGCTACAGCTTGCATTTGCATCGATATCAGAGAGGAGGTGGAAAGAAAACTTTGTAGCGTTAGTAAAAAACTTTGGATATGTAGAAGGTTAATTATGTAAATATTAGCCGTCAGGCTTGAATTTTGCACTGTGACACAAATTTGCTTTCTAAAAAAATTCAGTGAATAGAAAGAAGAAATTTCTTTCAGACACTGTTTTGTCTCTCTGTTGTAATGTTCTATCACTTCAGTTACCACTGGTTTAATCCATAGATTATCTTAACGCAGAGGGAAAATTTTTCACATGGTTTGATGGAAGGAGCCTGGTTTTAAAGGTTGCTGTACATCCACATAATAAAAAATCAGATTACGGAGATAATTCAGGTCAGAGGGATGGGTTAGTCTGCAGCAAGAATGTGTGATATGATGGGCAGCCCTCAGATGAGATCAGATTGGGTTGAATCTGCTGCATCTTCAGCTGCACTGCCAAAACTGTCAAATGCCATCCTGACCAGCTCCGAGCTTGGGTCAGCTGCCATGGTGCCAGCCCATGATGGATGGGGCAGCAGGAATGTCCTCCATACACCAGCAGCCAAACTGAACAGGTGCTGCTGAGCTACAAATTCTGGTTGTATCCATCTCACTGTAAAGACCGTGTGACTCCCAAGGAGGTTAATTTATATTTACTTGAGTAACAGCTGGAAACTGCAGTTCAGTTCAGATGGTCCTTCATGAAGATCTTAATTACCAATGGAAAGATGCAAAAAATAGAAAGTTTTCTAAATTGCATTGTATATTAAAAGATTCATAATTTATTTCAAACAAGCAACATTAGGGTAGAGAGCTGCTCAAAGGAACAGGTGTTGCTTTATACAATACCTGCCAGGGTTCTGGCCTTACTTAGCCAAGCATCTTTCAGTGCTATGAGTGGCCTACAGGAGTCAGTAGGCAGGATGTTTTGTCTGACAACCTGTACCCACAAATGTTCCTAACAGAAAATAAGATGTGCCTCCACAAAGCTGGAGAACCAAGAATTCTAAATTGTTTCAAAGGTCAGCAAAAACAAGAAATAAAAAGTCACGTTGCAGTCACAGACATACAGTAACTATGTTAGAAAAAAGAAAAATAAAAAGAAAGATTCAAAGATATATGAGGGAATTGCATGAACCTGTACACAGATATAAATCTGCCTATAAATGCTGAGCACACAATGTAATGGAGATTGTCTCAATGACCAAACACTTCCATAAGCACCATCTGTATCATTCAAATTATACATCAGTCACCAAGAGTAATATCTGCAGTGCATTAGACCTTCTTCTAAACTAGAATCTTCCTTATCAGTTGAATGCATTGATTCAGGTAAAAAAGCTTCGAACAAAAACTGTTGGTTTGCTAACAAATCTTTTCTTCCCAGTCAAAATACATTCTCCTGAGAAGGAGCCAGTGAATCTGGAAACATATCTGCAGGTTGGTCCTAGAGGACTGACCCTACCTTAATGGCAGTGGAGGCAATCTGGATGTGGTGGAGCCTGCGCAGTGTGCTGTCCCTGTCAATGAAGTAGGAAGCTGCGAGCTGGTGCAGGGTCTCCAGAGTCACAGCAGAGCTGTTGGTGCTGGGATCACTTCCTTCAGACCTCTTGCTCAGCTTCCTTTTGTCCACAAAAATTGTGAGTGACTCCTCTCCTGAGCAGGGAAACAGAAAGCACAGCATTCATCAGTGACATCTTCTGCAAGCCTCGTCTTGCCAGGAATCAGGTGGCAAGCCAAAGTTTTCCCTGGCTGGTGTCTAATGTTTAGATAACTCTTCCTGATGCAAATATTTCAGTGCCTAAGCACATGCACAACAGCTACCATTCTAAGTTTGATGGGGTTGTTTTTGGTGCCTCATATAAATAACAGCTATACAATAGAACACACTAATGCCTAAAATGCAATGACATTGGGGATATGTCTGCTACACTCAGTCCTATTTACCAACAATATAGGGATATTGTATAGGCATACAATTTAAATCATGTATAAGACATGTTTATTTCTAAGTTTGCTTAAAACCTTCATTTTTAGTATTTAACGTTAGCCTCAAAGAAAATTCAACCAGTGTAATACTTGAGATTTTGGCTTCCTTCTTTTAAAATGTATCATATCTGATTTCAGAAAAGGATGCCTTGTTACAACTTGTTAAAAGCAATCCTCTGCTTTCCAATCGATTAAGCAATGCTAAGATGCCTGTAACCGGATATAAAATGTGTCTTAAACCAAATTTATGTAACTGAAAAGCATAAAAATGTTAATCAGTTTCTTGAAAAAAAGAGAAACACAAACAGCGCTTTCCTAACTCCCAAAGCAGAGGTACCCTTCTGAAAGCAAAGAGAAGCTCCAACATCTTACATTGTGGATTTCTTACTTCCTTTCTCTTTAAAGAGACATGAAGAAATACTACTGAAATTAGAAATTTTAATTCCTGTAGGATTTTTGAAAACAGAACAAAAGGAAAATCATGCTTGTTTTACTGGGAGAGTTGTTAAGAACTATTCCAGATCAGACCTACTGAGAACGTTAAAATTGTACAAAATTTTCCACATTTATTGTAATTTCATGGATAATTTTTTTATGCATTTCAGGCTACATAAGAATTCGTTCATTTAGTGAAGTGTTTAGGCAGAACACTTCAGAAAATGAACTAGAAAAGTGATTTATTGACTCAGTATTTTCTTCTGCACAACTTATATCTGAAGCAACTACAAAAACACTTTTCTCACTTTCTGAGCCTGTAATTTGCATTCTTCCACATTACTCCCAAGAAGCAATGAATAATAACATTATACCTGTATTTTAGACACTGAACAACTCCACAGAATGCCAATTCCTTGTTCCTGGAAAGGAAACTATCCTGATAGGAGCTGACTTGCCACTCGTGCTAGTTTCATTGCTCACCCATCTGCTACGATGGCATTTTGCCCATTCAGAGGATGGGATGCCAGCTTTGGATGGGTTTAGGTGACAAAAAATATAGCTGTTGAGGATGTAGGATGAAAACATGACATCATCTTTAAAGGGAGATAGTCTTGGTGGTGAGCATTGCTTAATGCAGAATTCATGCCTCAGTGCAGGAGACCACATCTGCTGACAAATTTGACACACAGCTACCTCGACTTGCAGAATTTATTTGTGCTTGGAGAAAGAGGAGTGTGCTCATGTTAATCAATATGCCTTACAGTGCTGCTCAATCTCTCACAAATTCAGAGGACAGTCAGGCCCTTTGGACCTTACACAGGCACAACATCCATTATCCAGAAGCCTCTTTCTTATCTAATTAGACCTATCAGGTTTGTTTCAGTGTGTTCATTTTATCCTGGAAAGGACAGTTGCTGCCCAGGACAGCTGGCTGTTCCAGCTGAATCCTACCTATGTATTTATACTTCTCTTTCTGCAGTTTTGCAATGGATCTTTTTGTTTTTTTGTTTTTTTTTTTTTTTTCTGCAGGTAGTTATCAAAGCAGGGATTAATTGTCTGAACTCCAAAGAACCAGGAATTAAAGCAGCCTCTGTGGGGAAGAGGATTTCCCCATTCAGATACCTAACTTTTCTGCTCTACTGAGAAGACATAAGTTCCCATTTTATTGAACTGCTCCCAAAACCTCCTGCTAAGGGGCTTGGCAGGGCAGGTGTGAGCACGTTGCACTAGCGCAGACTTCTCACCGAATTTCGGTACACGGCCCCGGCACAAGGTGGGGATGCTCCTATGGGGAGGTGGCATATCTTTCACACCATGCTGCAGCCAAAAAGCAGCTGCCACGACCAGAGAACTTGAATGGCACCACAAAGTCTAATGCCTTGTTCTTTGAGAGTAATTTTCCATCAAAAGCCCAGTTGAGGTTGCTGCATTTGTTGGCGTTCAGCTCTGTCTATGCAGTAAAGTCTGTGTTCTCAAAACCTGTCTTGTGACTCTGGCCAGTATGAAAGATGTTCCCAGAATGAAAAGCAGTAGAATGGGCTAGAATTTGAGCCAGGGGCCATGGGATTTGTGCAGCTGTTTGTGGAGCTAAAAAGACACAGTCATGTCAGAGCAGAGAATATCAGAACTCACAGTGGTAAATACTGTGTCAGTGACCAGTTCAGGCTGTGCAAATAAGGTGCAAAACCTCAGCAGGAGATTTCTCTTGATTTTTTTCCCCCCTTTTCCACAGGTCATGGCTGGTGCATTCAGAATAAAGTGACTTTTACAAGCTCAACTGGCTTTCCACTGAAAACATAACGAATTATTAGGTAAAAGAAAGCAAGGCCTTAATGTAGAAAATCTCTGGGAAGTAGAGAAAAAAAAATTGAGGTTCTTTCTATTTCTTTAGCCAGTGTGCCACCCTATCTTACTCTGATGTAAACCCTTTTGATTGTATTAGTTACTAGTACAGACAGTAGGACTGCTTCTATTTTTAACAGAATCCTGGTAAATTTTATCATTAAAACAGAGTTTGTTTAATTTTCTCCCATCAAAACCGCTTGTTCTCCTGGGGGCAGCTAGCAGAACTGCAATAAAAACTCCCATTTGGAAAAAAACACAGTGGAAAAAGACAGTGTTTGGTGTTGCTTTGTTTTGTTTTGATTAGAAAATGTCAGGACAGTAACCTTTGAAACACACACACACACACCCTCCCACAGGGATCACATCATCCTGTTATCCCAGTCCTGCCTGATCCCGTGCTTGCCATGGCAGTTGCTGGTGGGTGCATTTTGGCAGGCAAGATCCCCGAGCATCCCCAGCCCTGAAGTTTCCATCCCCCCTCCCTGACAGATACGTTTTGTTTTTCACGTCCTGTTGAAATGATTTGGAATGTTTACTTTGATTCAGATCACATCAGATTATATCTCCCAAGGTTAAGCACAGGCACTGGAGTGCTGGAGCTGCAGCGTGTTTGCCTGGCATCTCAACTAAGACAGTGTTAGCTCATCACTGCTGCTCACAGGCACTACACTACTACTGGGTGCTACCAGGTAGAGTTCAAAAATACCTGTTTTTCAAAAAGCATCTTCCAGATTCTGGAAGTTTTTCAGCTGTCAGAGCTGATTTAGCACTTGCTAGAAAAAGGGGATTGGAAAACAGAGAACTCCCCCCATGCATTGGTACTCAGGCATCCATGTCACTGCAGGGCTGTATCAGGGCTCCCCTTCAAACCCAGAACTCAGGGATTTGTAAAGTAACATCACTAATTCCTATTTACTTTTGTGGAAGATGATTCAAGTTTTACATTAAATTAGGAAAAATTAGGCCCATGCCAGAAAAGACTCTCCTGTCACATTTGAAATGTGGATGGATCTTGGTTTTTTAGTTGTTACTGTCTGTCACCATGAAATAGGCTAAGAAGATATCCAAGCATTTGCTAAAAAAACACATGTGATTTAGAAACCTATTCAAGGTTGGGGATTTTAAGAACTCAAAAGGATTGACAATGGATACTAAGAAAACATGGTTATTCAGCATCAGCTCCACACTACTGTGCTTCCTGCAAGCTCTGAAAGCAGTATTCTCTCCACCTCACCAAAACCAAGAGTCAGTTAACTTCACTTGCTCAAGTTTGAAAGAAATAGCACAAAATGATTTGGCCATGATCACAAAATCACACCACATAACCCACTGATTGGTTCAAGAAATTAGCAGGATCACTACACTGATGCTTGATCACCACGTGGCTGCTGTCACTGAGAGATATTCACCAGGAGATTGATATTCATACTGCAGACTGACCTCAACACAACAGACTTATGTCTCTGTAAGCCCTGGAATTTGCAAGATTATAACTTAGCATATATATTTAATTCTTTCTAGGTTTATATAAACATATTTTCCAGGATTTCTATTTTCAGGTTAAATTCCTGAGTTGGGTAAAATATTCTACCGGCTGTTTGTCAAAAAATTAAAAGTAGGGAATAAAATAGGTATTTAGGAATTTACCAAGTCTCAAAACCCATCCATAGACATTTAGATGTAAGACTCCTAAACAACAGATTATAAAGAGCATTCAGAAATTAGAAAATAATTTTGTGTGCATCTTAAGAATGTCTTTAGGAATTATTTAAATAAAGATATAAATCACCATTATTTACATGGTGGGACTGGAACAATGCTGTAACAACTGTAACTAAATATAACCATCTAGTGAAGGAGTAAATATATTTTGTTATACATAATAATACATATTCATATGATTTTAATACTTAGTGCTATTCTCTGCCTGTATTATTGAGAAATTGTTTTCCTGTAGCCACATCTGTGTAATTATGAAAGGATGGTTTGCCCTGATGTTTCATATTTTCATCTGTAGACTGGGAAGTGGTAAGAAAAAGCAGTGATCCAAGCAGTTCCCATCCCTTCATGTCAGCAAGTGAGGAAATGGTAATAAAAGGATAACACTCAAAGACAGATATATCTGAGCATCATCAGCAGCTACTTCCTTAGAGCTTTATCTTCATACACATCTATCTCTCTTACAAAGGCGTAAGTCTTTGGCCTATGAACTCTTCAAAAGTTTCTGATTACATAGAACAACTCAGACACAATAGCTGTAATTTGTTACAGTAAAAAATATGAAAAGAAATTAAAAATTGTTATGCCTTCATTATAAAAAAAATAGCTTAGTGCTAGTGTAAAACCCACTCATGTATGGATCACAGAATGTACCACTAGGGGTTTACCAGGTCCTTTTCCCAAACTTAAGCACTGATGGATGTGCACAGATTCAGAAACTATATGAATTATTGCTAGGCCAGATGTTGTACCATTTCTGTGGTTCAGGTGAATAATAGTGCACATTAATTCTATATATACCATCTAGTTTAGAATTTGAACCATCTGGTTTAGAATTTGAAATACATCTTCATTGAGTAGATGGGGAGAGAAAAGAAAGACAATAGATTTTTTGCATTTTCTTCTTCCCCTTAATATCCATAATATTAAATGCTGGAAAATTTACATGCCTCAGAGTGAGCGTTTGCAAGTCTGAAGCTAAATTTTCAAGTTTCCTTCTCACATCAGTCATTTAGGACTGGAATCTCCCTCCCTTGTTTGCCAATAGTTTCTATCTTACCTTGAAAGAAGTGTTATAGAAAACAAAGGTCATATCAGCAGCTAGTGTAAATGATAGGAAATCCTTCAGAATTCATTGAGATTCGTTGCTTTACACCACCTGACAATTTCTTCCATCTCTGTATGCAGAGTAATATACTGATCAAGAATATTAATCAGGGCCAGAAAGTCTGACCCTCTTTATTCAGTACATAGACTAAGCAAAGGTGAAACTATCAAACCCACTTGCAGAACTGTAACCAGTGGAGAGAATAACAAGAGCCTAGGGTTAAGCTGATCTGCTGATGCCCATTAAGATTGCCTGATATAATGACAAAACTGTATTTTTTTCTGTTGATTTTCAAAGCCTTCAACATTACCGTTTCACCCCTTGCCTCAGAAGGTTGTAGTTTCATAAGAAGCCTTGGCAACCCCCTACAAATTTGTTTATTCAGAACAGTTACCATGTTTTCAGATGCAAGGAGGACTGATTTGCATGTCTGCTATCTTCGCCTTGCAAAGCACTCCAGCTGCACTCATGTTACCCAAAAGCCAGGGAAAGGGCCCTATTATTTCACTGCAGTATGTTATTTATCTGTAATTTCCCTATCACCAAGTCTATTGGCTTGCTGAGCAGCCTTTTACATCTATGTGTAAGAACAGCACCAAAGTGAATGCCTTTAAAGTGAGATCCACTGATAATTTTCATCCTCCTACACAGTGTCCTAATGCTTCACAGTAACTTCCAGTTCCAAAGCAAAATGCTGCATGTTTTTTGGTTTTGTTTTTGTTTTGTAAAGCATTGAAGTGTAGAGCAGCTAATGCTCCTGCAGGCTGGACCTTCATTGCATCACTCTGTATGCAAGCAAAGAGAAAAGTATAAATGCAGAACAAAAGGAGACAAAATAATACTGTGTATTGCCTCTCACTCAAAGGAAAACCTTTGAACTTCTAGTTGAAGGCTGCTAAAGAATTTAGAAATACAGTATATAGAGGCAGAAAATAATCTAGGCTGGAATGGACTTCTGGCTGTCATCCAGTCCAATCCCCTTCTCATAGGTAATCTAATTAAATGAGATGCTTATGGATTCATCAAGTGGAGTCTTCTCTCACCTTCAAGGATGGAGTTCCCTTGCATGAGTCATCTCTTGCCTGTCCCCTAAAGCTGTTCTGTCAGTTTTGGCTGGCTTGTGTAAATTTGAAATTTTGCTTTTGCAGAGTATGTGTTGCCCTAGCAGAGTGGAGGAAATTTCCTCACCTCCCAACCGCTGCCCAGACCAGTACAGCATCCCCATTTGTGCACAAAATTTAACCAAAATAAGCTCTGCAGGTCTGACACTGCAGATGGTCAATGCAGAAGCAGAAAAATTTGTTTCTGTGCCTAAGCACATGAGCTGACCCATGAACCCACTGCTCAGTCCAGTGTCTGCTGTGCAAACGTGTGCTTACACAGGGTCCCTTCCATCATGCAGTTCAAAGCTGCTCATTATGGACATTTGGCTTATCTCACAAGCAGATAAAATTTCCATAAGAAATAGAAGCAGTAAGAAATGTCATTTTCCACATTACCTTGTGGCAGCAAGAAAAATAGAACTTCCCTACATCCTCGTTTCAAAATGCCCTTGAGGAACATATTTCTCTGTTTGTGAATAAAGACTTGGGAACACATCACAAACAACCATGTGCAAGAGTTCCCTTTACGGTCAAAAAGGGATATTCATGCAAGCCAAATGGTCACAGAAACACACAAATCTTAAAAATCTTACCACGGGATCATTCGTTTGCCAAGCTTCCCTTTATGTCCATGAATACAGATGGCTGGGGATTCATTAAATAAAAGAACTACGCACACTCAGTTTGTCTCTGCTTTTAAGGAGCTATGGAAGTGACAAAGCTTTCAGAATAAACCAACTTGTAATTAAAGGGAAAGTATGAATACATTATAGAAAGAAAAAAAAAATCTAATTACACGTTAATAAAGTGTGGACAAGCATCTCTGGGTATCCCCATTCAAGCTAGCCCAAAAATATGAACTAACACATAGAGGAAAATACAGGGTTATTAGCTACCTCACAAAAGCATTCTTAGAAATTGCTAATTCCCTGCAATTATTTTAATTGAACCAATTTTTTTAAGTATTCAGCATCCATCCAATGATAATGGAAGGCAGCAGGTGTGCATGAAATCATGCCTAAAAATTGAGGCCTGGGACCTAAATCAAAACCCATCAAAGTTAATACAAAAACTCCCTTAGACTTCACTGAGCACTGACAGAGCCAGAAGTCAACACTGTCTCCCTGAGAGTGGAAAATTTTTGCAGGCATGTGGCAGATACAGCATTTCAGGGCATATGTAAGGCAGTCTGAAGAAGGATAAGAAAAGGATCCCCTGTCCCAGTTTCCCTGCAGCACATCCTGTGGCTCTGGGGAGAATATTGACTGTTTAAGCTATAGTTTTCTAATGTCTTCAAATGAACTATCCTTAAGTTTTAGCTTTTACTTAAGGCCATACTTCCTAAAAGGTGTCAAGTCTGTAGCTCTTTTGTGATCAGTGTGGTAATGCTGCTTTGGACTTTTAAAGAGGTTCTGTTCTTTTCTTAGACTGTTTTCTCTGAGTTTTTAGGTCCAATTTCAACTTGAAAATTCATTTTATCATATGGCTATTAGTACTCTAAGTTATGTTAGTTAATAATTAGCAAATAGCTAATAATACTAAAAATATTTTTTTACCATTGGGTAATCATTGCATTTGGATACATGTTGGATATATCTTTAATTACTATGTTTTACATTTTAAGAAACAGGTTTTTTTATCTTCTGTAGTTAGTTTACTGTTCAGATCTGCTATGTGCTCTAAACACATGAAAATATATGGCATTTATAAAAAGTGTACATTTTGCATGGAATATATATAATGAGTAAAGAAAATAACTTCTGGAAATTTTATTCCAAATTGCTGGTCAACACATGTAATTTGTTCTTAAAATCCTAACGGTGATGGATTTGCTGTGGAAGCACTCATTCCCAAAATAAAGATAGGAGTTATTTCTTTATTATTTTAAACAACTGCAGTAAGACAGAAATTCACCTTGTTTCTGGAACAGTCTTTTCCAAAAGGGAGCTACTCTGAGCTATTTCAGTTACAGATCTCAGATATCAGCCAAAAGAGAATAGGAAGGCTGTCATTTCTTTAATATATGGTAAGAATTCAGTTATGAAATGTACTAACGAGAACCATTCCTCAGGTGAATAAAGGATTTTGACAAGACTGTCCTGCTGGAAGGATACTCAATCACCAGAATTATCTTTAATATAATCACCCACCGGGGGATAAAACTGCATTTCTAAAATGTCAGTTCATTTTGTAATGCCTAGATGGGTAATCACAGGCACTAATTATCTTTCATTCGGAACAATTTATGCTCTCTCTTGAACATTACACCTCTTCACTGGATTTCTTCAATCCATTTGGTGACTGGATCCCAATTATATATAAGGCTACCCTTTCCAAATTAGTCCATGGGGATTTAGAGCTGAAGATTCCATTAAGTTAATAGGAATCACATGGCAAAGCCCCATCATCCCATTTGGAAACTTTTAGTCCCACTGGTTAAGTGGAGATTAGTCCTAAAAAGGGGAGAGTGACAACACAGGGAAAGCATTACATAGTAGTATAGGCAAAGCAGTTTAGAAGCCTCCTAGCTGAAAAGATTTGTTGGCAATTATTGTTACTGGTTTTCTTACTTCATCTTCGCAGTACTGTAACAGACCCTGGTACCTGGGTAATCTCTTATTATGTAACTTGATGTAAGGGCCTCTCAAAGAAAAAATCTCACTCTCCTTGATGACCTCTTGGTGCAGAGAAAGATCACCAGAAGACCAGGAGTATGTGCACAAGGGACTCAGGTAAAATACCTCAGTCACAGCAACTGGATTTCTTATCTTTTTGTCCCTACAGTTGTTTACACAGAATCAATAAAGTTTATCAGCAGAACAAAGAGACTTGAGACTTGTAGGCAAAACCTGCTCCCATACTTTCTAGACCACCCCTGAGAGAGTTACTCAGCACAGATGCTCTGCAAGGAAGGGAACACAGCAGCTTGACAGAGAAATCAGTTGTGACCAACAATTTCAGTTCCATCATGCCAAACTCGAGCACAATATCTCCAAGCATTAACCCTACCTCCCAAGGTAGCTGAGAGTAGGAAATGTGTCCCATATTTCTTGATAAGGTTTTCTGTGATCTGTTGAAGGGTCGGGCGGCGTCCGAGTAGCCTTATGTTACGGAAGAATTCAGGGGCAAGTGGCAGTGGAGAGCCAAGGAAATTTCTTCTTTCAACAGCAAGATTGTTTACCTTCCAGCGGCCAAACTCCCTGAAAAACAAAGCAATTCCCATTCAGAAATATGTCATTCAGACAAATGTTCTTCATTTGCAAACTACTCTGCTCTGGTGACTAGCTGGCGGCGACTAGCTGGGTATTACAACAGGGCTTGACAGTGCTACTCTGTCATGTGTTATAGGCACAGGACAGGCAACAAGTGTTATTTATTAAGGTGGAGGCAGTAGTCCATAACAAAATCATTGTTCAGAAAAAAATATAATAAAAAAAATAAGCCACTTAGGATGCTGCTGTTCCTATTGTTTGTATTTAGCCCCAATGCCAATACAGCCCTAGAACAACTGCACCAGTTAGAAATTGAAACCTTGTTAATAATTTCCCCAAATTTCCACCAAATGCAACAAGTGTGTTCATTAACAGTAGAAAAATTTCAAAAACGGGCCACATTTTATGCTTTCTGATAATAAGTCACAGATATAACTGGCTAATTTGAACAAGTTAGAAAAAGACTATCACACCAGATCTGAGCCCACTATGATATTTCCAAAGTATTCTGTACTTTTGTCTTCTACTTTGAGGAAATTTGCAGATAGTAAATCCAATTCCTAAAAGCAGATGACTGTTCAGTTGTAGGAATTTGAAATATAAAGGAATTTGAAAACTTGTCCCCTCCCCATCTCCAAAATAAATTGATGGTAGCAAGGAAAACAAACAAGTCAATTACACACCAATAAACACATATTTTATTAATTTACTTCCTGATTAAGATACCAGATAGAGTTGTTAGCAGAAGGACTCATTGTCCTTAAAATCTAGGGGTAAACTGCAATAACTTTGCTTTTGCAGGCAGGTTGGACTGGATGATCCCAGAGGTCCCTTCCAACCCGGCTGATTCTATGATTTCTGTTTTGGTTACAGACCTGAGTACTGGGAGAATAAAGCCCAGGGCAACCTGTGGACTGTGGTTTAGCTATCATTTTGTAGAGTCATTTGTATAGCTGTGTCAATTAAGATTTCTCTTTGATAAGACTGTAGAAAAGCAAATATAGCAGAGAGCTGGAAAGATACTCCTGAAGGTCTCAGCTAAATACAAGATAACATTCATTTACTAGCTCAGATTTAGGTGACAATTTGATGCAGCTCCTATGAATGGCCTTTCTTCTCATACACATTCTTGCAGATGCCATTTTCTATCAAAAATTAATTGGATCAATCATGGTAGAAAAAGCATTATGTAACTTACCTGAAATTTAATGCAATTTATCAGTAGAAAACATGAACCTAAATAGATCCCCACAATTTCTTAAACACTCAGCACATCACCAGCTGACCTAAAGTAGTTTTTTTATTTGATAGGTGTGGAGTTCTATCAATGCAATTGTCAGCTTTTGAAATTTTGTCTCAAAAATTCCTCTCACAAGGGAAATTGTGGCTACCCTCTCCCTGGAAGTGTTCAAAGCCAGGTTGGACAGGGCTTGGAGCAACCTGGTCTAGTGGGAGGTGTCCATGCCCATGCAGAGGGTTGGAACTAGATAATCTTTAAGGTCCCTTCCAACTTGATTCATTTTATGACTTGATGATTCTGTGATTCTATGAAATTTAATTTCCTTTTAAGAAGCTATAAAACCAGTAACCTTTTTTTCATCCTTTATGAAACTATTACATATTAGTAGAAAGAGATGAGAAAAATTACGTATCTTCTGTCTATAAATGGAAAAAATATTAATTGGACATATTGATCACATTACTGCAGGCACTGAAAATGGTGAATCACCCTCCATTGTAAATGTACGTTTCAAGTGAAAGAAAAAATAAAGAAAAACAGGTTTTTATTTAAATTCTGCATTTTCTGGGCATAATTAGGTTTTTTTCATTTAAATACATGAGAAAATATAGGTTGATTGTAGTTGCTGAACAGATCACCAAGACAGAATTGCTTGCACAGCAAGAAAAAAATACAGGCTTTGTAAAGTAAAATTTTCATTTTATACCTTGGTGAAATCTCCTCTAAACTTATCTGACTAACTGTCCATATCAAAGATGTGGATCAAGCACAATAATAACAGAAAGTCTGTAATTCTTATAAAAGCTGCTGCTAGCTTCCATTTGCTTTTGATTATCAGAGTTTTAAAAGACAGAGACCACCATAATCCCATCATCTACCTCCTTTTTAATACAGTCAAAGGAAATTCAGCAAACTGTGTCAGCAAGTTTGTGAATGAAGAAGAAACTGTCTCTCAGAAAAATATCTCATCTGGACTTGAAAGATTTTGCTGAAGATTGCTCAGATTTTCTCAACAATCTGTTGTAGTATTTAACTGCAGAGGCTGCATTTTTTTTTTTAGTTTGAATATTGTCAACTTCCATTCCCAATTTTTAAAGCTTTTAACATATGTCCAGCAAATTTAACATTCTTCTAAATATTAGCTACATTCTGTGTAACTGCTTCCTGCTCTTTCTTGAATCTCCTTTTATCCTTGGACTAAGTTGATTGCTTTCTCTTTGGTTTCCTTGTGAACTGTGGTTCAGTTCATATGTCCTACATCTCTCCTCCAAAACTGGCAGATGTCTTGGAAGAGCAAGAGTAGGTTTGGTATGGTCACATCCATACCAAACTCAGTGTTTCCAAGCTCAGATCCTCCCGTTCTACTACAAGTCCTCTACCTGCTGAATCCAAGGACTGCGTTGTTCCAGCCCTGTGACAAATTTTCTAGGCTTAATTAATCAAAATTGAGTTTGACAGTTTTTGCTATGGAAAGATCATTTTGGGGTATTATGTCAGAGAGAGGAAGTCAATTAATGCTTTTTTTAAGGTTTTGGCATTATTTTCTAATGCATAGCATATGAATGGAAACACTTATTATTGCAGCAAGTAATTATCCTTTGAAATCCACTGCTGGGGAAAGTGAGGGAATAGAATTTGGAAGCCTTTTTTTTTTTTTTTTTTTTTTCCTTTCCCCTAAAAGATCAGTTTTATAGCTCTGCCACAGACTGAGCTGAAGCTTCTGAAGAACTTACAAATCACCTCTCATATGAAGTCTTTCTTAAGTATTTTGAAATATGGAAAAATGAAGACCTAAACCCAATAGAAAATAGGAAGCTTGATTTCTGAAGATAGAAGAGAAACATAGGGCACAAAAAGTGAGCTTCCTGGCTACAGGAGCAGTGATACCTAGATGTGAAGACAGACTAGAAGTGACTACTAGCTTCTGTAGCAGGAAAACTGAGGAAAGATTTCTTACATTAGAAGTAACTGGGTTTATGAGAGCAAAGGGTAGGAGAAGCAAAACCTGGACTGGAGTTCAGAGTAGGATGTTTCTTCTACAGTATTTCTAGCATGTTGAGTGAGGTTTTCACAAACACTTTGTTGGTGCATGAGAGTTATTAGTAACTGCTCACCTGAAATTGGAGCTAATTTTTTTTTCTTTTCAGAAATTTCACTGCAAGTAAAATCGTATCTTTATGTTCCTTTTATATTACATGTTTATACATCTATACATATAAATTCACTTTCTTCTCTTGATTCCACCTTGTAAACAGTGGTATATTTTCTCCTGTTTCCTTCTCCCCTCTCTTATCCCAACCTTTATTTACCTGTTTGTCTGCATTCATTCCCTCTAACACAATCTCTCCAGCCCCCAATGATTTTTGTACCAAATGTGCATTGTTCTCCTTTGGAAATCATATTCCTGTCTACTGCCAAAGGCAGAGCAGCAGACCTGACAGAGTTAATCATCTTCTTAGTAGAGAAAATATGGCCTTCCAAAGTCACTGGAGTACCATTCATCAGAGGAACACCTCCTACAGAATAGCATAGCATCAGTGCTGGCTGCTAGTCAAGAACACCAATTATGCACTGAATGCAAGCACTAGCAGTACTGGAAGATTACTCTTTCCTTCTCTTCCTTTTCTTCTAGCGTGTAAGAGCCAAGACTAGCAGCTGTCATGGAGCTATCAAGAACCTAAGATTTAATAGCAGGTGGTACCCCCTGTGCTGCCCATCTATTTCCAGCATGAACAATATGTTAACCATTGGACAGAGTTCTTTAACGTTCAGGGCAAAGCTGGCTGTTGAGAAGGATGATGGCTTTGAGTTCCTGGGATTCTGAGAGAGGAAGTAAGTCAGTCTGGCTCCTAGGATGAAGCCTATAACGGAACCACATTATTATCACAAGTGGTGCCAGAGGCCATGGGCAGCATTCTCTCCATCTTCCTACATATCAGAACCATGGGTTTGAATGTCCTACCAAAAATCTGTTTCATGGCTGGTTGGCCAACACACACACCAGAGACCTGAAGCACAGCACTGCCAGTTCCAACCAGCTGTACTGCATGCATTACACAGCCTCTGCTTCCTGAATGGGGTCTTCTCCTATTTGTTCTGCTTAGAAAAAGTTAGGTTGAAGCATGATCAGTCAGGGAATCAGTGTGGGGTAAAAACAAGCATAGTTTAAAATACAGTTTTCGTTTCAGCAGTTTCTTTGATCATATTCTTAGTATTTCTTATTTGTGTTGCTATGCTATGATATTTACATGAAACACCCCTTAGTAGAGTATTGCACAAGCTGTGGACATGTTTTCAACTTGAAAGAAGCTTAAATTGCAAGTGGGTCTAAAAGTAATCCTTGGGCAGTAAGCCAACAAGCGTTGTCTATGTCTCTTTTGAATCTGAAGCTATAGATTTTTTTTCAAATATGTATATAAATTATAAATTTTCTTCTACCACTACATTTATTCAATGCATTTTAAATCATATGGTATGGAGAGGTATAGGGAAAGCTCTATATTAAACATTGACGTGAAGGAAATTAAAAAAAAACCAACATTATCCTCTACAACTGTAGCGTGTAGAAGATGTGAAATGGGAATATAAGCTCTGATATTTCAGATGATTACTTTTCTGATTATAGATGATTATGGAGAGTTTTTCAGTGAGTGTGATGGATTCTTTTTAACCCCAACAGCCTCTCAGCTGTACAAAAAAACGGAGTCCAGGTAAAATTAGCAATGTTAGGCTTCTTGTGAAACAGTATTAGTATCAGTTAGTGTTTAATGCTAAGAAATACTAGTTTGTCATAGTCTGGAGAGTACTCTTGGAGAATAAACATCACATAGTTTTTAATCCTACAAAACTCTTTCATTTTTCTAAATGAGACAGCTCCACTCTTGGATGGTGAGAAGGAGGCTGCTGTAAACGGGCTGGAATGACACTGGGCTTCTGAAGCCAATGTTTTCCATGCAGCTGCAATTTAGTCTGTTGGTAGACTAGTTCAATAGGAGAATATATGGTGGTTTTCTCTGCCTACCTTCGTTAAAAGCCTGAGGATTTCTTCTGTGACCATTGCTTGGATAAGATCAAGATGATGTAAAATGAAACTATGCTGTATTAAGCTGAAGAAAAATGGCAACAAAATGTTATATTGCTCATTGTTTGTATCATCCACTGCTGGCTCATGTGAACTGCCAGCAGCACAGACACAAACCAAAGATGAACTCAACGATCTGGCTCTGATAAGGGTTTTAACATTATCAACCACATTTCTTCTGTCCTGTGCAATGCAAAAGCTATGTATAACTATAGCTCTGGTGGAAAATTGTATGCAGGCTAATCCTCCAATAAGAGACAGGCTCAGAGTGGGTTGTATATACACTACTTTACAACTATGCTACATACTACAGATTTTATAACAGAGGATCTCATAGCAGCAACATCCCACTGCTGCTACATCCAGCAATATTCCGACCTTGCATCTACCTACCAGCATTTCTACAACAGTGGCACACAAGTATGGAAAATATTTATTAGCAGAAAAACATGAAAAGATTGGATTTTAAGAAGAAGATTCACTCTGATGTGGAGAAAACAAGAATCGGGTGATAACTGAGGCTGTGTTATTCACAGTTTGTCAGGTGAAAAGTTTCTCTGTACCAGAACATATCAAAGAGCTTCCAATGTTTACTAAAATCAGGAGGGGCTTCATGGATTTGACTGTACCTGCTTCAAAATAAACAAGAAAATCATATTCTTCTTCCTTCTCTTCTTGTCCTGACTAAGGCAAACAGAATCAAACCAGATTTTTTTTTAGAGATAAGGAAGAAAGTTGAATCTGTGGAAGTGTTTTAGTGCATGAATCAACACAAGAAAATAGTTTGTGAATCAGCATAAAGATCTGTTGGAGGAAATAAAACAGTAGAGTATTCATTGATTCAGTTTTGGTGGATACTCCTAGATGAATCACAGTGGAAACACAAACTGCTAAAATGCTTCATCATAAAGTGCTAGAGTTCATAGTCCCAAAATCTTTGAAACATCTTATTACTACTTTTATAATTTCCATTTTAGAACTACGAAAATGATCAGCTGGACTGGGCAATAGAGAGGTATGCAGAAAAAAACAAACTGTGACAAAGAATTTCAAATTTAAAGTCAGTGCTTCTTATTCACCCTATTTCTCATTTGGAAAACTGACATGTAGTAAGGCTAAGAGTATAGACTACTGTAAGCTGGCATTACCTCCTTCTGTCCTGTGCTCAGAGCAGACCAAAAAGGTTTATGATCAGGCTAGAGTGGCAGAGAATATGAGCTCTTAAACCCTTTGTAAACTACTTGCTTGTTTGATTCTGGGATGCTACTGATGATCAGTATTCATTTAAGCTCAGTGCCATGGAGAGACCAAATTCCCACTTACAGAAACCAAAGGCTGATGTTTCTCCTGTCTGCCTGGAACTGGAAGAAAAGGTATCTTCAATGTTTGGTTTCAAACAAAATATATATTCTCAACATATTTCCAAATCAATACTCTACCAAAGCTTTATTTACCACACTACAGTTTTCCACTGAGACTTTGTATAAACTTAAAAAATCTCCTATAGTATAGATCAGTTGGCTCATTATCTACACAGCTCGTCAGTTTACCCTTCCAAATAAGAGATTTTTTTGTCTCCCATTTAGTCCTACACCACTCTTGCAGAGTGAGTGCCAGAAATACTATTTACAGCACTGATAGCTGACAGCTACTTGACCTGCACTTGATTTTCTAAAGACAGTTGTTTCTCCTAACACTCTGGAATGAGTCTGGCTTTATATCAGTCTAAATCTCACAGACACAGGCCTAAACACTATTTTGCTGTTGCGAAATAGAACCACCACACTATTGCTATTTGTAGCAACTCAAATTGGGGAAAACAGTAGAATGCAAACAAATATTTTCTGAAAATAATTTGCTATGTTATTTGTTTGTTTATTCTTGGCTCTTGGGGGAACATGCTGCTGATTTTTGCATCTAAATGTTATCCTTCAATATAAATGTTTCATTGGTAGAAGGAAACACTCAGATCTCTACATTCACACAAAAATAAAGTCAGGGACTTTTCTTGAGCATATAAAATTGTTTCAATTATATTTTCTACCACAACAAAGCACAACTTTAGCACAATTATTTGTATTAATTCCAAAGTAAATTCAGATCTTTGGTTTATTAAAAATTGTCCTAGAGTTATTCTTTTTTTCCAGTGATGTAAATTGCTACTATCTCTAAAGAACCAGGACCCTAGGACTTGTATGAAAGTGGTCAGGTCAGATTGTAGTACAGCTTATAATGCATATGTTGGAGATTTTGTATGCAACTAGATCTGTTACAAAGCTCAGACTACATTGATAATGTTAAATAAAATGCTTAATCCCTCTACACAAACCAAATATGAGTTTTCTTAATAAGAATGCATTGTGACATTTCTGTGCATCTGCATCCACAGATGCAGAATCATACCTTTGCAAATCATACTTTTGTAGAAAAGGTATGCAAGAGAAAAAAGGGATTGCAGAAAATTTCAGTGGGATATAAGAACCAGTGGGAAATAAGATGTTATATATAAAGTCATACAATTATTGTATGCACCATATAAATTATTTTTAATACCACGAGTATTGACAAAGATTGACAAGGAGGGAGGCTTTATGCTAACAGAGGCAGGAAAAAGAACTGCAGAAGACAGACATCTTTTACAAGCAACCAAGAAGAGCAATAGATGGCACATTGTCATGGTTTGGGCAGTGACAGATGCTCTCTGTTGTTCCCACTTCCCTCCCAGAGGGAAGGAGGGAATAAGGAAGAGAAACTTTAAAGCTGAAAAACCTTGAGCACATAGAAGGTGACCTGTCTGGGTAAATGCTGTCCTTCTCTGGTGAGGAAGCAGGCAGGAAGCAGGCCTTAACCCAGCCAGTACATCAAGCAGAGAAAAAAAACCCACCAGAGGGCTCCCTTGGGAGCCATTTTATACTGAGCACCATGGGAAGGAATATTGTGATTCCTTATTAGAGCTGCAGCATTAACAGGCTGGCAGTTGCTGGTGGTGATCCAGGCAGGGTTTTTCTATCCTGGCTCTCTCAAACCAGGACACCCATGCTCAGAAACATTTCAGTTGTGCTCAGGGTTATTCTGCCTTTATAGGTTGAGCAGAGGCCTGTTTGGTATCACTACTATCTGTGTTAACAGTGTACTAACAGCAGCAGCATCAGAAATGGTGGCTTGTTAGTGTCAGTGAAGTGCCATGCAATTGCAGCTGTATGCTGGCTGGTGTCTGGTCAGTTTGCCAGGGTCAGAAACCTTCTTTTCTCTCTCTTCCATTTTTTTCTTCAGATAGGATCGGTGTAAGCTATGCAAGCCAGTTGCAGTGAAGAAGAGACATAATAATTGAACTTAAATCGACAAAACTATTATTTTTTTATGTCCTACATATATTCCAATTTGAGGTTGATCAGACACTATTCTCAGACTATTACCCACAGTACAGCAGCTGTGCTTAGGGCCCCGTTGTTCTGGCTCCTACTCTGCACTGAGCTTAAAATAAGGCAATCCTACATGAAACTTACAGTCCTTTCCTAGAAATGATGCTTAGGAAGAAACAGAATGCAACATGGCTGTACAAATCTAGAAACAGAGCCCAGGTGAACTGGCTTTCCAAGCCATTTGCCCAGCAGACATGATGTCATTTTTTGTCCAACTTCTCTGTGTGAGGAGCAATGCTGCAGAGTTATGGAGGATTCTGTTTTGGCCACAGTAAACTTAACCTTAGCTATTAATGTCTTGGCTAGAATGGTTTCCAACTTACTGCAGAGCATGCCAGCTTTGCAATGCTGCCATGAAACAATACCAATGTACCTCCACACATGCACTGCTCCTCATAAATCAAGATTACATGATAAATATAGTCAAGTACTTTATATATAACAATATGTTACCTAAAATAAAAGAGGTGGGAGGATAAATGAACTAACCTGTGCTGTAGCTATCAACAATGGCAGTGCATTACTGCAGGTCAGTATAAGCAGGGGCCAGTGATGAGTTACAAAATCTTGCCCCTCTGGATTGCCAGCTTCAGTACAGTTTAATGTGGCAACAAAGAAAACATTTTTATCATCTGATGCTTGGCTAGTGACAAGTGTGAAGGGATCTCCAACTCCAGCTCCTAGGGTAAATGTATATATCACTCAAATTTTTACAGGAGCAATCTAATCAACATATTCATAAGTATTCTTACTGAAAACAATGCAGCAGAGTTTCTCTTCCTGTCTCAGAAAATGTAAGCAGCAGAAAAATATAGAAAGGATAGTAAAAAATCCTCCACCAAGCTAAACACTACTTTTGCGCTGCTTTTTTGTTGAGCTGGCAATGGCACAATGTTGTTTTGCAACAAATGTCACCTGCATTAGCATGGAAATCACACAGCCATCAACCTCTTGAACCTGGGACCAGCTGAAAGCATGTCAAAAATGACAGCCATCAGTAGAAAATGAAAAGCCAAACAGCACAGAAACAGAAATCTCCCTTCCACGGGACTACTTGCTTTACTTTTCTTGTAAGAGGTTGCTAGCACACAACTAAAGCTTCAAAGCACAACCTCCCTTTCTCCCTCCCCTACACATCAGTTACTTCTCTACCTGCTAGAAAAAGACAGAGGTAGACATTTCTCATTTGACTTTCTGGCAAGAGTTCAAGCACTGAGTCATGAGATTAAGACAAGTTCTTAGACAGATAGAGTAAAATTATCATCTCGATTACTCCTGCTTTTTTGCTCATCTTAAACCTGACGGTTCTCTGTGGGCAAGATTTAATTCCCCTTGCCACAGGGTCCCATTAGAGTGGTGAATAACTGTGTCTCCTGCCACGGTCACAGACATCCACATCTAGGGCTGGTCATTAGCAAAAATGGCCGCATCCCACTGAAACCAAGCTAAAAAACGTAGAAAAGCAGGTTTTGAAAAGAAATGTGGAGGTCCCACAATAGCACTGGGTTTCCTCAGGTATGCTCCTGGAAGTCAGAGGAGATGAATTACATGGAGCACACGTAGTGTTCCCCTGGGGAATAATCTAAGTCTGTCTTCATGAAGGCTCTTCACTGAAATGTTATCTCCCTTGCTATGACTGAGCTGTAGGGAAGTATGCACTTGCCACAGAAACCTAGCCAGAATTCCAGTCTGCATTCACGGGACTTTTTTTCCAAGGATATCAAGGCACGAGTAGAATGCATGGATATGCTGGACTGAATGTAGATGAGACAAATAAATGCCCTCGATAGGAAGAATTTGGAAGCACTCTTTTATCCAACCACTCTGACACAGCTATGAATCCTTTTTGCATCCTTTCAGGAGAAACTTGACCCAGCAGCAGCTGCACCATAGGAACAAACACTTTCTTCACCTCTTTAACCTAAATAAGATCACAAATATTCGCTGCCAAATGGAGACTATTTAAATGCTAATTGGGACAGCAGGTGATTTCATTTCCTCTCTGATTTTTCCTTGTAACAGAAATAAAGAGTTGCAGCAATTCTGTTGTAAAAGTTGTTCCAATGTGGTATTGCCGTATCATGAAAATTAAAACAATCATTGAAACTAAAGGTAATTGCAGAAAAAAATATTCTCCCAGGAGTTAGCAGCCCTCATTGAGAGGGCTTTCAACTAGACTTGAAGGGGAGGGGGATAAAGCCAGGCTCACAGGGGATGGGTCCAGGGATGGCCTTCTGTCTGCCATCCCACTCAAGTCAGTAATAAAGGGGGTGTAGCTGCGGTTGTGCCAGTGTTGCAATGTCCCAGTCTGAAGGTAGAGAAGAAGGACTCCCATTCCCCTCAGGTGGGGTCTGCAGGCTCAGCCCCCAGCCTGAAATTCCTGTACACAAATGCAGGTAGCATGGGGAGCAAACAGGAGGAGTTAGGGATCAATGTGGGGTCAAAGGGCTATGGTCTAGTGGGAATTTCAGAGACGTGGTGGGACAGCTCATATGACTGGAATGTGGTCATGGATGGTGATGTCCTTTTTAGGGAAGACGGGGTAGCAAGGCAAGGTGGGGGAGTTCTCTTTATATAAGAAAGAAACTTGAATGTATTGAGTTCTGTTCAGGGGTGGATGAGGACCAAGCTGAGAGTTTAAGTAGAATTAAGCTCATGTGGGGGATACTGTGGTGGGTGTCCATTACAGGGCTCCTGATCAGAATGAGGAAGTCGATGAGGCCTTCTACAGGCAGCTGGCAGCAGCCTCCTGACCACAGGCCCCAGTTCTCATGGGAGATTGTAACTACCCAGATATTTGCTGGAAAGTCTACTCAGCAGCCATTCATAGTCCAGGAGGTTCCTCCAGTGCATTGATGATAACTTCTTGATGCAGTTGGTGCGTTTCTGGGTCTTGTCCCAACCAATAAGGAGGGCCTGGTTGAAGCAGTGAGGGTTGAGGGCAACCTTGGGTGCAGTGACCATGAGATGGTGGAGTTCAGGATCTTACGTGGTAGAAACAGGATTCCAAGGAGAATCAGAACCCTGAACTTCAGAAAGGCCAACTTTGCCCTCTTTAAACAATTGCTGGGGGAAATCCTATGAGACAGGGTACTAGAAGGTAAAGGGATCCAAGATGGTTGGTTAATATTCAAGGACCACTTCTTCTGAGCTCAAGACTGATGCATCCTGATGGGAAGGAGGTCAAGAAAGGGAACTAGGAGACCAGTATGGTTGGAAAGGGAACTTATAAGTAAACTCAAATGGAAGAAGAGAACCTATAGACTGTGGAAGGAAGGGCTGCCCCCTTGGGAGGAAGACTTTTGTTTGAGAATGAAGAGAGGCAACTAGGAAAGCTAAAGCCTTCTTGGAATTAAACCTTGCAAGAGAGGTTAAGGACAACAGGAAGGGCTTCCTCAAATACATAACAGATAAAACTAACACCAGAGGCAATGTAGGCCCAGTGCTGAATGAGGTGGGTGCACTGGTGACAGAGGATACAAAGAAGGTGGAATTGCTAAGCACCTTCTTTGCCTCTGTGTACACAGATGGAGGATGTCCCCAGGAGCCCCAGGCCCCTAAGGCCACTGAGGAAGTCAGGGTAAAGGATCAGCTTGCCTTGGTTGATGAGGGCTGGGTTAAGGATCTGTTAATAAATCCATGGGTCCTGATGAGATGCACCCGCAAGTGCTGAGGGAACTGGTGGATGTCACTGCTTGGGCTGCCCTCCATCATCTTAGGTAAGTCACTGGGAACAGGAGAGGTGCCTAAGGACTGGAGGAAAGCAAATGTCACTCCAGTCTTCAAGAAAGGCAAGAAAGAGGATCCGGTTAACTACAGACCAGTGAGCCTCACCTCCACCCCTGGTAAGGTAATGGAACAACTCATTCTTGATGCTTTTCTCAGGGGTGACTAACAATGGGACGAGGGACAGTGGTTATAAACTGGAGCATAGGCAGTCCCATATAAATATCAAGAATAATTTTTTCACTCTGAGGGTGACAGGCACTTGAACAGGCTGCCCAGGGAGGTTGTGGAGTCTCCTTCCTTGGAGACATTCAGAGCCCACTGGGATGCTTTCCTGTGTGACCTGCTTTGGCAGGGGGCTTGGACTAGATGATCTTTTGAGATCCCTTCTAACCCCTAACTTTCTATGATTTATATCTATGTCATTCTAAAGTTAATTTACTGAACCAATAAGAAGTTTAAAAGTATAAAAGGTGAAAGTACTTAGCCATTATAACTCAAACATTTTTCATATACATGATGATTTTTAATATTTGTTCTCTCTCTGGCTAATAGCTTGGTATACTTTGGCTTCTGTAAGAAAAACAGATCATAAAAATTAAGAAACACAAAAGTTTTAGTTTTGAAGTGGAATTTTTGTAGCATTCTGTATATATAAACAGTTCTTTTACAACATGAATAAAGGGAGAAGATTTTTGCACAGGATAATTTAAGACCTAACCTCAGGCTTCCCCTGTCTTCTGCTTTGCCACAGAAACTCTGTAACCCCAGTAATCATCACAGAGTTCAAAAACTACGTGCTGTGCATCAGCTAGGATTCTTTCATGCTGCAATTTGATCTCTTAGTATCCATCTACTGCCCAAATAAATTATGAAATATTTGTGTATTTTTCTACAGGAAGAGTGATTGCAGTTTTTTGTCTGAAAAAAAATGACAATTTACTACTCTTCTCCAAAAACATGAATTTTTTTCTTCCTTGAAGTTACAGAAAGAGGAAAAGTTGGTTATAAGACAACAGGTATACATGTTGTCCTTCATGCATGGCCTTGCCCTTACAAAGTAATCAGTTATTCCTGTGTAGTTTACAGGAAACTTCACAATAAAATCTTGATTTGCATGAAGTGTTTTTCTCTTTTGGTTCTTGCTCGGGTTATGTTATTGCACTCTTCTACCACATTTTTCAGTAAGTGTCTGAAGCATGACCCCGTGAATTACTAATTTTGTTTACAACACTGCTACAAACTACAGTGATGTCTTCACAAAAAATAATGATTTTACAAGTCACAAAAATTCCTACAAAAAGTGCAATTATTATAAAAACTGGTAAGGATCATTTCAGGTAAAATCAGGAGAACAGGTGATTCTTTAGAAGATGATGTCCTCAGAGGGAAGGGAAGGAAAACAAAGCAGGATCTCTCTTTCAAACTGGAGGAGAATTATTTATTAGGAAACTGTATTTCCAGAGTTTCTGCAGAACAGCTGCGGGTCTTTAATAAACTGGAGTTGTAATGATATCCTGCCCTTTCAGTCCCACAGTCAGTAATTCAAATGTGCCTGTAACTCAGAGATGATAGCTACTCTGACAGCTGGAGATAAGGTGACAAATGGCTCTTCCAGTTGAGACATTGACATAATTGAAATGTGCTGCCAGGGGAGAACAAAAGAGAGAGCATGGATAACCAGCAGCAAAACCCACATGAAGGGTACAGTCCTTCCTCTGCCCTGCTTTTACTAGCACAGCAGTCTTAGACTGTTCAGGTCAGCTGTGATAATTGTGATCCCCTAACAGGATTGCTGTCAAACTGGAAACAGAGTGGATTGATCTTTCATTAAACATTTACAAAGCTAACACAAGAGCTTGTAGAGGATGAAATGTGGAAACATTGTAGAGTGTTAAACTTTATGGGAGCATCCTGCTTTAGATCTTTATAGGAAAATATCTTGAGAAAGTATAACTGAAAGGCTATTTTAAGATTCTATTTATCTTTTTTTTCTACTCTACTTGTTTAGCCAACAAATGGGATGCAGTTTTATTCAGTGGACAAGGCCTGGCATTGAAAACCAGATCTGTAAGAGATCTTAGTGCATTTCCAGGAGCAACTAAGCATACTCTTTATAGGGTTTTTTATACTCTAATACCTTTACACAGTGGCAGAATAAATATTTCTGTATTCTGGGATACAAAATACATGACTAATCAGCATGTTCCTGACCTTACAATGTTTGGCAGGGGACATTAGGGATTTTAAGAGGAAAATGTGTTCTTTCTCATTCACATAGGCATTGCAAATTACAGTTCTTTAAACACAGAGAATAACCTCTTTGAGCCTCAGTATTCCCATCTGGAAAATGATAGGTATCCAGATATTTATTCCTTACATATGGAAGTCATACTAGTTCTATTTGTAAAGTACTATACAAAGCACAATTTTGTGCCACTCTGTAATCCAAAATGTCTACACTGGGAATATAATTAGTGCCACTCTTCAATATGAGAAGAGTAAGACTTTGTAAGAAGCTGCTCAGGAAGAACATAATCTATTTGCAGAGAAACCTATACACCCATACTTTTTTTTCCCCTCTCTTTGTTCTTTAGAATTCAATATACTGATATCTTACATCTCACTACCTTGAAGGAAAACTCAGGGTTGTGAATACTCTTCTTCTCATTTTGTCCACTCCTGGTCAATCTTTATTAGTCTGACAGTGCACGGGTAGAAATTCTGTACCCTTCACCCCAATTATAATGCAAAATGCACTTTTATGTTATGAGGATGACTAAGTACAGGGTGGCCCAAAACCTCTGTCTAGGGACCAGCAAGAATAGAGCTAATACTTTTTCTCTGATTAGAAGACAATCACAGTTGCATATAGAACTAATCTGTTGAGAGAAGCATGGCTGGAACCAGGTGGAAGGAATTAGGAATTTCCCCAGGGCACTTAAATAGGTTTATACTTGGGGAAGGGCTAGTTTAAAATGGCATGTGTTTCAGAGTGAGGGGAATGATACACAGCAGGGAGGTGGAGGTGAAGAAAGAGAAAAAGGATGTTTAGGAAGGGATTTTAAATGCCTCTTCCACCATCATATTCTTTCTGCAAAAATAATTTTTAATGAGGATGGGTGTATTATTTAAACTTTCATGGGAATGTTCTGTGTTTGCCCTTGTATTTTTAAGGGGCCTCATTGCATTTCCATGCAGCATTTGAGCTTCATCTCTGGGCAGTCACTGCTGCCCCTAACAGCCATAGTTTCTTTGTTCTCCTTGAGAAGACCAAGTTGCCATTATCTGCATTTATGTTCAGATGTACACATGCTATGAGTTGCACTCAGTCAGACAGTGAGACAGGAATATAGACCTGCTGGCACATTTTTTTCTAGCAAAGAAATAACCATGGCATCAACACATGATATGGGGTATGACTATTCAGAGACGTACCAATAGCTAAAATCAACAAGATTCAAATATATTTAGGCCATTTCCTTATGAAACTATATCCCTTATACAAGCCTTGCACGTTACTGGGAAGGTGAAAATAAATATGGGTGGATGGATCAGTCAGTTTTAACTTCTCTGCATCAAGCTGTCAGTCAAATTGCTGACAGCTGCATGGGTATACTGTTCACAGCAATCTAGTCAAGATTAGAGAGCATGCTTGATTTTGTTATATATTTGCAACTGTCTACACCATAATTTTAAACCATAACTGTATGTTTTGTAGCTAAATCGTCTCAAATACAAATGAATCCTCCAAGCAGACATGATGAAAAATAGATGGGATGAGGAGACAGCAGCATAACCCTTTGCTTGCTGAAGCCCTTTGGCTTTCTCCCTACCCTTAACTGCAGCAGGTCTTTTACCTCAATAAATATCAAAGCAAACAGAACTGCTTCTCACTGTGTAGTTGTTGGCCAAACACTCAAACCTGGAACCCTTCTGTCACAACATTACTGACAAGATAAGAAAAAAACCTGTGGAATCTTTTAGGGGCTTCTGTGATAATTTTAGCTTCTCTTTCTATATAACACACATAGAAAGACAAGTAATGATAAAAATCAGAAAAATGTTGCAGAACTGCATGACAGATCATAAAACAATAAACAGGGTTTTACCTGACGGGGGGTAATTAGACCATATCTTACTTAATCAAAGAACAGAGACATTCTATGGAAATAATCCCATGTGGAAATCCTAAGCATTTAAAATGTGCCAAAAAATAACAGAATCACCTAATAACCCGGGTTGGAAAAGATCTTCAAGATCATTGAGTCAAACAATAACCTAACACTGATAAGACCTTAGCTAAGTCCTGAGCTCTGTGTCTACACAACTCTCCAATACCTCCAGGGATGTTGGCTCCACCACTGCCCTGGGCAGCCTTTTCCAATGTCTAATAAGCCTCCCAGTGAAGAAATTCTTCCTGATACCCAATCTAAAACTTCCTTGGTGCAACTTGAGTCATTAGCTCTTGTTCTGTCATTTGTAGAGGGAGTTGTAGAGACTGAACACTATAGGCAACAGATGGAAAAGGTGGATTTTGCAAAAACTTGGAATAATGTTGTTAGTGTGAAAGGAGATAAATTTAATGATTAAATTTAAAGATACAATCAATTTAATTTAAGGGATAATCTGGCATTGCAAGTTCAGCGTCTGCTTCAGTAAGGAGGAAATATGCAAAGTGTCTGCAATTCTCTTTCTCTTTTCCATCTCCCACCTGGCCTTTGACTTAATTAATTAAAGCTGATCAAAAACAGGTATAAAAAAGTTTCAAATTTTCATCTTTTTTTTTATCTATACCTAGACATTTGAATATCTAACTTCTCCCTGAGGCATCTTTACTAGGATGAGCCATCAGAATACTTTCAATAGTTCAAATAAAGCAGTAATCTTCTAAATAGAAGTTTGGAAGCACAGCTAATGAAGTAAATAAAGATTAGTGGGAAGTAGTTCAGAAATGGCTTGGGAATGAGAAATGAATAGTGTTTGTTCTGCACCTGCTGCAGGTATGCAAATTTGCCATCAGCCACTGGAGGCCTCCTAGCACTGGGAGGTGTCCTCAATAATGGCACAGAAGTTGTTGTTTATGCCAACATCAAAGAAAGAAAACTTTCTGGGCTTATCCAGTCTCTAATAAACATATTTCAGGACACCAATATTGTGAAAGGTTATTTTAAGCCTTAGGATTCAAGCCCCTCTGATGCTGTTAACATATGGTTGTGAGACTCCACAATGATATGCAAAGACAAAGTTAACCAGCATTGATGAAATGCCAGCAGCTGAAGAATTTTAATATTGTATGGACATCAATCACTGAAGAAAAGCAAATAAAAAAGTGCCTATTTATTAATATTGAGCCGATATAATTAAATGTATCTATACGTAGGTTTCCTATAGGAAATGTATAAGATGTACACTAATCATACACTAAAATACCTACAGTAAACACAAGTGCTGCCATTAGTGAGGTCTGTGTGTAATCCTAGTGTCTCTAGAAGTAAATTTAAAACGAAGTCCTGCCAGGAAAGCTTACAAACCCATTAGGCTACAGCTTCTGATTTACTTTCTTTAGAGATCTTCACAGAAGAAAGGAATTAATAGATGCAAAGTATTTTCCTTGTCAAGTCTCAAAATCATAGCAGCAAAAGTTAAAATGGAATGTAAGTTTGATGATGTTTACTCTAAGCCTGTTCTGTTAGAACTCAATACAAAGCCCACTGAAGTAAATGAAGAGACACTCAGATAATAAATCGACAAACCACAAGGATTTTCAAATGGTATTTCTATTTGTCTGGTCTGAAAACCAATTTAAAAAATATGTTTGAGTAAATTATTCACAATCAATGCCTGAACAATTTGAAATTTTTTGGTTCGCAGCATGTCCATTATCAGATTATTTTTCGTAGTTTATTCAATATTTGAATGTAGTGAGAATATTGCATTTTGTAGTGAGGATAATTCATTGTATCTACTTGACACCATACCCAGAGGGCCAGTTAACTGTGGTTGCTACATGAATCTTCTTTGATTGGATTAACATAACTGATAAGTAAGCAGATGTATAGCTGAACCAAATCACATGAGAACATGCTGATCTGTCAATTTAAAATTGTTTCTATGGCTTTCAGGAGAGGAGAACATAAACTGAAATATTTTCCAAAATTGGGTGAAGAAATGGATACTAATGTTTACTTGGTATACACACAAAAATAAGAGTCTTCATTCCAATTTAAAAAAAAAAAAAAAAAGTTACAGCATCTGAAACAGTCAAAGGAGAGGATACCTGAACAGGTCTTCCCATTCAAAATTCTGAATCTGAAAAATGAGCTTATGTACTTGCCAACAAATTGTTCTAAAAGAATCAGATCAATACAAAGTTACCAAGGCCAGAAATCCAGATGGTGTTGATTTCAGCCAACTAAAATTAGCATCATTGGCTTTGGCTCACATATTTATTCCTGTTGATCTTTGTGAGTTTACGGAGAACTGGACCAGAGCCAAAGTCCTACCCCATTCATTACATATCTGACTCCAGTTTTTTTCCAGTTAAAGGGTATTGTATTATATTAGAAGATCTTTTTTATCCAAAGTTTATAAGAAATTCTATGTTAGGCAACGGTTTGATTATGCGTAATGAAAATAGTATATCTGGTTGTTAATCAAGTGTCAGACTAGAAATACTAATTTTTTACTTTATCAATCAAAATCTCAGATGACTTTAACAGAATAACTAAGGGCATTGTGTTTCTAGTCTGAATACATCAGCCTTGAAGGTTTCAGATGTGATTAATTCTCCACTGTTATTTATTTTTAACAGCGTCACAGTACCCTAAGCTACATTATTGCCAAGGTTTGTTATATAAATTACATGCCACAGCATATTGCAAGTAAAATTCATGCCATCTTCTATTTAATAGATTAATAATCAAAAGTAAAATATGTTCCTGTCTTTAAAAAATGGGCATTACCATGTGCTGATAGAGTATGCTTCTATAATAGATGTGAATGATAGGAAATCATCTTCCAGCCTCTCCCTCCCCCCTCAAAAAAAAAGCTTACTGGTGTTAAATAAAATGTCCATACTTTAAGTTAATTTGAGGAGGTGTGACTGTTAGCATTGCCCTGTGATTCCTAATAACACAGTGCAGGTTTTAAGGCCTCAAAGCAAGCAAGTTGGAAGAGTCATTTGAAATACAGCAACCATGGATTTTTAATTTTAATTCTGAAAGTTGAAAGTGCAGTTATGTTGACTCAGGAAGGTCATTTTCAGTTATTCTGTATTTTTCTCATTGCAATCTGAACTCTGGATTGTCAGAAGTCTCTCTCAATACTGCTCACACCTCTTCTTAAGCATTATCATAAGCAGATAAAGAGATTTAGCAGAATATCCTCTAGAAGCTCCCTAGCAATGATCAAGCCTGCTAGAAAGGAAAAGCAAGAATGTGTCCTCTTTCCCTAATTTAATTTTCTATGGAACAATGAATTTTTATTTACTCTAACACTTCACAACAGTTTTGTTTTGAGGGAAGAACTCACTAAGTTGTTGACTTGCAATTTCTGAGTTAAAGTTGGCCAGCAACTTCTAAACAGTAAAGGAGAAGCAGTATAAATCTTGAGGTAAGTGGACAAAATGCTACTAATTTTATCTTGACATTTAAAAAATGGGAAAAATAAACCCCTTCACATGGTCATTAAAAATGTGTATTACTAAATGCATCAGTCATACCTATATATATTAGGCTTAAATTGCAAAGCTGATGTAACTTTTAGGCAATAGTGAAAACCACTTAATTTTGTCCACCTCATACCACATTTATATTATCTGCATGTTCTGTGTGTACACTTATCTTATTATTCTGTAAATTCAGCTCAGAAAGTGCACGCAAAAAATTCAGGATGGGCTTAATGTAGCAAAAATCCATTTGTGAAGGCAGTGTGTCCAACAGGTGTTCCAATCTGCTCTGTCCAATTACCTTTGGGTCTATTGTTTAAGTTAGAAATTCAAAAGGTAAACTACATGTATTGTAGGAGATTACACTGTAATGTAACTGCTGACAATGAAGTAACACCCAGGTCAGGACTGCAAATAGAGACGAGGCATGTCAGTAGATCTGCCTTCAAAAAATATTTTAAATTAACACAATACTTTCGACCCAGCACAGAGACCACGGAGAAGGGTGAGGAAGCAAAACACACTGGTAACTAGGGTTGTTTGAAGCTGAAATGAGGGGCACTATCCTTTCCCATCATCACTATTTTCCACTCGTAAGATTTTTCCTCTGCATTAGGAAGTGATTACAGATGAATTTCCAAAGCTACTGCCTCTTGCAGTTCATTCCTCCACACTCCCTGAGTGCACAGTTGACACATGGTGGGGAATATTACCCTCTGTTACACTTCAATGGAGCTTCTGTCTTTTTTCCCCAGTGCCCAATTTGCAGTGGAGAAGTAGCTAACAGCAATCACCTTCCTCCAAGTGCTCTGTTTATCATTTCCCTGGTTTTGTGCTTGATAGCTTTCCTGTGAGGTGCTGAGAGATATTTTCCTCTTCTTTCATGTATATTTTCCTGCTATTTCCTTAGCACTGCTAAATAGCATTGCAGCAAATACTCAAGTTCATTGTTTGGGATAATGATGACTTCAAAACTGAGGTGGTGGTGTGATTGCTGCATAAGCAGCAATTGTGTCATTGCTTCAATGTTAGCTTGTCCTCCCCTGGGTTTGTTTTGCTCCCTTTGTGTATCTTGTCACCATAGTTCCAGTTTGGCAAAGAACTTCTCTAAATTATTTCATTTCTGAAATATCCACACCTTGATGCAAGCAATGAAGAGATTCTTGCTCTCTCTCCCCATTAGAACTTGTGTGCTCTTTCTTCAGTCCCCACCTGCCATCTGCAGTGAGGAAATGACACATACACCTCTGACAAAATTGATGTCAAATGTCAAAATAAATTTACCTATGCTCTCCATAGAGAGCAAGGAAATTCACTCTAAAACTTTGCACCTTTTCTCACCACACATGCACGGGCACACAGGACACTCCCAAGAGCCAGTTCTCAGTCCTTCCTAGGAACTGCTCTCCAGGGGCAGGAGGAAGGTGTCCAAGCAATCCAACCTTTTTCATGTAGGGTGATAATCTTACACAGATTTTCTTTAGCTGAAAGTCTAACTTGTCTCCGTTTGCTCTCCGTCAGCTTTCATGGAGAGGAATTACTTTCCTCATTATAATCACCAGCTTTTCTTCATAAGTTATTGCACAGCTCAGAAATGACTTTGAGTGTGCCCTTCCCTGGTTTTACCAATCAGTTGGCATGGTGACACAACAGCTGTTACAAATCACAGGAAAGATGCTTAACGGGTGCATTTGAGAGAAAAGTTCATGCTGAAGAAACCACTAAATTTGCAATCATAGCACTTGTTCTTTGGGTGGCTGTGCTCTTACAGCTGTAGCTAGGGGAAAAAAATATTTTGGAAGTGTTGCAACTAATATATGAACAAGCTGGTGTTGAAAAACAAGCTATGATGTGATCTGAAGCATTTACATTCTGTGCACAAGGTGATTCTTGGCTTCATGATCAGAGATGGAGCCCACACAGGCCAGCATCATGCAGATCCAGTGACACAACGTCCAGCTGAAGTTGCTGCCTCAGCTTTTAATTCTTTGGCCTTCCATACCATCACAGCAACTTCAACACATAAATCTATGAATATTTAGACTTAATCCATCATGTAAAACTGTAATATTCACTCTTTCAAGGGTGGTCACAGCTCTGGAAACCACTAGATGACAGCACAATGAATTATGCCACAATGCCTTTGGCAGTCTGGAATGCCAGAAGCAGAGCTGGGGGCCCTCTCTTCCTCCCATTCTTCTCAGCAGAAGATGAGATGGGCCAAAATATATTGCCAATGCTTTTTACTGCTAGCTTTTTTTTATTGCTCTGGATTTAAGGATGGTAATTTTGCCAGATAATTGCCTTATCAGACCTTGTAACTTGCCTTATCAGACCTTTTATAATTTGCAACAGTCCTGTGTGCACTTGCTCTGCAGATCACTTCTCACACATCCCCTGGGTCCTATTTGTAAATTCCCAGTGGCATTTTAGGATCATAGCCAACTGTATTAATTCTTTTTTTGTAGATTTTTTTTTTTCCCCCAGCATGCTGTTTTTTTCAGACTGTCACTTATTTCCTGATTTGTGTTAACCATATTAAAGAGATCTAATAGACCTTTACCCCAGGCCCCTCCCTTACCCTGGTAGCAGATAATTCTCTAAAAAGCTGTTTATGAAGTATTTGGATTTGCAGACAAGAGTTAAATCAACTTCAAAAAGAAAACTGAAATTCTTGTCACTTATGTTTTCAAAAAGAGGCAAGTGACTCTTTTTAAAATTACTAATACTCCTTTAACTGGTGATGTGCTTGAATCTGATCCTGGATGTTCCAGTTTTCTGCTTAGAACACACTTTTTGCAGATGAACAGCATTCCTATTAAAATGAGATTTTCAATGGAAATGCTGACATAGTGCCTCAGAAAAGCCAGTGCCATTGAAATTATGCAGGATTTAATAACCAGAAAAATAAGCAAGAACTGAAAAACTCAGGATACTCAGGTGAGATATATTCTTTCATACAAATCTTGTTTTTATAATTATGACTCTCTCCTTTTGCCCTGATGAGATGCTGATGATTTTAGCTCATGGGGTTTTTTGAAACTTCACACTGGATACAAGGAGGTGTTTCCAAGTCCAGTTACTTGGTAAATCAGTGAGTATTAAACTAGACAACCATGTTATTCTCCAGAAAAACTGGGAATTTCCATTCCACCTTCCATTCATATCCTCATCTGCCTGTTTTTGGTTCTGGTTTGGTTTTTTAATTGGTGAATGAATTTATTATTCATAACAGCCTCACCATATGCTTTTCAGGAGTAGACTGAAATATATTTCAAGGAAGCACAGCCTTTATAATAAGGGAGATACAAATGAGAGAAGTGATCAAGATTATTCAGGAGGCAACTGGCACAAACAAAAATGGACCCAGGTCTCCTGTACCTGTTTGTAAAGTCCTTCAAGCTACTTTGTCTTTTAACTAGTAAAATTTAAGATGGAGAAAGTGCTAGTATCAGTAGATTAATTTGACTTTTCACTGCTGATGTGTGTGCATGTTTGTGTATATAGATTTATTCTTGGCATGCTACATACATTCATACACATTCTTGGAGGAAAAAGTCAAATAAATAATGCTTTCTGGAAAGGGATTTTTCTCTCCCCTTTCCCTTTCCTTCTTCTTAAAAGCACCATATCTGGGAAATGCATCTAATAATCACACAACAGCTAAGGTTGATTGAACAACTAAAAATGAAAATGGAATATATATGAAATGTGGTACAATTTTAGAGAGTCTGGAGAACTGCTGTGAGGCTATTTGCTTTTAACTGTGAGTTTGCCAAAATATCTACTGGGGAAAAAATGGACAGATGTGTTTGTGACATTGAACATAAATAGCATAAAGGGCTTCAGTATGGAAACCCTGATCAAACTAGACAGCCAAATCCCTCAGATCTCTATCCCACACAGAACCACAAGAGATAGGAAGTGGTTTCTAGACTTACAGAATTCAATAGTAGTTCTAACAAGACGTGCAGTTCAAAAATCATCAAAGTAATGTGATCAAAATAAACAGTTAATCATATTCATAGATAAAGTGCATCTGAATCTGAAGTGTATCTACTTCCTGACTCTTCCTTGTCAGTTCATCTTAGAGCACTTTACAAAGGAATGAGAAGCACTATCCCCATTTTAAATATGCCAAATTTAAAACGTTCAAACTCATCCATCTGGCTAACTAGATCTCTCTTCCACTGACTGGCCCTCTAATCAATTCAAACAAGGGATAATGCAAACTAGCCCAGTTGCTGACCTATCTATAATGAATGACAAGGAAACAAAACTAGGGATGAAAAAAAAACCCAATAACAACAAAGAGAAGCCTTTTAGGTATCCTACATGATTCTTAAAAATCAGTATTTTTAGTAATATTATTGTTATATGAAGTGGTTGTTTGTTCTAGACTGTGGCCTATTTTTTTATTTGGTTTAGATCAGCCAGAGCTTGGATACTTTCTGCCACTCTGGAAAAGCTTAAACTCTGGACTGGTGGGAAGGAGAATGGAGGGAATGCAAGCTGGGAAGCCTAAAGGATGACATGAACTCAGTGCTTGGACTGCAATGCATATTTTTCCCAATCTAGTTGGTCTTCCATTTTTCTGTGTTGGCAGTATGCACTTCCAGTCAAAGTTAAGTGAGAAACATTGGTAATTTTTAATAAAAATACTGTCTGACACAGAAGTAAGTGCTTTTCTAGAATTCTTAATAGTATAATGATATTAAAAAATAACTGAACAGGTATTTTCCTCTTCTAAATCTTCTCAGTTGTCATGCTATTTCAAAGACTTGCTCTAGAAAGGAGAATATAAGTGGTACTTTCCAGATTTTGTATGTATTTCCTCACTGCCCCTGCTTACTTGCTTCATGTATTGAAGAAGGGAAAAGTTTGCCCAAAGCAGTTACCTTACAAAGTAATTCATCCCACAATAAGGTGGGTGCTGTGTGAAGCAAGAGTAGAGCCTGTTCAGTCCCACTTTGCTATCCTAAGCACCTAAAGTCAGAGAAATCTAAATGAATGTTCACTTTGTACTTACAGGAACATTTTTATTCTGATTGCATTGAGGGAAAAGAGGATGGTCCATGTACATGTGTAAAAATAACCCCACTAGCAAGGCCATCATGTTTGTGAACTGATATTCCAAAATATTTAGTTACAGTATTGAGATTAATACTCCAGGAATGGTCATAAACATTTATCAGATTTGGTCAAAAGCTCAAATCCATCAGTCTTTATTCCTTTAACCTTCAGCACAGGATTTGCTGCCATGTTTAGACCTCCACCCTACAGAGGACACAGAGACAGAGAGAACTCCTTACAGTGTCTCAACTTCAGACTGTTAAACCTCCTAAGCCAGAATCCAGTGTTTTGTTTTATGACTTCACAGCAAAAACCAACAGGGAGGAAGTGGGTAATTTCTGCTGTGTGAAAACAATAAACCATTTTCATTGTAATCACCCAAACCAGTTATTTTGCTTAGCTTCTTCAGCACTCTTTTTTTCCCCAGCTGTGCCGTGACTGAATGACAGTGTGACTTTGGAGAATGTGTTTGCCCAATTATGAATTCAGTTCAGTTTTGTGAACACGATTTGTAATTGCAATAACCACAGTGGATTAAATAACCCCTTTTTGTGCAAAATTGCAACACATTCTGGGGATAAAGTCTGAAAGACTGTGACAAAAAAAAAAAAACCACCAAATTTTATCATCGTGGAATGACTCTTCCGAGCTTGAATAATGGTTCTACTGCCAGCAGGGCTTTTGATTGAAATTGATTTTAGACAGAAAATTAAACCAAGACAGTCCTGTCGTGAGATACCCAAAATACTCCAAGTTCTACCTCACTCAATGACTTAGAGAACTGATTTAGAATCGCCACTTGGTCAAGAAAGTATGGTATCTTTGCCTGAACAAGCAAGTGCTGTTCATGAGAAGGAAAATACTTTAATGTGTTCAACCTGATAATACAGAAAATGCTGTTAATGACTGTTAGCAGCCTTTCACATCCTAACAGCTCTTGGGTGTGTGAAAGTACAGATTTTGCAGTGGTGGGCACATTAAAAAAACATCTCTCCTGGTTATGAGCAGCAGTATATCTGCACAGGATGAGTTACTCCACATTGAGTAAGCCACTATGCTACCTGACTGTATGTCAGCTGAGGTTCTGGAATACCAAGAGACTAGAAACATGGTTGTCCTCCACATAAATTTACAAATTTATATAAGCTGCTGTCAGAACACATGGTATGATGAGCTAAACCAGGCTATTGTACCATCCTATATACCTTCCACCTCGCATTCAATCATGTTCAGTTACAGTAAGCCAAGAAGTAAATGCAGAAAAATCATGCATGTGGCAACACAGTTCTAGGCATGTCTGTCCTTTCAGCACTATAGTGCTATTTATTTATTTATTTAAGAGCATGATGTCAGCTATAGGATAGTTTCAGGCACTATTTACTAGTTCCAAGATACAGTCAGGCTATGATTAATTTTTTTTTTTGCTGAGTTCAGTGGGTTTTGGATTCCATCCCACATCAGCAATTTGGATCTCTTAGTATGAAAATTAAATGCATTCCAAAACCAGTGTTAAAATGAAGAGATTTTAATAGCTGTCAAAGCAGTATACAAAGATACAAATTGGCCAAAGCACAGGTAGGAAGATGGTAACCATCTGGACTGCTTTCATGTGTTAACTATGTGTTCCTCAGGTTAGGGATTTGGCATTTCATTTTTTTCTGAGCTTAGAGCCAGGCACAAGGCACTTAAGCAGAACCCACGTTTGGAAGTTTCCAGAGGTCCAGACCTCATTTATATGACCTCCAGTTCAACACCTTTTACTTGCTGATACATTGCCAAGTTTTGGCAACGTATCAAAGTCTCAAAGTCAAAGTTTGGAGACTTGACTCATTGCATCAAGGCACAGGACTCCACTAAGGGACCAGCCTTGCTTTAATGAAGTAGCTCAAGTTAAGTCCTGTCAGTTCAGATACTCAAGAGTTCATGCTTGTTGATCTGGTAGCCTAAGGAAACAGGCTCCCAAGAGACAGACCACTATGCCAGTTCCATTTGATTGCTGCACAAAATTCAAGGCAAAAGATGCTGTGGGAGCTGAACATTCCTGATGTTCACATACAAAGGTGCTCCACATCTGTGAAGTTACTGGCAAGAAGCTCCAGCTCATTGCAAAGCCTCCTGTGATCAGTATCTATGGCATGTCAGGTGTATGTTAATACCAAGAGAGATTAATCTGCATCCCTGGCAGTCTGCACCAGTGCCAAGGTGAAGGTCTCCAGGATGTCTTCAGCTCAGGCTCTTGCCAGGCTGTGTTGAGGTGACAGCACAGGACTGAAATTAAACTCAGGGCTCAGCACCTACTTTTGACCAAATGACAAATAGACACAGGTTTCTATGAGGTCAAAGGAGTGGTATCTGCAGATCACTGGGATGACAGGGAACTTTTAAAAGCTAATGGCTCAACAACTACACCTAAAAAGTAACAAATGGCAAAACCTAGCAAGCTCATTAATCTCAGGCTGTCCTTGTGGGAATTCAGTGTCAAGAAGCTCAAAGCCTTTGACTTTCTGGGCCAGTCTGGGGTCTACACGACCAGCTGTGCCTATGCTGTGTGAGTGTGCATGTATATACATCTGCACCCCTGGAATAGGTGCTCAGCCACCTGCTGGACCAGCAGGGAGAAAGGAGACCTCCCCTGCATCCTGCAGCCTGCTGGCTTTGGCTACCCAGAATTCCCACAGAACTGCAGTAGACTGAGATTTCATTGAAAAAGACTTGAAATTTTCCTTAATAAACCATTTGCAGAATTTAAAATGTTAATAATGGTACCATCTGATATTTTTCTGGTGATCTTCCATGAAGAATCTACACTTAAAACATATGTTTTATCATACTTAGAATAAGCTCTCTGCTTTTTAGAGTAAAACACTGAAATCCTTTTATAACATGAACAGATTGCATATAAGGTCAGGTTTTCTCTGATTTCAACTCTGTTTCCCTTGGTACATAAATAATTATTCTTCAACTCTTTTACAAGACTTACAGGAGCATAGCTGTACAAATAATTTCTCACTACCTGTGTGAAAGGTGCTACAGATTTTACAAACTGAAAGAAAATCTAGGGAAATCTAAAGTCAGCATCAAACAGAAACAGAGCTTTTTGCTTCGAGCTTTTTTTGCACTTCAAGTAATAGGGCATTTTCTTGCTTCATATATATATATGTATATATATATGTATGGAGGATATCTAAGTTGTGATTAGCCTGTGTTTAGTGTAGCAACAGTAGCAATTTTTACTACAGATGCATTATTTTAACTTTGTTTTTAAAGAAAAGTAACCATATACACCTGATTAAATCTGGTATTAAATGATGATTTAAATAACATTATTTCTCTGATAGATATTGTCACATAGAGTTCCTCCCCACATTTCTCTCTCCTCAAAGTATTACATATTTTCTATTATAAAGATTATTTTATGTAAAAATAAAGGATAATCTACTAAACTAACTCCATTTTCTGGTTTGCTTTCTTGATTACATTTTTTTATTGCATGGGCTTATTCTCTATAGCCAGCAATAGCAATGTAACTGTTTGTTAATTTGGGTGCACTTTTCTCCCAAGCACTCATTCTTTGCTGTGAGGCTATTTCACATTTTTCCATCCCTTTCTTGTTCCTGCTTGCCTCTCCACTGACATGAACTTCGTCATTCCCAAGTTGAGAACAGAACTACCCCAGGCAAAATGCCCAAAAAGAAACACATGTGTAAGCAATGTAAATTGACCATCTTAGAGGATGTTTGCCCCAATACTGATAATGTTTAAGATGAAGACAGCTGCCAGTTGGGTTAAGCAGTAACCAGGAATTGCTCCACCACCATCATAACCATCACCTTGACTGGCCCTTGGCCAGCACCCACCCTGTGGGGTGACACGACAGGGACAGCTCCCAGGGACACTGCTGGGTTGTCCAGTTGTGACTCTTGGGAAGCTTGGGGGCCAGAAGCATGTTCAGATTCATTCAAGTCAGAGTAGACCTCTTGGGATCAGTTCAAATGCTTGGAAATTAAAAGTGTCTATTTAATGCTTGTAGGTATTTAGCACAGTGATTTACCCATTGTATTACCAATACTGAACCTGAATGTATGTTGTCAGTTGATTGTTTAACATCAATAAAAGTTTCAATTGTGATTTGATTCAAATCTCATTAAACTACTTTTTCTCTGTAATAGGTACCTATGCCACTGGTGCACAGAAGAAGGTGCTCTTGGGACCATGGGACTGGTTACACAGAGTGAAGTTGAATGTGTGACAAGTATCTTTTTTTTTAAAAAAAAAAAAAAAAAGATTTGCTAAAAAAGAAAATAAAATCTGAATTTCAGCTGGTGGAGAATCTCCCCTGATCTTTTCTTTCTTTCCTCATCCCAGTAATTTTTTAATTCTTAAGACCAGATTTTTATTTTTTATCCTAATGGAACACCAGAAGTTCTTGTGGTGAAATAGACATGGATTTTTTTCAAACGTTTTCTTGCAGATTTTCTCCAGCAGTACTGAATCAAGTCCTCCTCAACTTCTGGCCTTTTTTTTTTTTTTTTTTTTTTTCTTTATAATATATTGCCCCTTTTGAAAGTGCTGAGCCTTCTTTTAACACTGGAGGAAGTATACTGTATTATCAAATTTAGCTCAGAAGATAGGACCTCTTCCTAAACCACTTCATCAGTCGTATTGCAGGAACTGATTTATAATTTTCATGTTATTCAGTGGTTTTCCTCCCCAGAAGCCTTTTCTGTGCTTTACTTTGTAACCCCATGCTGCAGAAAAGTGATTCATTAGCTTCTTTGTTCAAGCAGTACATAAAACAGCAACCACAACTCTACTTCACTTACTACATTCATTTTTACTTCTGTCATTTGAAAATGTCAGGAGCCAGAGATCTAAACAGTCTGAGGACTAAATGAACAGTTTGTTTGCAGTACAGATAAATAATTCCAGACTGCTAGACAACTTCCAGCACCTGCATTGCATACTTTCCTGCGTGTGACCTTGACAGATCAGATGTCAGCTTCTTCTCAAAAGAAAAAAGAAAGAAGGGGAGGAGGAATGGGGTGGAGTGGGATATTACAATTTTATCCAAAAGCATATTTCCATTTTTTCTTCCAGCTGAATGGAGGCTGGTAGGATGAAGTGTCTATGACAGCAAGAAAATGAAAAGCAATCTATAGGTCATCCTGGGTGCATTTTAAGATGACTTCCCAGGGATGCATACGGCATACCCCAAAGACAGTGCAAATAATTTTTTTCAATTTGTTAGGTGTTCTTTTAGGTGGCAGTTGAAAATACTAGGGTCATGCAGATGCCCAAAAATGCAGCATGAAGCCTGGTTGCTTCTCACCAGATACCTAGCTACAGATACACTGCATGCTGAGCAATCTAAAGAGGACAGAATGGTACATGGCTGTGGGAGGGCACACTTTGCATGTAGCTCATCCTGAAGGTACTGTCAGCTGGGGCTGAAGGTTTCAAAATGGAAGAAAACTTTGTGGCTTGCATTAAGTCTCATGATTTAGGAGACTCCAGTATCATAATTCTTGTCACAGAGATTGCACTAGGAAGGACAATAAGCTGAAGAAGACAGACAGGAGTGTTAGGCAGCTGCATAATTGCATGCCTATGGAAATTGCTTCAGCTGTAATTTCTGAGGACGTGAAAGGGGAAGAGAATCTTACAGCAGGATCAAATGGGAGCCTGAAAAAAATGCACAGGAAGAAAATTCATCCTACGAGGAAGAAATAAGATCAGAAATTTATAACTCCACATGCAAATAAATAGAAAGAAGAACCACATAACTTTGAGGAGGAGGAGGAGAACCCATTGCTAGTCTCAAGATTATAAACTGGACCAAAATTTGTTCACAGCATCTTTTTGTCATCTCAAACATCAATCTTGTCTGAATTGCCTCCTCATCTAAACTGTTTGTCTTGCCCATCCAAAATGATACCTCAAGATGAGTTGGCTATGTAGGGCACCTACTACTGAGAAGCCAAGACTGAACCCAAGCACAACCACCAAGGGCAGTGCAGCTTGCTTTCTAGACTTCCAGATTTGTCTTGCCTGAAGATGAAGAACGGTATCTGTTTTGTCCCATTCCCATTTCCCAAAAGAGAGAGGTGAGCTGTATCCCTGTACTGCTGTCAGCCTGAGAATTTTTGAAGGCTTGAAGGCAATGAACTGTTTGTTGAGGGTTTTTTTGGGGAAGTTGTTTAATGCCGACACAAAGGAAAAAGGGATGAAAGACTACATACAAGGATGAATTGCAAGTTTTTTAACAAAAATAATAAAATATTCTCAGATACCTGTGTCAGGGGTTTTGTCTTTGTTTTTTTTTCACTTTTGTACACTATTTAGTTTTCTCTGTTTTGCCTGTGATGGTAGTCAGTAAGTGCTCTGCTTGTCTTTAGCTCAGACCACAAGATTTTTCATCTTATTATCATCCCCTGTACTGTTGAGTAAGGGTTGCAAGAGAGTGTCAGAGTGGGCAGATAGAAGCTAGCTGAGGTCAACCCACCAAAACACAAAACCTTACAAAATCTTATACTGAGAGTTTAACCTTGAGTGTTTCAAGAGCACTAGATTCCTTGGTTTTCCTAATACCTTTGCTCCTTTGTATACTTTCTATCTAAAACAGTTTTTAGTGCTCCTAAACTCATGTTTTCTTGCATTGCATTTCAGTGACCTTGTTGAGTGTCCAATTTTATAGACACATCTTGTTGTCATTTTACTTTGGTGTCCTTTTTCTTGTACAGAGTGCTATAGAGACGGAGAGGAAAAAATAATTTAAAAAAAAAACAAAAAAAATTTTGAATTGTGGATTTTTCATCAGTGAAATACAGAGCAGAGAACGCTCAGTTTCGAAGCAAGCATTCTACACAAACAGGACAACTAATCTACAACAGAGAAAACTTTGGATCAAAAATTATTTTATATTTCATTTTTCTTCCCAGCACTCATTGAAATGCAAAAATTCAGTAAGAGTTGTCTTTTAGTTTCTGCACCAAATGAGAAAAAGCTCTCTGAGACAAACAGAAGAGGCACAAAAAGGACAAAATACATTTTTTTTCTAATTCATGACCTGGATTACGTAGGCCTGGGAGGTGGAAACATGGTTCTAGACTTCCTTTACTTCTAGCAGTAAGGAAAGCCAGTTTTTGACATCAGAAATCTCTGATTTCTTCTCATTTTGAAGAAAACACCTTAACAGATTCAATTTTCTCGGTTCCTAGTGTATTCCTCTTCTGTACTTACCATGACATTATGGCTTAAAGTATTCCATAACAAGAATTACTCATTATTAATATAGAGCAATAATTTATTTGTTGTGTAGAAAGAGTGAAATTCAAATTTTCTAAAGAATGTATTACTGAAGTGGAATGTAGTGTCTAATATGTGATTTCTACATTGTGAAATGATATAATGCAGCAGGCCTTATGAAATATTTTTATAGCACACACCATTCACAGACAAAGAGCTACAGAAGCTCTAAAAAGATTTACTACTTAAAAGAACAAGAAGCTTGCATTATACTGCATCACTCCTTCCAGTAAGTGCAAAGGAGTGCTTTGTTCCCATGGACTCCTACTTGAAGTTATAATCTTGTACTTATGATTTTACAAGCTGGTTTTGTGGGGAGGCTTGTAAAAAGGACAACACCTCTAAGTCATTTAGTAAACATGAGCAACTCTTAGGAACTAAGGGCAGCATTTTAAGCTGAAAGTTATTTAAAAGGTGCATTAGAGGGTAATATAAATATAACTGTGGAAGTGTTTCTAAACGACCCCTGGTCTCTGTGTTCTGTGAGCTAGTTGCCTTCAGAAAGTTCAACACAATGTCTACAGAGAATACAGTACAGAAAACACAGTAAAGAAATCCTTTTGTGTATACATCACCTATACAAATACCATCCAAGAAGCCACAAGGCATAAATACAAGATCTATAATTTCTTACTGCTTAAACTGTAAAACAATTAGCTTTCTGTACACTGAAATATTTACTGCTATAGCATTAAATGTCAGCATCTCCATTAACCTTGTATCTTCTCTGTCAGGGTTGCAAACAGTTTTGCTGCAGGAGGAATAAGGCAACTAACAGAAAATCAGGTATGTGTTATTATTTGAGAGCTATGTTTTCTCTTTGGTCAAAATTATCCATTTTTCAGTCAATCCCTATACAGACATGTTGTTAAAGCATAAAGTTTAGTGACCCTGCTGTTGTACTTGATCATGGCACACTAACAATTGAGCAAAGCACTTCAGCTACAGCAAGTTGAACTTCTCATTAAATTGATAGCTCTTACAATATTTCAAGGCATAAGCTGCACAGTATTTCTCTCATTCATTAAAACACAGAAGCCAGAAAGCATCAAACTTGCATGCCCCAAGAAAAGGCAAATTCATGCTCAGTCTTCTTTTTAAGAAGCTTCAGAATTCCCCAGCTTGTGTTAGCACTTAATGTGCTATAGGGAATTTTTTACAAATCAGAAATTCCTGAAAATGGTTAAACTAATGGGTATGGGTCCCTTTCTATCAATTTCTCCGAGTGCATGTAAATTAAAAGCAAGCAAGTAGATATAAACTAAGTAAATGCAACTAATTAGAATGGTCATAATTTCTCATTTTTCCTCAAAAGTTAGAACAAATCTAGTATATAAGTTTGCTTATTCTTTCTCCACTAGTGACAAACATGACCTCTCTAATTTCTGATATGAGTTCCTAGTTTGCAGCATTTCTCTTGGTCAGCGAGTTCTGAAAGCGTTACTGGTTTCCAAAACAAATATACCACAACCCAAATACCACAGCACATGTCACCAGGCATTCTCCAAGACTCCTCTGACTGTGTGACAACCAGTATTCCCAGGTGACCTCCCTGAATCAAATGATCTGCCACCTTTCTTCCACATAACCTCAGGAGATGAAAGAAGCTTCTTTCCTAGGACTGGTTATAACAAATCTTTTCTGCCCATCACTCTATCTGCTGGTCTTTCTTTGTCTAAAACTATAACGAAGGAACAAAGTCTCATAAAAAGGTGTGAGTGGCATTTGCTTTTCACTAGTGGCACCATGGTAGCTTTACTTTTCTGCTGGCATTGAGTGAGTGTTGCCACTTGCTGGCAGAGTCTGACTTATAGAATTTTCTTTTAATTGATGAAATGCACCCAGAGGTCTCTTAGGGAAAATAAGCAAGCTTGCCTTGATGCACAAGTAAGCTTAAATGAAAGCTTAAAACCCAGAATGTCAGCCACAATCTCCTAGTCACTTATAACAAAGCACATTTCAAAGACTATACTGATTCTAAACTTATGTGCTTCGTCCCTTGAGTGGGATAAGGGACTTCATAAGTGATATTAATTTTATTTTCACTCTGAGGTCTAAGCTTGACATGATTGCTCCCTAGATCAACTACATCCTCATAGACATCTGCATTTAAGCATTTGAAAGTATAAATTCCTCCAAAGGGTCAGAGCCAAGCCAAGATAGATGATTTTCATGAATAATTCTTGTGAGCTATAGTATCAAATGCTTTAGTAAGTTCAGATATTAATCTAATGCATTATACTGTTCTCCCCAGAATATGGAAATTAGAGTCAGTGGTTCAGAAAATTCCACAGTGAGGCTGGAGGTCCTTGTGGCTGAAGCTATGAAATATAACATGTCTTGTGCTTCAAGGATGGATGGAACAATGAATAAAAATGGGATAAGTAGCCCTACAACTTTTCAAACTCCTGGAGGGGTAGAAAGCCTTATTGAAGCCTGTGTGTGTGTGTGTGCATGTGAATTTGCTTGCACAGCTCTCTGGGATGAGACAAATCTGCATCAAAGCATAAGGCAACATGAAATACATGTTGGATTCAGACATATTATAAATCACTGGAGATGGTTGCTGAAACCACTTCCTTTGTGCAGTGTCTTCTAGAATTTAACTGTAGGGATGAACTCAGTGGAAAATCCTTGGATTTGCAGGAATACTAACTGTGAAAACTCCCCATTCTTACATTAAGCAAGGCCAGATAGTGGCTGAGATTAGCATATAAGTGTAAAAATGGGGAAGGGCTTTTTTCCTGAACCATCAAAAGAAAACTCTGGATTGACTGAGGAGTAAAGTCAGGTTTTCTGGCAAAGTTGCATGCCTTAGTTTCCCCAAAGCAGAGAGAACAGACAATGATGAAGGTAAGACTTCTGCTCTCTTATTCATGTATGGGTCAAGGTTTGCTATAAACAAATAAATTCTACTAAATCCCGCAGTGCCATCACCCAAATAAAGTCTGAAAACTTCACTAGTAGGACAAGACTCCAGTCTACTAAATGTTCTGTAAAAATAGTCCTAAAATCATATTTTAATCTGCATGAATAGTACAGGGAATACAAGAAGTTCCAAGACAAACTTTAACTGGATTAATTGGAGACCTTACAGCAGATTTGCATCTTTAAATCTCTTCTACCACCCTCTTCTATTCAACAGCTTCCCAAGACTACCCAAACAATACAGCCCTCAATGGCAAACTAAAATACTTCTTCAGTTCTCTTATCTGAGGTTTATTTTGCATGTCTAATTCAGCAGAATATCAACCACTCTATCTCACAAAACCTATTCAGCCATTGTAAGGTTCTGATTTTACTTCCAAGCTGTCACCTTTTACTGCCCCTGAGACAGGATGAAGTTTTTGAGACCTGCTTTTCTGAAAAGGGATCTCAGGGAAATGCTTGTTCCCGATGTGCTGCACTAATGTCATATATGGCTTGTTTGAATGCACATGTCTTTGAATTCCTGGAAATCAATTCATAGGCAGTATTAAAGTGGGATTATACATCTTAAGACCATTTAAACTTGTCCAGAGCAATATTGCTTATGAACAAACTTGTTCCAAGAATTTTGCAATGAAGTAATTTGAACAAAAATTTAAGTTACGGGGAAACAAACAGGTGGGGCTTTTAACATGCTAGAATCTAATTAAAATTGTATCACTGAAAGTTGTTTTTAACATGTAATTCTGCTCCTTCTGTTGCAGGAAGTCTTTTCTCTCTTTTGAGTATCATTTTAGATATAACGCTTCAAAATCAACAGGGGCTCATTTTCCTTTTTCCAAGCAGGATTATGTTGAACTGCATCAAACTATATCAAACATATACCTCTCCGTGTTAAAAAAACCTGGGATTGGTCTCCCTTCTTTAAAAAAAGATCAGAAACCTCATTAGATTCTGCCCCACACCTACAAGACCATTTTTGTGACCAAAGTCTTCTGTTATCAGAAAGAAAGGAAGAAGCAAAGTCCAAAGAAGCAATCTATGAAGAGTCACTGGAGATGAAGCCTCTGGTGATAAGATCCAAACCAGATGAAAATTAGAAAGAAGGGCATTAAAAGCAGAGGTTTCAAGTTTTTGAACTAGGAAATTATTAGAATAAACTTAGATGTGGCCAATGAGGAATGAAGATGGTAGAAGTAGACTTGTACAAGGTAGACTGGTACAAGACTTGTAGAAGCAAAAAAGACAAAATTCATCAGAAAAAATGACACAAAAATCTGCCTTTCCACTCATCTCTTATCACATTAAATTTACAGGACTGTTGTTGGGGAATTTTTATGGTAAATTAAACACATCTGTGCTTAATAATAATAATAAAAATGCATTGGGCAGAGTTCTACTGTCATAGGCAGTTGGACAAGGAGTCTGTACGATGCAGCACTAGATTATACCAGCACCCATGCCAGGAGTGTCACCACAGGATATCTCAGCTCAGTCCTGGGTCCATCCCTGGCCAAGCTCTGCTGCTCAAAGGTGGCCCCTGAGCATTCCAGGATGGCCACAAAACTGTGGTGTTGCTGTTCCTTATCACATCTCTACAGGAAATTCCACTCCCTTGCAGGGAGTCCTGCAGCCACCGGAATTCCTGCTGCAGCTGGGTCTCCCAACTAGATCCTTCCTCTGTCACCAATCACCACAGCTGAACATTTACAATTTGAATGTCCCCTTCACTGTTGGGATGACTTCAACCCTCTTATTTGTACGCTCCTGGGATCTTTCTAGGAAGCAGAACTAACCCTTGCTCACCAAAATTCCAAAGATCCTGTGGGTTGCTTCAGCAGCTTAAAATTCAAGTGCCAGTACTCCCATGCATGTATGGGGTTTTTTGATGGTATTTCCACAGTGTTTGCATTTCATAAGCACTTTTAGCACTGATGTAATACCTTCTGTTTCACAGATGAACAAAACCAGCTCTGGTCAGTTATTCAAGATCAAGCTGAAAGTAAATTATCACAGACAATAGGGAAATACTCTGAAAGTTCTTTGCCGAGTGTAACTTGAATAAAACATGGTACAGGGCAATGAGGAACAGAAAGATGCTCTTGGCTAACCAGCTGGACAAATCCTTGAGTCTAAGAAATTCTTCCTTTAGAAGAACACTTTCTACTTGTAACCTTAACTACTGATTTGTATCTCTGCACTCAACATGCACACAGTAACCAATTTTTAATTGGCTGAAAGGCTTTTACCCTGTCAAAAGCATCAGCTCTGCCTGCTGATTTTCAAAGTGCATACTCCCTAATGCTGCACTGAGCTGGAGAGAAGTAGTATTTTATGGCTACAGTAAAATACTTTTAATGTTCAGTACTAAGAAACTAATGCTTCATTACCACATTTCATTTCAAATTGTTTTTTTGTCCTATATCAAAAAATGACCCCAGAAACTCGAAACTGAAAAGGCTTTCACAATCTTCTGGAATGCCACAGTTTTGATTTGTAGCAAAATGTTTATGGTGGTAACATTTCTATATGCCAGATTGTTCTGTAAACATTACAGGCTAGTTCTGCCTGTGTACATGAAAACAGTTTTAATTCAACGATGTCAATGCTGGAACAAATAAATTAATAATTACAATGTGCATTTCATCACATTTTTAAATAACAAAATAATATTTTGGACTGGGGGGCAAGATGTTTATAGAAATGGGTGGTAAGGAAGATTAGACTAAAATGAAGTTCTCTCTCTCTTTCAATGCACCATAATATTCAAATGAAGCAGAATGTTTAAGATTAGCTTTTTTCCCATGCTATTTCCATTCCCTTTACACCATTTCAGCTGGAAGCAGAAGAAAGTGAGCTGCAAATAGTGTTTTCTTAAACAGCAATACCTGTCAAGAAGCCACTGCTTGCAGCCCCTCCTTTGACTGCAGCCCCTGAGAATTTGGAGTATTGGAAAAAGAACTATGGAAGAGAGCGTGGTGGGACCCTGCTCCAAACCCACATGTCAGGATCAGCTGCAGCTTGGGTTCTTATACCATATTTCTATGGCATGCACAAAGGTGAGTACTGACCTTTCCCTATTACAGCATTATAGATTTTTCTTTGGACTGCAAGGCAATACTCAGGGATACAGTTTCTCAGGAATGTGGATCATACTTCAGCCAAATCGAGTATTAAAATTAGATTCTTCTTTTTCTTGTGACCAGCCTTTCCCATGGATTCAAGTATCTGAATATATAAATTGATTTTTTTTATAAAAGTAACCTTCAGCTTCAAGAGGTGAGCTGTGTGTTTTTGGAGACAATCCAAATACTGGAATGAAGGTGCCCCGGTCAAGTAAAATATATGACAAGTGCTGATGATTCACTGTAGGACTTCAAGGATATCAAAAAGCAGGGGGAAAAAAGGCTGCTGCTCTGTGTTTCATCCCCTGAGCATATCACAGGACATGAAAACCTATAATCCTCCTTCTCAGATTCAAAGTTCTACAAACATTTGCCTTAGCTGCAACAGTCAATAATGTGTTTGCTACACAATTGTTTGAAAAAGGTTCAAAACTCAAATTCACCAGGAGACATGATAGTGCTTCTGAGATCTTTTGATAGTCTTTTAACATTATGCTTGCTAATATTTAGTCATAGTCTAGCATCAACAGCCAACTTGTGCATAGAAATGCCCTTTTAGAGAGAGCTTATTCTAACCCTGTGCCTGCATTTCCCTTGAGTATGTCTCCAGTGAGTGATTAGTTAAATTAAGTAATTAATTGTTTGTCTGCTTTTTTATGTAGGCAGAAATTTTTCTTTAGCTGGCAATTTGTACAAACGTATTACATCAATTGTTCTTTCTTTCACTGGCTGTGCATCAGCTTTCAAAATCTATAATGTTTCAAGAAAAAGTTAAGTATTAAAAGAAATGGTACGATTTAAAATAACGTGCCTATGTGTAGCATTCCATACACATGGTTCTTGTCCCGAATTTTGTCTTCCTGCCAGAGTTCCTCTCCTGTTTTTCCTCTCCTCTGAATAAGCATGTGATAATGTACAGCCCTGTACTTGAAGCAGAATCAGAATACAGCTTTAGAACAGGTTTTTTTCAGCCCAGTTTTCTGGATTTAGTGACCCAAAATGATACATTTAGTTGGAAACACCAAGATGAAAAACGCTCAGAATCTGCTCATTTTCTGCTTCCCTACCAATTATTATTTCAGTCTTGAACTATATAATCACATGAAAACAATATCCTCCATTCTGGACAACTGCAGATATTTCTCATGGTAAGGCTCTTGTTCATGAGACATAAAACATTATACCAGTATTCAGGAAGAACAAATGGTGAACAGACTTCACAACACTGTTCATGTAGTTAGAAACACAGAAAATGTACAAGAAGTTTAAATTCTGTGATCTCTTACCTCAGTCTAAAAAATTAAAATCTGCAGGGGAGTTAAGCATGGAAGTGCTACCAAGGAACTGCTAAACCAGCGTGGACTGTCTGAGAGAGGCATGTCAGCACCATGACCTGTTCATGTGCTAGTTAGTACTCCAAAATACTAACAGAATGATGAAGTTTCCCATATTGGTACACATAATTGTGTAGTGAAATAGGGGCTTCATTTCATAAGAGCTTGTGCTGTGACATTACATCGTTGCATAAGACATTAAGGTTAATACCATTAATAGCATTAGTAGCACGAGATTAATAGCATATGCTGTGTTACTGAAAAATTACACCATCATAGGCAGCAGCTTCTGTGTTTACAGCATACTGAAATGACAAAATTAATGGTAAGTGCTATAAAGAATACTTCAGTCTAACCAAGCTCAGCTAATGTTACCCTAAGTCCTCCCGAATTTGTTGTTGCAGGCTTCTTTCTTTTTGCACAGAGTCTTAGTATTTTAAAACTGACAGATCCCTACCTGCCTTTAAGATAAAGAGGAGAACAAAGAAATTGTCTCAAGACTATGTGGTTAGCAAAGCCCTTGGTGGTTTATGCTGACAGACTGATTTGGAAAGCAATAAATAGCAAAAACAACACTCTGCTTGTGGGGACCTCTGCACAGGAACATCCAGGACAGTGTTGAAGACAAAGCCCAAAGTGGCACCACCACAGCTGGATGCCAGGCTGCCAGCCAGGACTCAGGCATGGCAGGTGATGGGATTAAGTGTCCTGTCCCTTTGTGCCTAGGGAGACAATTTGAACTGGACTGGAGATCTGTGGCCTTGACAGGCATGAGTGTGAACTGTGTGAACACGCAGGGACAGAAACCTGAGAGCAGAAATCACTATCCACATGGTATTCCAATATGGCTAAGCAAATAAATTTGAGATTTTGTGACATTGAGTAAAAAGGTTCTGTTCCTCTGGTTCCCCACGTTCCCCATAACAGTTCGTATGGAAGTTCCTGTTACAGGGTGGAAGGGAAACAGGAATAAAAAAAATGACAGAACAGACTAGTGGAAGACCAAGTTCACACAAATACCTCCTGATTATCCACACTTCAATCAGAAACAAAACCCCCAAAAAGGAACTGATCTTTGTCTTCTCAAACTGTTTCAAGAACAAAGTCATCTCTGTTCCTTAAGTTACCCTACAAAATGGATTTATTTTCTCTTTTTCTTCTTGGTTTTAAAATAATTTTAGCAATAAACAACTTCATTAATGTCAAGTACAGTACTGCCAGCCAACCATTACCTGGGCTTTTACAAGGCCCTCCTAAAAGTACTCTATTTGCCAAAGTGATATGAGAATGACGGCATTAAAGACTGAGAGATGTTGTGGTAATAGGTGCATTTTGAACTTGTATCATAAACAGAACATTAAGGTTTAAATTATTAAGAGATTTAAACAGCCATTCTTTAAGTAAATCTGGCCTAGGGAGGTGTCCTTGCCCATGACAGAGGAATTGGAAATAGGTGATCTTTAAGGTCTCTTCCACCACAAACCATTCTATGACTCTGTGTTTCTGTGTTGATATGAAAAAAAAATAAAAGACTCGAGTGATGCAACACAGCTACAAAACACTGGATTCAAGTCCAGTTTTATTATTAATGCCTTGCTTCAAGAAAAAAAGTTTGCTTCTGACTAAAATGCTGGAGTAAGTAATGAAGTGCCCACAACACAAAATGAAAAACTTCCAAGCTGAAGCTCATTTGAAGACTTCAGTTCAGGAAAGGATCTTTCAATAATCTGTTTGGAACAGGTGTTTTAAGAATTCTTTGCAACAAAGCAATATACATGTTTCTTGCTTACTCAGGAAGCTCTTTATGTCCCACAGATTTCTGTATCTGGTGTAAATTCTTCAGTATGTTCTTAAATTCTTATAGAGCCTTTAAAATGGCCTTGAATACAGGGTTATTCTACTTAATTTGTTACAGAAGATGCTGGTGTTTTCACAGAGGCATGGGCAGCCTTTCATATTTGTCTTTTGTGAATTCTAGCACAGTGAAGTAACTACTTAAATAGAGGTTTTAATATGTACAAATAAATGGATTTTTTTTTTAACTTCCTTCTCAAAATACGTGAAGTTCATACTGCACATCTCAGAGTTTTGCCCCTTGTACTCTGATAAAAAAAATTAACTTTATCAGATAGGAAATGCTATGGATCAACCAAGCTGCTTTCCCTATTTCTGCTTTTATGTATAAACACATATTCCCTTTTTCATCTTGTCTGCCTATATGAACACTCCTTACCACTCTCTTAAGAATTTATTTTCCTTGAAGATAGAAGATGCCTTAATAGCCTTATTGCCAGCATTTTTTTCATGTAGAACAAAAGGCTTTTTAGGAGATTAAACTACAGAAAACATCTAATGGCAAATAAGTAAAAGCATATAAATCAATTCAAGGTAACTTACCTGCTGGATTCAAACTCTCATCTTCTGCTGTGCTAAAATGGTATCTTTAAGGAAACCACCTTGCCCTTCCATTAGCTGCAAAGGGACAGACACGATGGCAACACTCATTTCTAGGAAATACAGCAAATTGTTAAATACCTTTAGGTATGAGCTAACACAGCCTTTTGCTCACTTGTGGGAGGGGTCTTGCTTCATCGTTAAGTTTACTCATTTCACCTGAATTTATTAAACTTTTGATTATTTTCCTGCTATGCAGGCTGCCCATCAGGGTTGAATTTCCTCAAGTAACTATGCCAATGCAGTCTGGCCAACTATCTGGTGGTACTAAAAGCTAATAAATCTTTTGGGGAGGACAGGCAACCCTGAGAATGTTCTGAGTTTCAAGTCTGATTTATGTACTTGGCTCAGCAGAAAGATCTCCCCTGTAAGAACAAAAGCTCCAACACCTAAGTGGTAAATTCCTGAAGTGGCAAAAGATTACCTAAGTCTGGGCTGAAGTTTAACTCTGGATAATAAATCACAGCTGGGTACTCTCTGAGAACCTAAACCTTAACTGGATGGTCTTTTACTTTGGGATTTGAAAGCTGCTCTAACTGCCAATTAGACTTCTCTTCTCTGAGTAAAATAAAACTGTGCTTTGGAGTGAGATTTCATATTGGTCCACTGCAAAAATCATTCAAATTACTGGAAAGCTAAAATCGATAAAGTAAAGTGTCAGTGAATAAAAACCCACTAAGGAAGGAAAAAACAATTTCTAAACACACACAGACCCTTTTTCTTTTTCTCCTAAGATATTTTTGTGTAACCTGATAGAAAAGTGATTGTAGTGGGTTTAGAAATATTTTGTTGCATGTGTCTTTTCTTCTCCAGACCCAAATCATGCCTGAGCATCAAAGAAAGAATCTTTATAATATCACGTGGGGTTTTTTTGAAAGAAGAGACTCCAGTGTCTGTATTATTTCATAGACTCAAAAAGTAAGAGAGGAACCTTTGAGGTCAGTTAGTTCAACCCCCTGCTCAAAGCAAGGTCCCATTAGCTCAAGCTGCTCAAAACTTCAGTTAAGTTTCAAACATATTATGCAGTAAAATTTTGAATATGCTCAATAAGGGAGATTTTCATATTTTCACTTTGTGGTCAAAATATTCTGTTGCTTAGCTGCTCTCACTGAGATTTTTTCCTTCTATGCCAAACTGGAATTTCTCTTGATAAATTTCTCTTCTGATCATTTTCTTGTGTCATTCTGACATGTCTCTGCCTGGCTCTGTCTCCTTTGAGGTGGACTTTTTATACGGGCACGTAGTGATAGAACAAGAGGTAATGGCTTTGAACTGGAAAAGTTTAAAGAGGGAAGAAATTTCTTTCCTGTCAGGGTGGTGAGACACTGGCCCAGGTTGCCCAGGGAAGTTTTAAACACCCTCTGGAATTGTTCAGTGTCAGGTTGGATGGGGCTTAGAGCAATCCCATCTAGTGGGAGATGTCCCTGCCCATGGCAGAGGGGTTGGAACTGGATGATCTTTAAGGTCCCTTCCAACCCAAACTGTTCCATTATTTCATAATTCTCTATAACTACAGGTGATGTATTCAGTTATCAGTGGCAGCTACAGACAGCAAAGTCTCCTCAGCTTCTGGCTTTTCCACTTTCACTTCAAAGTGTTCTATATATATATATCATAGCTGATGCACCTTATATATATATACCCTTGTGAAAGCTTGTCACAGAAGGGTGAGTTGGAATCCAGCTCTACCAAGGCAAAGAGGTGACAGTGCCCCTCTACTTGCTAACTACTCAGAAGGGAATATCCCAAACCTTACCAATTTTCTAACTATGTTTTACCTTCTGTGCCCTATATAATTTTTTCTGATATCTTGTTCCTTCTCAGCTATGGTAATACTTATGGAACTGTGACCATTGTCTTCTTGCTTTTATGACTCAAACATAAAAACAAATAAGGACACCAATATTATTTGTATTATTTTAACATCTGTTTTGTCTGCATGAGGATTTGAGATACTTAAGAAAGATGATTACTTTCCTGGCTGCATTTTCTAAAGCTCAAACTTCTTTCACTCTCTGAAACATAGTAGCCTTTCTGTTGATGAAATAGGAGATTTAAAATAAGCTCCACGTCTAACATTGTTCTTTACACTTTGATGAATGTTACACTTATTCCTAAATTTATGAGAAAATGTAACAATATTCGTTGTTACAGAATAGAAAACAGAAAGTAGTTTTCTCATTTTAATAACTTGAATTAAATTTTCCTATGTACTGTGATTTAAAAAATCATGAAGAGGAATAGATACACTAACAAGTAATAAATCAGCCTTGCCATTCTACTGTTATTACTAACCGTGAGTGAATGCTATAGATTTGTGTTCTGGTGTTTCCATCACTTTCTATCCATTATACTGTGGATAATTTTTTTGTGTTTATAATAGCAGATTCTCAAACTCATTATATGAAAACCTTCAATACTAGAAAGTATATAAAAATTGTAGAAAACCCCCACAATTCTGAATTGAAATGCAATCCACTGCTTTGGTAAAACAGGGATCCAAAGTTACAAGTTTTTTAATTTCAGAGATAACAAAACAAAATTTACCTGCTATTTCAGAGTGAGGGATGATGGTTAAAACATCTGTCATGGCAGCTAGAAGCAAACTAAGAAGCAGAAAAGAAGCAGAGATCATCCCAAAACTTCAAGCCCAGTCTCATAATGGTTGCTGCTTCAGCTTTTATAAACTTACATGTGTTTGCTGTATTTGGCATCTTTTTGTTATGTGAAAACCTACTCACCTTAAATATCTAAAAGCAATTTACAGATGCTGCACATGTTAAGTTTCATGTTTTGAAAAAGTTGTTTTTGCAAGTCTATCTGCCAAGTCTCTACCTAGCATTGATTTCTTCAAACATTCAGTCACTTTTGTGACCAAATCACCAAAGCAGGTGGTAGGTAAGACTGACTTCTCAGCTCATCATCAAAAGTAAAAAGAAAGCAATAATAACAGTATCCACATTCAAATCTGCAGAACTATGAATTGCTAAAATTGTTTCCATTCTGACATGGGAAACAGGGAAAACAGTTTCTCACTTATAGCCTCACCATTCAGGACATTGGGATGACCACTTTTTGATTTTTCATTGTCCTGCTCCATCATTGTCTTGTATTCATCTGTCATTTATTTATTACTTATTCTCTTTTATTTAATCTAATAGCTCGACATATATTATATTATAAAGTTTGGGGGGTTTGTAAGCTTACTGCTATAAAATTGGTTACATAGTCCCATTAGGGCTTTTAAAAAATCTTTTAAAAATGTATTTATTTGTTTTGTGTTAGAAATAAAAATTTGTCATTAATAAACTCTGAAAGAATTAAAATGGGAATTGTATGCTAGAATTAATACCTTAATGAAACACTTTAAGACTTTGCACAGGAATTCTTGAAAAATTCCAGATGAGTTAGGACTTGGAATCTTTCTAGTTCTTTCTAAACATCTGATTTTTGGGATGGTATATTTGTCCCTTTGGACGTGAAGCAGCAAGTTATGTTCAAAGTGTGCATAACTGCATTTTAGTCCATAGTGGATTATTTTGAAATTTAGGACATGATCATTGCAGGTTTATCCATTGGTAAGTGATCTTTGGTATTTTTCATGCTCTTGCACTGAGCTACAAGTGTTTTTAAATATTAGTTTATGTATGAAAATGTAATCAGAATATACATTCTTCCACGTAACCTTTATGATAATATAAGGTTTGTCATTTTGCTGAAGTCTTTCTTCCACAACAAAAGGCAAACAGCAGAAACTTGAGAACATAAGGGTTTGAGTCACATCCCAAACTGAGGAATTCAGTATGTGACTTTTCCCAGTTTCAGGCCTTTCATCCTTCATCACCTTAAATTCAAGTTCCACTGTTTTCAGCTAGGTGTAAAGAAGTTAAGGCTTCCCTCCATATTCCAGTTGTGAGAAGCAGGTATGTTCAAACACAAAACCAAAGGCATCTAACTAAACCAGGTGCTGACAGCAGATCACCATTTGGTAGAATTTTGTGACTCCAAAATACACACTGGCCATGCTTTGAGCATTGAAGATGGCACAGGCAGTTGAAAAAATGCATTTTAATCGAGAGGTATATCTCCTTCTCATGCAAATGGCAGTGTCACAGTTGCAAATAGAGATGAAAATGTGTTTCTCAAAAGGTAGATTTCTTTAAAATATCATGCAGATAAACGGCACACATGCTTATGCTTAATGAGACTGAAAGATACACATTTCAAATCAGGACATCAAAGCAATTTAACAGCAGGACCCCACAGTGCTGCCAGGTGCTCAGACACTTAACACCCACTCATGAGATGGGAACTGAGAGAGCCTTAGAAACCAGACACTCAGAACCTCAGATGGAAAAGGATTTGTCCAAAAAAATGAGCATAAAAAGCAAGAAGTAAATTTTAAAAAGCAATTCTATTAATTAAAAAAAAAAAAAAAAAGTTATTTATAACTTCGGAATCTTTCCAAAGTAAAAGCTATTTTATAGTTTAATACTGAATTCTACCTCCAAATCACTACTTGTAGGTGGACAGGATATGAAAGAATTAATTCTTACCAGCCTACCCAAGCTTCAGAGACTACCTGAGATGAGAACATCTTGTCCAAGGTGCTGGGACACTTCAAATCATCTTCTGATGACAAAACCTTTAAACAGGTACAAGTTCAGAACCTAACAACACTGCCCTTATGGTGAGATTTGCTATTTTTAATTTTTACAATCAAATCAGTTTTCATTTCTCTGTGTAATGTAAATTTTTCAAACAGGAGGATTTTACAGGTCTTGGGCACAATTTTGAGTGTGAAGACTAAAAGAAAGGTTAATAAAAAACTATGCACCTGCTAATATATTTGCCACAAAAGATTAGTACAACATTCTTTATAGACAGGTGAATCAATGCCTCCTATATGGTTTGACTAGCTCTGTGGATTATCCATGAAGCAGAAAAGACTGAGAAAAATTAAGCCCCGGGTGTGCAGTATATAAAAACTGGAAAAAACAAATATAGTCCTACAAAAACTATTAAAAAATTAGTAATAGCAAATAAATATTCTCAGATTTCACTCCTGAAAAATAGCATCAAGTGTTAACCTCTTGTCAAGCATTTATTACTTTTTTCTTTCTGATAAGATAGTGTATTTTTTAAAAACCCAAGCAATGTTTTTTTAAGAACAGATCCTGACTGTGTCAGTAGGATCATGGGATCACAGACTTAAAAGGATCTCAGGGCATCTGTAGTCCAAACTCCTGCCCAAAACAGGGGCAGCTCTAAGGTCAGACAGGGCTACTCAGAGCTTTATCCAGATAAGGGGGGAAAACCTGTAAGGCTTGAGATTATAGTTTTATCACCTTTAATCTGCTGAATTATTGTGAGGCTATGAAGAAAAACAGTTTAAAATCTGGCTATCAAGGAGAGTCAGTGACCTTATCTTAATAACTGAAATTTTAGCAGGTGAAAAATGTATAGAAAGTAAGAAATTCTCTCTGAATCTATTTAAAAAAAAACTTTTTTTGCAAAAACAAAACAACAAAAAAAACCCCATCAAAGACTTAGGGGAAACAGGAGGTCTAGAGAGGTTCAACTCTGTTAAGGATTTTTACAGTTAACGCAGGCAGAAAGCAAAAGTATAGGAATGTCTTCCAAAATTATTTAATGGCAATAAAGGCCCACAGATCTTGTATTGCTCGAAATAATTAAACTTTTCATGCTAAGCACTGATGCAATTACCAACACAGAAAAGGGGAGAGACTCTCTGAACCTGCCTTCTAAGCTGCAGTTATCTGCAAAATCATCCTTCAGATGAAAATTAGCTGCAGGGAAGGAGAAGGTAGTGTTTATTAATATATCAAGACAGAAATAAGCTTTAAAAGTGATAAGGGAGCTAGTACATAGCCTGATACAGAAATAAAAGCTTACTGCCATCAGTTCTTCCTGTGAAAACCTGATTTATCTTGAGTCCAGGAGAAGTATATGCAGAAAAAGATAATGAATTTATGTAGCATGAGACTAATGTCAGGTCATTGAAAATCCTCCTTTTTTTATTACAGCAGCTCGGGTGCTATTTTGAAATCTTGGAAGTAGTTACATTTTGCTTATCTGTCTTCTGATTGCATTTCCTACAAGATGACATTGCACTGCTTATTATTTTAACATTAAGAATACCATGGCAGTCCATCCTACACAAGTACACAGTGTTCAGATTCAAAAAGACATGCTAGCTACACTTGCCAACAAAAAAGAATCACTGTGATGTTTGAATTCACCCTATTGTTATGCTTCATAACAAGATCTTTCAGCAGGAGATGAGGCAATTGCTTGAGCCCTAACCTGTCTCCAGAGACAAGCAAGCCCCAAACACTGGGCATTGGCTGAATATCAGCAGACCCCAAGCTAAAAAGACCTTGTGGCTGAACTTCAGGGCTCTGGACTTTAAAAAGAAAACTTGGTAGACTAGTAAAAGCAAACATTGAAATCGACTCGAAATAATTTTTAAATAATCTTTAGAATTAATCTTCACAATAAAACACCCAAAACTTCTTTAGTGTTTCATTGGAAATCTGAAGGTAGACTAAATAAATTGGTAGTCAGTAATTAAAGCAGAGAGCTGTATTAAGAAGTTCTCTTGTTTCCAAGCAAAAAAAAAAAAAATTAGTCAAGAAACATAAAGTGTGTTAATAAAGAATTTTGGAAGTGCCAGATTTAATTTTCTTATAGAAATAAGAAAATAACCAGCTGTTTGAAAGTGCAGCTGGTAAGCCAAAGTTATTAATTTGCCTAAAGAGAAATCCCAAGTTATCTGAAATGCTATAGGATCACAGAAAAATACTCCTGAGAATATCCATGGGTTGGTGACTGAAAACCAGATGTTCCAAAATAACCTTATAAATTCCTTGATCCCATGGGGGCAGTGAAGTTGGTATCCACAGCTGGCTGAACACACACTGTTATGTGGTGTCACTGAAAATATCTGAAATAGATAAGAGCTCAGTTCAGAAACTATTGAATTATTTTATTACCCAGGTCACCAGACCAAATGTTCATAGACTCTTTTTTCCTAGTTGATAAATGTAAACTTTATTCTTTTCATTGCACAAATGTCTAGTGATCTTCACTAAGAATGACTGAGGTCTTACAGTAGCTGAGGCTGGGTTGCTACCAGAAAGGAAAGAAGCTCTTGTCTTCTGCCTGATCAGACTGACATTGCAGAAGTGCTCAGATTGTCCAGGACAACAACAGCTGCAGAACAAAAAGGTACAGCAAAAACTTTTCTTTCAGCAAGTTAAGCAGCATCTTTCAACTTTTTTGACACAGATGGGTGAAGCACAGTGTCCCACTTTTGCATCTCAGCATGTCATTTACCAGGGCACCATGAGTCACATCACTCACCTATGTACTTTCTATTCTGCTTTTGGAACTCATTTTCTCTCATTAGCTTGGCTAAATTATAATTCCACTCTCTTTTCTGCTGGGCTAATATATGTTTGAATATTAACAATAAAAAGTGGGGGGTTTTTTTGCTGTTAATGAATGCTTTGATCTCTAAGGTGGGCTGAGCTTGGACCCTGAGGTGGCTCACAGGAGCCTCATTAGTCTGGTTTGATTGCTGCTGAGATACTGAGATGAAGTCAGACAGCTTGTGTCCTCCATCTTCTGTCACTGATTTGATATGAACTGATATGGTTCCCGATTCAGAGCTGATTACTGGTTGCCATGTATTCATTTCTTCTTTTATGTGGTTTTCTTTAACCTGAGTAACAAGATATTCCACACATACTACAAGATCCACTGCAAACACTGTGGATAACAGCCAAGATGTTCCATTTTCTCCTGTATCAACATTAAAAAACCAAAATCTAATTCTTTGCTAATTTTATCAAGAGGTTCTGTTTTCCTCTTCTCCACTAGGGAGAGATAAAGCTTATAACCCTCTAATGTGTTATTGTTTTAGTTCATTTATAATATAAACTAAAATTTTTTTTGACACAAGCTGCATTTTTTTTTCCTCATGTTCTAGCTACCAGGAAGGATGAGGAAACATTCTCTACTGAATGCCTGGTTTTGATTCAAGCTAATTCAATGAGGCACTGGTGATGCTGTTATAAGATGATCCATTGAAATGTGAAGAAAAGAGACAAAAAGAAAAAAATACAACACCTTTACACAAGCATCATTTTATGGTCAGAAAGGACACTATTAAAAATTTTAGCTGCTTGATTTTGTTTTCCTCCACCAAGAATAAAACAACTAAAGTATGTAAACAGTCTGACTTTGACTAATATGGAATAACAACTTTCTATTATGTAGTGCCTTTTAAATGCCAAAATAGCATTAAGCTCTTAGACAAATGTAATATATATACAGGCTCCACAGATGCACTTAATCCACTACTGAAGTGGAACTACTACTGATGTGAAACAGGAGAAGTGTTTGATAGTTTATGGCAGCACCATCCACACAGGCAAGGAAGTGAAGAAAAGCTTCTCCATCTAAAGTTAAAGGGAAAACAAACTTCATCACAGGCTTAAAGGTTCACATCACTTTCCCCTAACACTTCTTGGACTTTGGGCTCAGACGCTTGCGAGTCTCCCAGTCACGTGTGATTATTCCTACAGATGGATTTTTTTTCAACAACAGAAACACTTTTTCTCTCTCTCTAAAAAGAAACAATTGAAGTGTTCACAACTATTGGAGCAGTAATTCTATACTATTGATTTGTATGACTGCTGCTGTAATTTGGCTTTCTGGAAACTATTCACCAGCCCACATCGAGTGAGGGACTGAATTGTACTGCCTGGTTACAAATATCTGGGTCGCAGATACCAGTTCTCTTCAGAACATCTACCCCACGAGAGAACTATATTTTCTCACCAAGAAAGACTCTTTCCTCTGCCTTCCAGGGAGCTGGTCCTCCTTTTTGCCACATGGAGGAAGAGGGCTGTACAGGCTGCACACTCTTCCCAGGAGTGGCAGCTGTGACTGCCTTTTTCCGAAGCTTCTGTCGTCGCTTCCATTTCAGATGCTTCCATCTCAGTGGGTGCACGGGGGCCTTTTGTGCTTGAGTCCAACGTGTCAACTTATATCCTTTGCTCTGAACACAGAGGGAAGTTATTAAAACACATTTTGTTTAACTTCTTAAGTGTGCTTCAGCGGCAGTAGTTGAAAAAATGGCAGCTGCATGGCCCCAGGACTTTTTTCAGATGCCCTGCCACTGTGATGCAAATAGCCCAAGTGCCTAAAAAGACACAGCCCAGCTGGGCCTGACACTCAGTAGTTTAATACAGACCCAGTTCTATTACTGTCACCAAAGGCGAGGTCAGTTCAGGAAACACTTTGAATCACAACCTACTTCTTGCTCCTTGTTTTAATGAGAAAACAGAGCATGGCTTAAACTGAAAGTAAGACCCAGCACTGCAGCTCACATTTTATTTTCCAACTGGAGATATTTTCGTATGGTTCCTGGCTACAGTTGCAGAAAACAAGGCTTTAATTTCTTATTATGTCCACTCATTACCTATTTTGCAAACAAACACCTACGTCTACATCTGGAAATTTAAAAAATGTTTTTAGAAGTCTAATGTTACATACGTATATCCCATGGTTTACCCCAGCTAGCCCTTCTAACCTCACAAAGGCACAGAGAAATGAATAAACATTTTTGAAAGAAATAAAAGCGAAGTAGCTTGGAAAGTACCTCAAAGCAGGGAGTATTTAACAGAGAACACTCTGAACTATAAGAATGCCCTGAATATATGAGGCTTTATATGGAAAAGCCACAACTAAGGCTATACCTGCCTAGAAAGTGTAAAGTGACATTTTATAATTGTTGAGATTTTTGAGCAGTTCGTGTAGTGGTTTTTCTGGTTAAGATAATTTTCCAGGGAATGGGAGAGTGATCTGGATGCAGAAGAGTCACAGTCAGCTAAATTGTACATCTCATACAACAAAGCTGTTACTGTGGTTACACATTTATCCAGTTATTTGTTTGCTGCATTTCATGTCCTTGCTTTGCCTATTTGTGCAAAACATGCCTTCAAGCCAAAAGTATCAAGGTCATCTGAAATTGTTAGTAACAAAGGTGATAGAGTCAGCTGTCGTATCACTGATTTACAGCCTGCCATTCCCAGGTGCAAAAAAAACTAAAAAGGAGAGTCACAAAACCAGCCTTTGCATATTACACCTGAAATCTCAAGTACTCCAGACAAAGCACTTTGAGTAACAAAGATCCAAAATAACAAATTTTATTTGCAGTGGAATAACCCTGGGGTAGAAAGTAAGGGAGTGCTTCAATGTGCAAAGTTCTTGAATGCTGTTGACTGCCATCACATCTCTGAGAACCGTGAAAAAAGTGAGTTTAAGGCACTCCACCAGGTTCTTTATGCTGGATGTGCCCTGCAAACCTCAGAGGTTTTCATGGTAGTATGGAAAAGCAGAAGAGTCACAGAAGAGGAGACACAGTGAACTGCTGCTGCTTGCAAGTGAAGCAAACACTTCCACCACGATACTGAGATTCATTATTCCCTGCACAATAGAGACTTGAAAATAAAGTGAAAATAATAATAATAAAAAAAAAAAAGCTAATGAAAACTTACTGTAGCAAGAGTCATTAACTGCTTAAATAAATGCAGTTCCTAAGATTATTACATTAGAATAAGTGCTGGTTTTACTGACTTGAAAATGTGTGGAGCTGCTGCAATCTATTGCTGCATCCCTATAAAAGATAAAGGGAGAAGGATTTTATAGGCTCGTAATTATGTTTACCGGAGGCTAGAAAAAGGAAAATGTGCTGGTCAGATAAAAAATTATGTATGCCTGTTTGGGATGAAGAAAAGGAATAATCTGATATGAAGATAAGAAACAGAAAGCCTCTTTAAATTCCTCTACTGCTAATATCTTTATTCCGCAGTTTATTTATTTCCATTTTGTATGGGATAAACCTCCAACCTGTCAAAAAGACAGGGACACTTGTCTTCACTTATGAGACCAATTTTTTTGAGGAATGAGGTGATAATCCACTTTTTTTTCCCTTTCACACTGTGGGGTCAGTTTTGCAAGACGAGAGATCTTTGCTCTAGTCCAACAACACTTTTTAGCATCCAGACCAAATGAAAATATTTAGTTACTATGGCTGTGCTCAGAGTTTCTTGACAGAGTCCTAAGGTCCTTTTTTCACCTTTCTCTACCATGTCTCTGAGCATGTTTTCTTCCTACTGTCTTCCAGAAGGCCTGGATCATAGGTCTCAGATAAAAAAGGCAGAGGACAACTTTACTTGGTATCTGGTAAGAATCCAACAGGCACTTAGAGGGACAGAGTGCTCAGCAGGTGCAATAAATGGAATGGAAAAATAATGAAAAACAATGGGGTTATTTACAGTGGTGCTGAGCTGCAAGGCCTAGGGAGATTAAAGAACATAACCTATTACAACATTTCTCAATTTCTACTGAAAAAAAAGGAAACATCACATGAATTTCATTGTTTGAATGGGGACAATTGTTACTGAGCTGTGACAGTACTCTGTAAAAGCCCATATGAATATGTTTTTATTCATTACCTCATTGCCAGGTGCCAATCTGCTTTAAATGAAGGTAAGATGTCCAAGGCACATGGTATTTTATATTTTCACTCAGTTTCTTGAGTTTATGTAGCAGTTTGGAAACCAAAGACATCTAAGGCCTGTAAACAACTTTTCTTCATGTTTAAAATCCATCTGTTTTCCCCTTACCACCCAAATACTATATTAAACCAGGCTAGAGGAAGACAGATATCAAATTCTAAAATATTAGAGAAAAAAGGAGGATGAAATGAGAGATTACTACATGGAAAAAAAAAAATAAAAATTGTAAGCTGATTTCTGCAGAAAGTATAAAAAAGTTACCAGTCAAACAGTGGAAATCATATGCTGTACTCATATATTAGTTTCTCCCAGGGCAAGTGGTTCTTTAAGCATACCTGCAACTGTGTCATAAGACAGTCTGAGTGAAATTCAATACTCTTAAAAGTCTGGCAGCTGATGATGATTCAAAATCAAAATATTTTCTCTTTGAAATATTCTCCTGAAAGCTGGTGTCTGATAGTCACTTCATTTGTGTTCCTCCTGGCAGAGCCAAAAGTGTCAGGTGAATCTCACCTCACATAGAATACAATATTTAAACCCATGTTAGTTGACTAAGAAACAAAATAATTTCTGTTTTCTGACTCTCCAGTTCCAACTTCTCTGTAGGAGCCCTGATTTATGTCTGTCTGGGATTCTTATAAGGACAGAAAGCCTTTTCCAAACTGAGGATAGCATTGGACTCTTCCCTTGTACTCTTTTCCCCTGTCCCCCAAGGTGCCTCCCTCATCAGTACCCCAGAGGGGGAAGTCTGAGCTTTTATTTTTTTTAAATAAACAGAGGGACTTTGTAAGTAGGTCTGTCACTTTTAAGTTTCAAATGAGATAAATAAAATACATAAATTAACAGTAAATTTATCACACTAATATTAGGGGGAAAGTAATAGAAATAAATTACAGGTGTTAGAGATCCCTTTAATATCTATCCCTGTCCAGAAGTTTCCTTTGGACAAATGGATTAATAACTAAAGTATGCATGATTTTGAGGCTGCCTTTGTGTTTCTACTTTTCTCCTTGTATCCTCTTTGTCTCCTGTCACACATTTCAGTGCAAGTTCATAGAAATGACTGTGGTTTAACCGGCTGTTGTTCCAGCACTTTCTGTATCTCACCTCCAGCTGTGGTAGAGTGGGTGGTTCACAGATGGGTGGATTAACATCCACAAAGCATCTGGCAGGGGATGCAAGCTTGTGAGGTACTCAGCTTCACGGGAAGCTGCAGGCATTCAGCACTCAACTGATAAGCCTTAATTGTGCAATACTCTACCATGGAAGCAAATTTCTTAATTGCCCTGTTGGTTACGAGTTTAAAAACCAAAATAGCAGCCTTGACAATTTTATGTCAGAAAATCTACAGCTGTCAATGCTGTCCATAAAAACACCCACACCTTTTTGCAATCTATATAGAATATTTCTCCTTTGATGATATATTCCCCAGATTGAGTTGTATTTATCGCTTGCCCTTTTAAAATATCTTGTCTTCTTTGTTTTGAAGGACTTATGCTTCCCCTGTATAACCATGTGGAGTGGCCCAGTGAGTTGAACAACTTGACCCCCTTGAAGGGAGGGGGCAGAAGAGCTGCCAGTCTGATGGAGCTGCACCTTTGTGTGCATGGGAAGCAAATGCAGCAATTTCCATGCTCAGCAAACCAGCCAGTACTCTTCCTGTCTTCTGACTTTCACCTTCTGTCCTATGCCTCAGAGCTATGTGTACACATTCTTCCATAAAATGGTTTCACCAGTTTTGGCAAGCAAAAAAAAAGGAGAGAAATTGAGAACATCACAAAGCCAGTCCCCAGTGGAGAGATTTCATTCTTCACTTTGGGGAAACACTGCTGGTTTTCAAATGAAGTATTAACTTCATGAGAAATTTCTGGGTCATATTTTCTTTACCTTTTCCTTGTCTCCTGACTATGAAATCTTACATACATGACTAACCTGATGCTACAAGTATCCCCTTGGAGTCAGCAAAAGGCACAAGATCTCAGCTTGTGCAAAACCACAGATTTCATTTCTAAATCCAGGAGACAGAAGATCTTCATACTCAGTGAGAAAATTGTGTATCGTATGAATAATAATCTGACTAATGACAGCATGCAAAATAGTAACCGACTGACATTTTCATAACAACACAAGCAAGTGCTTGGATTTGGTGAAAATGCAAGATTTCCCAAGGATAAATTTGGCATAAAATTTGAAGTTTAGCTGACTTATTTTAAAAGGTTTCAAAATCTATGATGCAGAAACATGGGAATAATTCAGACTTTACAAAACAGTCTGTATAAACTGTCACACTGCTATTTTCTTCACAATGTAGTATAAATCCCATATGACTGCTTTTAACTGGAATCAAAGGGCACATGAAATTACACTAGTGTTTTAAAATATACCTTCTTGTACTGCTTCCATGTAGTTTCTTTGTACTATTCAAGAATATTTGCAAAAACATCCTGGAGAAGGAAGATATGCCTTCTATGTAAGTTTTTTTCTTTCTTTCTCTATTCACTGCTGGTACCACAGTTGTCTTATGGTATTGCAAGGGCCAAGTGGACTTCTCTGCACCATAAATGAGACTGGAAAGGTGCTGAGACCTGTCTTATTATACATCTGCTAATATGCCTACAGACAATTTGGCTTGCCTACTCAGTAAAACAAGAAATTCAATTCTCACTCTTCATTTACAACTTAAATCTTATACAGCTACAAATTACATTACAAGGATGTGATCACAAAGGGTTGCAAAGACACATGTTTACTTAGAACTGACTCCTGAGTTTGGTTCAGGATCTAAACCCTGAAGTTGCAATTGTGCCTATTTGTTTAATAAAGGTTTATTACTACTTGGCATGTGAGCCATGATGAAAGGTGCTAGAAAAATTGGAATTGAGTCTGATCAACAGCAGCAGGAAGCATTATGTGGATACAAAGTAGGATGTCTCTGGTGAAGAGCAAATATTTGCTGTGCCTGTGGCAGGATTTGTCCCAGGGTACCACTGCAGCATGGAAAGAAAAATGGGCAGGCTTTGATTATTTTGCAGTAGTAATGACACTTGCTGTGCCTGGTCCCATTACAGCTCTTTTGGAGGGGATTACCAGAGGGAGAGTGTTCTTTCCCCTGTCCAAACAGAAACAGCTTCACTTTAATCTTAGAGCATTCAGCTGTCCAACAGCATTAAAGAAGTTTCCTAGCCAAAATCTCATAAAGAAACCATGGTGCAATGGGACAAGAGACAAGGTTCCCTAGTGGATTAATTGCTTTATAAAACACAAGAAACACAAATAGGGAAAAAAAATGACGGGTTGTGCAGAAGGGAGAAGATTATCATTGTGTCCCACATGGATTTCTCTTGTTCAGCACATTGCTAAGCCATCTGGAAAATGTGTTGAATAATGAAGTGAAAAAGTCAAAATTCAACATTTTAAAAATGCAGTGAAGTTCTTCAGCTTGAACTAAATAATTCCTCTTTGGATTGTTGGTTCACAAACGCTTTTTTATACTTAAACTGTACTTAATCCAGTCTTTCAAACTTATTTTTAACATGGAAGAATATTAGTTCCAATTCTGCACATCTGCTGAGTTTGCTGAAGCAATAGTCAAATTATGATCACAAATTACAAAGTTCACTTGAAAGTCCTTTTTATCTTCCTAAGGCACTACTTTACTGTCTTACATCTCATGTACACTCTTAATCAGAGTCATAGTAACTCTTCATGCTTGCAACCCCATTTTCAAAAAAGCTAAATCTTTTCTCAAATCTATATTGCAAGTAATTTGATACTTGTAAATGCAAGGAAACAGATGAACACAGGGTTTTTTCCTTTCACTGTCTCCAAAGTTGTTAAATCCCTGTGCTTCAAAATCTTAATCCTTGTTGCTCAGGTAAATCAATGAGAGAAACCTTGGTTATACCCCAAAGCTATACCTGTTGCACCTCTGCCTAGTGACTAATGAATGAAATCAATAAAGCTTTTGCACTTGTTTTTCTGTGATCTAGAATACTGAACACACCACAAAATTCAGCTTGCAACTCCAGCATTTGCAAAGACAGGTATCTGAATCCTAGAATGACTTTATCACTGTTGACATCACCTTGGCTGGGTACAACAAAGAGATATTCAAAAGGTGAACGCAGTGAAGACACTGGATGTGACTTGGCTATGGTGCTTTATACATATATCTTGATTCCTATATTTTAATACACTGAAATAAAAACATGTGAGGGCAGCTCCCAGTTGTCTCAAACTATTTCCACCATGATTCAGAGAAAAATGGTGGGCATCAGATAAACCCTATATGGCACTCGAGTACATTTAAGTGATGAGTGCTGTGAAAATACTGGAAGCAATGTGTGTGCAATGTATTGTATAAAAAGATATGGAAGGTGCAGCAGATGCTGTCGTTGTGTGGACTGGCCCCTCATTTCTAGTGACATGCTGATGAGCTATGGGCAAAATGCACCCTTGTTTCAGTGATTCATATATTCATGTGCTTGAAGGCCAGAAGGGACCGTGGAGTTCATCTGATCTGCTCTGCTACAGCACAGGGCAGTGAATTCTGCCTCGTAATTTGGCCATGAGAGAGATTCCTCCTTCCTGCATAAGCAAAGGAATTTACCCCAGGAAACGTGGCTGGAGAGCAGTTTCTCTCTTAAGTACATCCAATCATGAATTAAACACTCTGGATCTAATTCTTACTTGCAGTGCTATGGAAGACAGTGACAAAGTCCTATAAATGTGCACAACTTCCTAAATGTATTAAGTGACCAGGCTACACTGGAATCTAATGCTTATTGGATAATTGACAGAAATCCTGTGTTCCTTTCAGCTTCTGGGATAAACCTTTCTTCTTCCAACTGTTAGTCCAGGGAAACCTCTAATGAGGTCTTTCTGGTATTTGTACTTTATCATCTTCAGCTGCAAGAAATCTATCCAGGGATCTGTGTGGAGCTGTGTTTGAACTACAACTCATCTGTAGCTCACCTCACAACATCAAGACCTTCACAAAGCCATCACATGGAAGCCAGATCCTACCTCTTTATGGGTGAAAAGATTGGAAAATTAGTCCTGAAATCTTCAATCCTGTGCCTTTTTTTTTTTTTTCCTTCTACAAAGAGCAAACACCTTGAAATAGAAATCAGACCTATGATACACATTATAGTGTACCTACAGTACATCAAAAATCAGAACAGTGCTCTAATTCCAATCCCCAAGCCATGCAACATGTTTTGATTGAAAAAATTCCTCCTTCTGTGCTAACAGAAGTGAAACTTGTTAATCATAAGCTCAGTTTGCAATTACTATTACTGCTTCCTACGAAGTTTTTCATTTCTAGAGAGTTCAGCTGAGGAGGTAAACACCAACACATCCAGGAAACAATCCCCTTACACCTATATGAGCATTAAACAGGAAGGGGTGCCCCTTGTTTAACTTAATCATCATGTATGCTATATCACAGACAATATCATTATACAAATAATTAATAATAAGAAGAATTATTTGGTAATAATGCTATATTATTAGTCAGAGTACTCAGCTTAGGAAGACACATCGTGGGCTGGGAAAGGTCAAGCAAGTTCAGATTCAGCAAAAGTGGTATTCAGTCCATCTCCATGCCCCTTCTGCTTGCAGTAATACCTGGACACATTTACACGTATTCATTCTGACAGACTCCTGTGAGGCAGGAAAGTGGTTTTATCTGTTGGAAAAACAGACTAAAGGATTTCTGCATGGTCACACAGTGAACCTAGAAAGGAAACAGGATTTGGGCATAAGTTTTCTAAATTGGAAAAAGCACCCCAAGCCCTAGGTTCTTAAACTGTTTAAAAGAAAACATATAAAATTAGTCATCCATATTTTCTCAGGTAGCAGTCACTTCTGAGTCCCTTAATGAGAGGTATAAATCAGTGTTTTTCTAAAACTTAATGAAGAAAGACCCTTTTAAACTCACCCAGCTGTATCTCCCAGGATATATTCACATATTACTGCCTGTTTTTTTCAGCTCATAAAAAAAGATACATTTGAGCTATACCAAACAAAAATAAAATGGAATATTCTTTTTCTGGAAATGAGAAATGAAGCTGGACAGTGGTTTTCATGCATCTGAACACTTACAAAGGGGAAAAGGCTCTTGTTCAGTTAGAAGTATAGACAGAGCATGTCTCCCTTACAGTTTCATTTTTTCCTGTTTTTCTTGAAAGCTGTGTTTTCAAAAAGTGAGAAGTGATGTTATTTGGGTTTTGTAGAGAGTGGGGAGAAGTTCCTCTGTGTTCAGTCAAAACTTAAAATGCTTTCACTTGAAAACAGTGTCATGAAACTTCATGAAAGATTCAGTCCACTCACCTCATACTCTATTTCTTCTGGTGATGAGCGTATTACTTCTCCCACATGCAACTGCAGTCATAGTATTGAACAGAACCAATCATTAAACAAATCTCTGCAACATCTTATGGGCAGCAGAGCTGATAAGCAATCTCAACTCAAAGGGAAAATATGGAGGGAAGAGACAATCGATCTACTGTCATCCCAAAGCATCATTTTGTACTCTTTGTTGCTTTTGTTTTCATTCTTACTAAAAAGTTGACATTTGACAAATAAATATTCTCTGAACACTTTGCACATTCTCATTATAAGGATCACCAACATTATAATGATCATAGAATCATAGGTTCAAGGGCTGCAGGGGACCGCAGGAAATTTCTAGTCAAACCTCTTGCTAAAAGCAGGGTCAGCCTTGAAGTCAGACAAGGATGGAGACTGCACAGTCTCTCTGTGTAACTTCTTCAATTCTTAACTTTCTTCATGAAAAAAGTTTTACTTACATCCAATCTGTACCACTCGTGTTTCAATTTTTCTCTGTCTCCTATCATTCATTTTTTTCTGTTGAACTTCGTTAGGTTCCTCTATGCCTTCTCCTTGGGCCTCTCCAGGTCCTTCTGGATGGCAGTTCTACCTTTCAGATGTCCAATGTCAGTTTGGTGTCATCTGTAAATCTGATAAGACTTCACTCTTATTCCCCAACCCATTAACAAAGATACTGACCAGGGCAGGTTCCATGGTAGATCCCTGTTATGTTCAGCTTGTTAATGGGTTCCAGCTGGAGTAAGACCAATTGACTATAACATTCTGAGACCAATGATTCAACCTGTGTTTGTTACCCATCTGATTATCCTTCCATCTAGATTGCAATATCAAAAGTTGTATCCAAGCATGTTGTGGGAGACTATGGCAAAAGCCTTACTAAAGCTGAGGTAAATAACAGGCCCATTCACTAATCCAGTCACTTCCCTACAACTTAACCAAGTGGGTCAAACATGGTTTCTCCCTGGTTTGGTTTCTCATGGTTTCTCTCTTTCAATCCATGCTGTTCCTAGTCACTTTCTTCTCCCTCATGTCCCCAGAAATGTATTCCTAAAGATCTCACTCCATGATTTTCCCATGGACCACAGCAAAGCTGATCAGTTTCTCACATCATTCTTTTGGCCTTTTTTGAAGATGGGTGCAACATTTGCTTCTCCAGTGACTATGGATCTTCCCCAGTCTCCATAATCTTTCAAAGGCAAGAGAAAAGGACCTTACAAGGACATCACCCAGCCATCTCAGGAGCCCTTTATGCCTGGTAGGTCCCATGGGCTTGCATGGGTCAAGTTCTCTCATGTAATCCCTGACTCAACTATCATGTGCTGCTGGTAGCATTTCTCCCCCTTGAAACCTTTCACTCAGCTTAGAGTCACAGGAAACCTTGTTGGTAACAGCAGAGACACAGAAAGCCCTGGATACCTCTGCCTTACTGTGCTGACTCTAAATCACCTGTCATACTCAGTGAGAGGTCCCAATTTTCCTTGTGCAGTATTTTGTTGCTTACATAACTCCATGAGCTCTTTTTGTTTCCCTTATTGTCCCTTGCAAGTCTCAACTCCAGTTAAGCTTTAGTTTTTCTAACACCACTGCTGCATGCTCAAGAAAGTTTCTTGGTTTTCCCCTGGTAGTCTGTCCCTGTTTCCACCTCCTGTTTGCTTTGAAGGTCTGTCATGAGTTCCTTGCTTAGCCAAGCTGGTCCCCTGATACATCTACTTATTTTCCTGAGTGTGCTAGGAGGATGCTTAGAGGATGCTTGCAGCCTTGCCAATTTTCCATAGCTCCTTCACCTTCAAAGGAACTTTCTGTTTCCCTAAATAACCTGTAGTCTATTCTCCTAAAAAACAAGGACTCCACTCTGCTACTCTCTGTCCTCATTCTCCTCCAGGTCCTGAATACCACTATTTCCATGATCACTACAGACACAAATTATCACATTGCCATGCAGCACTTTCTTAGCTAACAACAGATCTGCCTGCAATCACATCCTGTACCTGTATTGAGAAATTATCCCTGACAACCTCCAGAAGCCTCCTTCAGTGCTTTTTCCCCCCATACTGTTAACCTGTGACAGTACCCTATGACAACCAGGGTCTGTGACCTAGAAATGTCCTTGTGTTGCTTAAGGAAGGCTACATCCACTTCCTCACCTTGGCCAGATCTGTAATCTGAGTTATTCCTAAACGTAGAGACAAATCATAGATTCACAGAATCCTTTTGGTTGGAAAAGACCTTTAAGATCATCCAGTCCAACCATTAACCACCAGCTCCATCACTAAACCACATCCCTAAGCATCACACTGCATGTCTTTTAAATCATCCCAGGATTGGTGAATCAGCCTCTTCCCTGGGCAGCATGTTCCAATGCTTGATAACCTTTTCAGTGAACAAGTTTTTTCCTAATATCCAATCTAAACCTCATCTGGTACAAATTGAGGCATTTCCTTTCATCCTATCACTTGTTAGATGGGAAAAATGCCCCCCTTGGTGTCTCTGCCATCTTTATTAATGAGCTTCTGCAGGGGGTGTTAGTGGCAAGGTGCTGACAGTGAGGGGATGCAGGGGGGACTCTGCAGGAGAAGTCTTGGGCTGGCCCATAAGATTCAACTGGTCCCAGTTTGTTCTAGCCACTCTAGCAGCCCCACTGCAGGACACATTAACTAAGTGGGTGTATATATGTGGGAGACAGGAAAAGAAAGCTGGACAGTTGGGGAATTTAAGGGGAAAAAAAAATGGGGGGAGAACAAGCCTGTGAACACCAAGGTCAGAGAAGGAGGAGGTGCTCCAGGTGCTGGAGCAGAGATTCTGCAGCAACCTGGGGTGATGACCATGGGGAAGCAGGCTGTCCCTCTGCAGCCAATGGAGACCAGAGTGGAGTACATATCCACCTGCAGCCAGGTGGACGCCATGCTGGAGGAGTTGGATATATCCTGAGGGAAGCTGTGGTCCACAGAGAACCCACACTGGAAAGGGGAGAAGTGTGCAGAGGAGGGATTAGCAGAGAGGAATGTTCTGGACTCACCACAACACCCCATTTACCAGTCTGCAGTGGCTGAAGGAAAGAGAAAGAAAAGTTGGGCATGAAGGAGTGGCTGTGAGCCTGGGAAAAGAGGAGAGAGGGGCCAGGGAGGAGGTGTTGTTTTATTTTGGGGGTTTTGTTTCTCCATATACTCATCTATTTTAATTGATAATAAATTAATTTTCATGCAGGTGAGTCTCTTACCTGTGGCAGTAACTAGTAAGTGACTTCCATGTATTTCTCTCAACTACAGGCTTTTTTCATCCTATTTTCTCCCCCTATCCTGTTGAGGTGAAGGAGTGAGAGAACAGCTGGCTGGGCATCTGGTCCTTTGCCAAGGTTAACCCACCACAGCTTGAATCTATCTAGCAGAGCACTGCTGTTGTACAAGCTGTCCAACCCTGTCTCTTTTATTCCAATAACAATGTAGCTCTGTGGCTGCACTTCTAGCTCCAGTTCATCCTATTCATTTCCCAGGCCACATGTTCTTGTGTACCCGTCCTTGAAGCAAGTGCTTCTTTGCTCTTGTGCCCACCATACTGCACTCTCCTTTCTTCAGCCCGGTCCTGAGCTTTTGACTTTGATTCATTATATTCCTCCCCTGTTGTTCACAGTTTCAAGCTCTCCTCACTGCTTTGTCCAGTCTGTCAGAAAAGATGCTTTCATCCTACATTCTCAAGTGGATCCCATATCTCTCTAGCACTCCTTGATCTGCAAAGAAAGTCTCATGGTCAACAATAAACCCCCTGCTGTCAGTACAAGCGTTGACCTGCAGGACCCCACCATCATTCCCAAGCCTTTCCCCTCAACTGAGGGGACTGAGGAAAATATCATCCGAGTCTCCATGCCCTTGAGCCCTCAGAGACTGTTAATATAGCTGAAGTCTCCTCTAGCAGTAACATTGGTGCCACATGGAAAAGCAGCAAGAGTCAATAGTCTGAGGGCCAGACAAGCCTCAGCAGTCTCTGTGTGACATTCACATCTCAGACCCCATCAAGCAACAAAACTCCCTAGGTAGCAAGTCAGAATGGCTGATGGGGTGTCAGTCGTCAAGGAGAGAGATGCTAAGAACACTGAAATGACAATGTGATATACTGTAGCCATAAGAACCAAGGACAAAGAAATTATGGGAGTTCCATTTATGCTGTGAAAGTCCTAACACGTCATGGAGAAGTAATACATAACAAAATGCTCTGTTCCCAATAGCAGCAGTTACCCCATAGGGGAAGAGACAGAGAGAACTATTTTGCACCCTTTGTTGGACTATGGGAATGTGAGCAAAGATGCTCTGGCCAAAAGTGTTCCCTAGCCACAATTTGCAACTTCTGCAGTATCTCTTCACTCTTGTATTCTTCTGAAGAGCAAAAAATACCAAAGACCTTCCTAACACAGATATTAATATATTCCCTTTCCAGGTTGTTCACAGGGACACAAAATCAGAAATATGTTTCTGCCAAGCTATTAATTGCACATGTTAGCCAAAGTGATAGCACAGAATCTTATTTAAGATGGTTTTGACTGCAGACAAATCTCAAATGTAGTGCTATGATAAAGTAAAATGTAGCTTGCAGCTACTTCACAGGATAACTTCACAGCAGTGCATGCAAGACTGCTGCCCTAAAACATGCACACACACAAAAAAACCCAAAAACATTTGGCAACATTATTTATCCAAGGTGAGGAAACCTTTCTATGACCTTAAGGAACTGTACTAATTAGAATCACTTTTTTTCAGACAGTGTCTGTGTTTATTGTGACTTTATTTACTACCTTTATTGAAAGGTAATGGCTGAAATTAGAAAAGCTGCAATAAAACTTTCACCCCTAATGACATCCACTTCAGTGGGTGGACTCTGTATTTTGCATTCTTGAAGAGACAAGAAACCCTAAAACCAGCAAGATTTTATTTACAGTCTGCAAGAACCTCGGTTTTGTTTTTAAATATATAGATATATATATAGTGATTTATCTCTCTGAGTTTTTTAATTTTCTGACAGTTAAAGAATGTTACTAAGGGCATTGACAAAATATTTCTTAAAAAATTACAGCCCTGGGGCATTGACCATCTCCCCAGAAAAATTGTTCCATGGTCTTACCATCTTCTTGGTAAAGAAATGCTTCCTAATGTCCTGTCTGAACCTCCCCTGGCACAGCTTTGAAACATTCCCACTCATCCTGTCCCTGGATCCCAGGAAGAAGAGCTCAGCACCTCCCCTTCAGAAAGTTGCAAAGAGCCATGATGTCACCACACAGCTACACCATTATTTTGAATTTTGTATACGTTAAAAGGATTATTTACTTTACTTAGGCATAATTATATCAATGGGAAAATGAGACTTCCAGCACTGGGAAAGTTATCACTTTTCACAGACTGTATTCCAGAGAATGCCTTTACCTAGGAACTGCCTCAAATGAAAGACTTGATCAGAGAATCAGATGAGGAGTCAGAAAACACTAATGACATCATACCCATGTCATACATCTAATGAAATAATGTAAAAATGAGTGTGCAGTTCATATCAAACCAACTTTTTCACATTATTTGTGTTTTTTTCTTCCCAGTGCTCACCATAATTACCTCATTCCCAATAATAATGTGGAAGATCATAGCACTGAGTAGTGCTAATACTGACCTGTTCAATAACAGTGTAAATATTGCAACACTACAAAGAATTCATTACAAAATGCTTTCTCAAAATGAAGGAAAGTTTCATCATATTAGCCTTCAGATCACTTTCAGAGTGCATTGATACAGAACTGCCAAAAGAAAGGGAAGATCTTGAATGTTATTTTTTCCTTTCCTATATAAATACTCCTGTAAGAGGTTGTTTGGTTGGTGTGATTAAGCTGTAGGAGTTTTATAAAATGAAAATCTGAACTTAAACAAGCAGGTGTATGATTGCTCTCTCTGGAGGGTAGCTGAAATTAGGATTTTAATTGCTTTTTCATCAGAATTGTGACTACTTCCCAAAATCTAAATCTCTACAGAATCACAAAATATCTTTTATATACCTGCTAACTTTTGCAAGTCATTACACCATATTAAATTAACACATTCTGATGTTTCCATAATGAAGTAGATAATTCCAGAAACTGCCATGAAAAAAATATTTAGGAGAGATTTATGCTTAGAACATACAGAAGTATTTAGTCCTTGAGAGCTCACTGATTTAAATAGGTGCCTAAATGAAATTCAAATGCCAAAAATAATTTTGGATAATTTTTAAGTGCTTTCAAAATGAAATCTTGTGACCGTGAACTGATACTGAGCTTCTGTGTTTCAGATGATGAACGGTTATTCAGCTGCACAATCTAGAGCATCAATAAAAGTGTTTAAAAACTGCAGCATATCATCTTTGTTTGTGGTTACTGCTGAATCAGAACTGCTGCTTTTTGGCACGGCACGAGATCAGCAAAACTTGCACTGCCATTGCCAGAGAGAGAAATGTTTTCGAGAGTATGTTCAAAAAAACAGCATTTCCACAGGCTGTTCATCTGACGTGTTCTACAAGCACTAACCTAACTTTCAGGGGAGGAAAACATACTGAAATTAAAACCACAAATAAACACTATGTAGCTGTGGATAGGACAAGTCGTGGTTTTAGGAAGTGGCATGTTGTATGCAATCAGACCCTAAGACACATGGTAGGAAGTGTTTAAATCTCATCTTTCAGTGGAGCTTTCCCCACTCGAAGCAGGTTTAAGGCTATGAAAGGCTTTCAATGAACTTTATCATGCATGATAGGAAGGTGAGTGGCTGCATCTGAATGTGGGAGTTTTTCACTCAGCAAAACAGATGTTGAGAAATGTCAGGGCTTAGTGATGCTAGGAGAGGTCCTCACAAGAACAGCCTCCATTCTGGAAAGCTGTTAGACTGGCTCTCTCTGCTAAAAGCAGCTTTTGTAAGGACACTGAAGTGATAAGAAGCAGAGAGGGGGAAAAAAAGAGTGTTCTAGCAGACAAGATAGATGGAAAACCAAAGGCTGTCTGGGGTCTAACCCGGCCTTTCACCTGTTGTTGCCAAGAAGTTTGTGAGATTTCTAGCATATGTGACTGGGACTGGCCAGATGGGCAAGCAAATCTCTGAGCCGTGCTCAAAAGGGTCCCTTTGCTCAATGCACTCAGTCTTCATCCAAGAGACACTCACTAACTGGAGTATTAGCTTGAACAGCTTTTTAATTACATATACCAACACACCAGAATTTTTGACTTTTTTTTTTTCCCCTCCAAGGATAGCCTGTGACCGCTCCAAAACTGTCAAATAGAGATATAAATACCAGAATAGTAGTAGGTGAGAAAGGAACCCCAAAGCACTGAAGAAATCCTGCACAGTTTATCTTATAGACATGCTAGTAGCTTCCTGACAACTTGGCTTCAACTTCAATTTTCTTTCTCCCAGCACCAAGTACCATATGCTAACTGTTAAAGTGAAATGACACTTATCCCACAAGTTTGCAACAGAGATGCTATATTTAAATTCAGCTGTTAGGTGAAAGTATGTTTTAGAAAAACTCTAGGAAGCTGCATCCAGGTGGTTACAGAGAAGAATATATATCTAGGGATTTGGGGAAATGATAAAAGGTTACAGCACTATCACTGAAGTATTCTGAGTTTGGGGTTACCTGGTGGCTATTCCTCTTCCTCTAAGGTAGAACTAAAAACATTGCTTAAAGCACTGTTTGGTGTACAACTTTTGACAACTTTATCAGAAATAAATTTTAATAAAGTCTGTTTCTTTGGGATTTTCTGCCTGATACTACGAATCTTGACTTCTTACTTGAAATTAACCTAATGAACTAAAGAGAAATGTTAATCCATTTACTTCAGATTTTTGTCAGTATAACTTTACTTTTAAATGGCAGAAAGACACTGGGGGAAAGATCTTTAACTGCTGGAATTATCATAATTGAATATTTGACATTCTGAATTAGATCATTTCCAGCATCAGTCTGTTCCATAAAGGGAGAGATAGCAGTCAGGGAGCTGATTACGTTTTTCAGATTTCCGGAGAAAATGTCAGTCCTGAAGTAGTTCAGCAAAGCTGTGACATTGGCACAGAGAAGATGTCTTCAGTTTTTGGAGGAAATGTATTAGAGCAGCCGAGGGTATCTATGAATTAATGTTGAAGAGTTTCTTAATCTGGATAATGACTGACTACACCATGCAAAATAGTTTTGGAGACTGAGAACAGCCAGCACAGGAAAATCTGCAGTTTGACACTTCACTCTTTAGATAAGGGAGAGATCTGAACTCCAGCCTTTTGCTTTAATATGACATCATAAAATGTCCTTCTACAAATCTGTTTTAAAACAAACAGATCAAACACATGTGAATCAACATGATTTTCTGAAATACTTCCAGAGCAGTAACTTCCCAAAGTAAGCTCACAATTCTATTGGTTTGTTTAACAATGCTGTTGATATCAGTGATTGTATGAAGCTACTAATCTAAGTTCATGTAAAGTGTCCTGCAAAATTGCCTCTCTTTCTACACATCTATGCACACAATTATGTGATTTATTATATGCACCACATATGCATACATGCTTATCACAAGAGTATTTAATGAGTATCAGCTCCTTTTAGAAACATCTAGATCTTTTTTTACATTTACAAAATGACACTGGATCAGTTAATATGAAAGCAGGATGTTCTCAAAGCCCACAGAAATCATTCTACAAAGAATGAGGAAAAACTGCATTATGCAGGTACACATACACTGAAGTTAAAGAAGCAAACAAATCTCACAAGTACATCATGAAGTATTCTGGTTGGGGTGGTGTCAGTGTGCTTCTCATACAAAATCATGAAAGGCTGTCAATGCACAGTCAACTAACACTATCACCAAAAAAAATAAAATTAAGTCTCAGAAAAATTAAAGCATGATTGACTTGACCAAGTTTCTATTTGATCTGGTTACTCCCCAGAACAGCACCAATGTCACACCAACCAAACTACAAAGCTACTCGGTTTTCTCACTTTTTTTAAAGCAAAAATCTGGGCAGCCTCTGTTCTGCTCTAGCCAAAAGGATCTGATCTCCAAAATTCAGTATAAGAAAGCTCAAGATAAAACTTTTGAGATTTGATGAGCAGACTTGCTCATTCAGGCTTGTGGGTTCCTGGCCTGAATCCAGGTGAGCATGTAGACTTGGGGTTTCAAGACAGATGAAGGCTCATCATACTGGGAGCTGGGTTCCTGCCTGTCTCCAGGGCTTAGGTTATCTGCACCCACTTGTCACAGGCTGCTGTCCTCATCTACACCAGCTCTGGGTTCTCACTGTTAGACTCAGGGACAGAGCAGACTAAGAGTGGTTTAGGATGTAGAAACAGCACAGGGTCAGTGTCACTCACTTTCTGCCAATTAAGGGCTCTCGACTAATTTGTCTTGGCTAATGAGGCATAGCAGGTTGGCAGAGCACTTTTTTTATTGCCCACATTGGACTTACCAGACACATCCTGTGCTGGGTAGTACAAGTTTTCTTGTGTCTGCCTGTGGTCAGGTGTCAAACAACCCACAAATTTGCAATTAATGTATCCAGTTATTTAGCTGTGCTCTGGATTCAGCTCTAATCTAATTTACCAAGGAGCATCCATGCATGGAATAGCCCAATTCACTTCCATTCAGTACAGGAACAGAGATCTACTTTTTAGAGACAATTACACCCAATTGGTGGTTTCAAGAGAAGAAAAATGTACTGTGGGACCAATCAGTCTTCAGGGAAGAGAAACATTACCATCCATAATCCCATGTACTAACCACTTGCCAAAATCTAAAAGCTTAAACAATCTCCATCTAAAAGCATATTCACAAACATATAAAGAAAAAATTGTCACACATTTTTTTAGCTGTCATTGTTGTTAGATACTTCTGTCCTATGTGATGATTTCTTCCAGAGAATGGACCAAGATTTGCATGTCTTTCTCCAGTCTCCATGCCCTTGTTAATACAGCATCCTTCCCACTGCCTACTACCTACTAATACAGGGTGCATTATGAGACCACTGCCTCTAATATACATTACAGCAAAAAAAAGGACACAGAGATTTTGTAAGTAGGTAACAGTCATATCAGCCAAATGGTTTCTCTCCTCTCAGACATACTTCTTGACATGACATTTGACAAGTAATCTAGTCCCTAAAAGAATGCAAACAACCAAACAACCTTGTTAAGAGTTCTGGGGCTTTTTTACTAAAATAAAATCAGGCTAAACCATAGTTTTAAAAAAAAATTTTAAAAATAAGATAAGTTCAATAATTCTTCCCAATTATTCTCAACAATAGCTTTATATTCTTCATAAAAAAAAAAAAAAAAAAAAAAAACAGTGAAACATCATCCACAAAGACACACCATGTTTTCTTGGCTAATGTAGTAGCAGCTGGCATGTATAGATACTTGACAGTGCCAAAACTGCTTTTTCAGTGTGGTTTTTTTTTTCCTGTCATGTTACCAGAATTAGTTTCATAAATACTCAGGCAGACCATCTTAAACTATGAGTTCACATCTTTCAAGAGCACTTGATTCTAGCTTTTAAAATACAGGCTATGCCATTAGGAAGCAGAATGAACAGGAATTCTCCTACTTTCTTTCACATCTGACATTGGGTCAGGATGCCTCTTTGCAAATAAACTGAGCAGGTCACTGTCAGTGCCATTGCCAGAAATCTGAATAAATGGTTTGGAGGGCTTGGATATGTGGAGGGAAATGTTATCTCCCAGTTCCATAACAAAAGGTGACTAATGGCAACACAAAAAGTACCAAGTTAGAAACTTCTAAAAGGAAATTTGTTGGTTTTACCTGAGTGATATAATGTCACTCATTGCCACAGAGGGTGGCAAAACTTACTCAAGGCAAGTTGACATAAGCTATATAAAATGATGATGCACCCATACACCAATACAGCAAAAATAATTTTTTGTTCAAATATAGCTCTCTTATCTGACTGAGCTTGTCACCTGTAAATTCTTCCCCAGTTCTGTTTGAAGATCTCTTCATTTCATTATTCTGTATAAATGCTGGTGTTCTGCAAAGCCTTTCATGCTTCCTGATCTTCAGATCTATGGTACAGGGTCACCTCCTGGAAGTAATTCACAGCCATGTATAAAACTCACCTACCTCACAAAACCCTCAAGGTTCCCTCCTGACAGACTGAACTTTTTTCCTTTTATTTTTGTGGCCTCACATCATTATTTATATTGTTCCTCTATCACTCTCTGCCCCAAATTTTTTGCAATGAGGATCTGAATCAACTAATCCAAACTCCTAGGCATAATCTTTTTAAACAAACCAATTGTTTACACCAATTTAATGTAAGTCTTAGACTACTAATGACAGTGGAAACATCTCAGTTATTAATTTTAAAACCAGTGAGCCATTTTCTTCAGTACAGCTCTTACCCTTCTGATGTACCAAAACAAACAAACACAAGTCACACCAAGACTTGAAAATATGAGGCTCTTTTGAGAATCTGATTCTGAATGCTAATGCTAAGCTACATAGAGTATTAAAAAAAAAAAAAAAAAAAGATTGACTAGTGGGAAAAAAATAGTACTTAAGCAGCATATTTAATCAATATGGTATTAGCTTCAATGATATTTAGAGAACATCAAAGACCAAACATATCTGTATCATGAGGAATAAAATAAAATTGGAACTGCAGCAGAATGATCAAACTTAATTCAATGAGCAACAATGGTCAGGATAACAAAATATTCTATGCAGCAAGTTTACTCATCCTCTTAACTTTATTTGTATAGCCTGAAATTGGATTCCATAGAAATGCAAAGTTTTCAGATTGCTGAGATCTGAACCTTTATCTCTCCCTGCAGGCTATTTGTATTAATCTACTTTTATTTGAAGCACGGAGCTGTTAAACTGTTAAAGCTCATTTAAAATGTGGCTATATTTCTATCAATGGAGCCAGATAGTTGAATTATAGATTTTAATTATGCTTTTTATACTTTGGAGATGCTTGCTTAGAAATAAGCCTAACAAGAATATGCAATTAAACAGCCTTTATTGCTGCTGATCAATGACTTGTGCCTATATCGACAGCAAGAGATGGCTTAGAATTTAGAAGAATTTACATGGGCTACTTTTTTTATTTGTGGTTATTATGAAACTCGGAGTCAGCTTTGTTTCCCTACCTTTATTAGCATTTTAACATGCAATCAAGTCAGAGCAAAAGCATGTGAAAATGTGAAATGCCTTATGCTGTAAGAGTGAGATACAGTAATATTTCATACTTGAGTAGCAGTCATCCTACAAAATCAGTTAAATACCTAACTGGAAAATTAGAATTTATGCTCACATTTTTAACTGCTATACATCTGACATGTCTGGCTAACTTTTCCAGTTTAGTAAAACCCAGAGTAGGACAGTTACCACCACGCAATATTCAGTTGTTTTTCTCAGTGAAACAATGCATGAACAAAAACCCCCTCACCAACTGAGAGCACTGGAGCCATCAAGACTGCAAATCTTTAAATAGAAAAGGCACTGCCAAAAATAGGTGAGGGGGTCCATTGCATACTTCACCTGGAGGATGTCTACAGCTCTGGGGTAAAAATTAAAAAAAATTTAAAAATTAAAAAAATAAAAAATAAAAAATAAAAAATAAAAAAAAAGGTAGAAACAAGCATTGTAGTGAAATGGTAAAGGTGAACTCCATTTGCTTTTCAGGGTATTATTGGATACCAAGGAGAAGAGTGCTTTATTCCATGCTCTGCCACATTTTGAATAAAAATACAATATTCTACGATCAAATACCCTTGGCAATAGAGTGGAAAGAGATACAGGATCAAGCTTATTCTTATACAAATACCAACTTGACAAGATTTCTATAGCTGAAATAGAGAGTGTTTATCATAGATGGTTGTGTTCTTTCCTGAAATTGCCAATTTTAGCTTATCAGCATAGACAATTTGCTTGAAAACAGGAATTAGCACAAACTATTTCAGAGGTAACACATCCTGTGTATTTAGCTTTCTATCTGCCTAAAAATGGGTTCCAAAATTTCACACACATATGCACACACATTCTCAGTTTCATTTGAGTTTTATTTTCATTTATATTTTTGAGTAACAAGTTAATGATACCATTACCATCACTGAAACTGGTGGTTTAGAATATTATTTGGTACAAAAAAAAAATTGCTCAGACAATCTGGACAGACCTTGGAGAAATGTAACAAATTTAACTGCTTAGTGGCATGTATTCCAGTGCTGCATTATGCAGCATTTTATCCTGCTCCATACTGTGTCATTATCATTTCACAGGATGTTTGGACCAACATAACTGAGACCAAGCACACATTCTGATACACAAATGCAGAGGATTTTGGTCTCCAGCTGACACTGAATAGTCCATAGATAAACAGGATGAGAAGAGCAACCAAAATCACAAAGCACTGGGCAGTTTTTTTTCCTGTATATTCAGGTTTACTTTGGGAGTGGCATTAAGACTTCAGTTTTTGATGTTCAGAATTGTTCCGAAGAAAAATAAAATAAATAAATAAACAAATAAATAAAACAACCTAGAAAATCAGCTGTCAGTGGTGGTTAGAGTTGAGAAGAAAATTCTTGGTAGTCTCTGATACCTGGGATGTAAAAAAAAAATTCTTGTTTGCTTTCAAGTTTGGATTTAAGTTTTCATGGAATCCTTGAAAAATACAAGATGTTCATCTAATTGGCCATTGTCTTATCATTAAGAAAGAATTTTGTGGAAAATTATTAGGGGCTTAGTGGGGTAGCTACTTATGTACTGCATTCATTAGTAGATTAAGATATCACAAAAAATAAACTATGTGCAAGCCTTTGACACATAAATTGGGAAGGTCACCTCCTGCTTCCTCCTGTGAAGAATGTGACCATTCCTCACTTCACAACATGAGAACTAAATCTCCATACCACTGTTCCAAACCCCACCATTTGTTATCAGTGAGAAAAACATCTTTCTTTATGTCAGAAATGAGTTAAATAAATACAAAATCCTAATCATTTTACTAGATTAGTCTCATCATCACATTTATACTTCTATTTTTCCTTTGTGGCTGTCTATGTACAGTGAAGATCAACATAAAATTCCATGCTATTCTAAACCCAGAAATTTCTGTAATCAGTCAGTTCAGATGCTTTGCTTTACCTACAAGTGTATTATTACACCTGAGATGGTGATTTTGCTCCACAGAAGACTAATTTTCAGGTAACTCCTTGCCGTTTTTGCTTAACATCATTGTTTTAGAAATAGTGTGATCCCTGATTTTTCAGGACCTCCTAACAGCCAAAGGGTAAATAGCTACAGGGGCTTTGCCTAAGGCAACTGTAATGTGAAGATTTTAATTTTGCTCCATTACAGCATTTCAGCATTAATTAAGAAGTATTACCTACCCTCGTGGCATGAGAATAATGTAATGATTTTTTTTCCAATGAAGCAGAAAAAAAATAGCTACTTTATCAGATTCAGATTTATATGCTGTGAGACACCTTCCACGGAAGATTCTGCTAAGATCCAACAGTTCAGCGAGACCCTCAGTGACATATCTGATGAAATGATCAACCAATGCCAGCTGTATTGATTAGTGGTGTTAAGGTGCAGAGAAAAACAGTTAATTTGTTGCCTGAATGGTGAAAGCCACACAGCTTCTCAAACTAATTCTTCGAATCACAGAATGGTTTGGGTTGGAAGGGACCTTTAAAGATGACCTAGACATCTTCCAAGCACCAACCACCCTGGCCTTCTACACTTCCAACAACGGGGCCATCCACAACTTATGTGGGCAACCCATTCCAGCATCTCACCACCCTCATTGTAAATCAATTCTTCCATATCTCTAAGAAAAATCTTCCCTCTTTTCCTTTAAAACCATTGCCCTGTCACTAAAGGCCTTGGTAAAAAGTCTTTTTTGGTCTTTCTTATAAGCCCCCTTTACATATTTGAAAGTCCACAATAAAAGATCTCTCTGAAGCCAGGCAGAACATCCCCACCTCCCTCAGCCTTTTTTCACCCTTTGCCCATCCTTGTGTCCCTCTGGACCTGCTGTTACAGATCTATGTCTGTCTTATCTTGGAGACCCCAGAGCTGGATACAGTACAGCTAGAGTCTCAGGAGAGTGAAGTAGAGGGGGACAGTCACCTTTTTGCTTTGATCAGGTGAGAACAGACAATTCAGTTAATGTAATCTGCCCCAGCAGCACCAGCAGGTGTAATAGTGACATCCTTCCATAAGAAAATAGTAAAATATGGATTTAAGATGTAATATCCAACGCCCAAAACTTAAAATATGAACTTTTACCAAACATAAAGCTATTTTTGTCATAGTGTCTTAGTTATCTACACCCTTTGTACTTTGTGTTCTACTCCTATGAGCTGTTTATAGTCCTGTTAAAAAATCTCCATTATCATTAGATAATCCCTAGTGGAAAAATTATGAGCAAGCATTAAATTAATGTTACATTTATCTAATTAGAAACAAATGCATCTGTGGAGGGGAAAACTTAGAACTGTGTATTTAAAAAAACATTAAATTCAGACGATGCTGCCAAGACATTACTTGTCAAGAATAAAAATGTCCCAGCTCCTGAAAAATTAAACACTGCCTGACATGGAGTTAATCCCTCCCTACTACAAAACAAGGCCACCTGTGGAGCAAATACACTTTGTAACATGCTCTCCACCCTCCTTCTCTAGGGTCCTTCACAAATGCAAGGAGTACAATGGGACTGTGGAAATGGGATATAGTCTTGACTTTCCTGATACATATCTGGCCATGAAAAGCCATCTGCATCATATTCCAGGTGTCCCAGGAGGCCTAACCTCCTGTCCTACAGGCTCAAAATCTCACCTCAGTAATCTGATGCATTCTCAAGCCAGTGGCATTAGTGATTCTTATCAGTCAAAGATGCAACTTTTCTCACCAAGGCTTATTCTAGATTTGGTCTATCCTGGTTACTTAGAAACTGGAGGCTATGTGAGTGCACCAATACGTATGGGTGGGTGTTACAGACATACAGCTAAATCTCTTCCAAATGATCTCTGAACTTAACTAACCTCAAAAAAAATGTCACCAATTTCTAAACATCTTAAACCATCAGTCACCTTAAAATTATTTTCAAGTTATATGACCACAAGTGGGCAAAATAATGTGATCGGAAAGGCACCCCTGAAAATGACCCCACAGAGCTGTATGTGAGCACATAAGAAAAACCCTCTAATAGAGGCCTTGACAGCAAGATAAACTCCCATCAGACCCAGCCACCTACCAGAAGACAGACAAAAAAAGCTCGAGGAAAACAATCTCTATTTATTATGGCCCTGAAAGAACAGCTGCTGCCCAGGAATGACCCTGAGGGTACTGAGCTCAAGCTGCTTTCCTCTTGCCCTGCACCCAGCAGACAGCATCAGCAGGGCTGAATCCACACCTGGGATTCTTCCTATTAATTTCCCTTTGTTTTCTGGTTTTAAGGGATGTTACTTGCCAGACTGGCATCTCCCAAACTTACCATTTTGTTAGTCCATTTCCAGATGATCTCACATCAAAACAGAGAACAAAAGCATGAGCCTTTTTTCACCACAGGTAGGAAATGCAGATTTCACAAAGATATAACCACCTCATATTGTGTCCATGCTGTCTTCAGACACAGCTATCAGCCACAAATCTATTCAATAATGTGTGACTGGACTGGAGACTGGACTTCTCTCTGTTCCCCCCTTCCTCCTTTCTCAGAACTTTTACTCCCTGGCTGAATTCTGAGATATAGCTACCAAGTTTACTTGACTAAAATTGACCTTTTCCAACTACTTTATTCCAGTTCCTGTGACAGAACCAGTACTTCCCAGGAGAGATAATATTGACTCATGTTGTGTCAGTCAGACATGGGAATTTCCAAAGATTCAAACTGAATTAGAAACCGGAGTCATGTGAACTCAGTTTTTGATGTGTAGAAACTTGCCAAATCTGTTTATATTAACATGAACACCAAAAGAAGTCTGGTTTACTGCTGTCAACAAGGATACAGTCTTGCAAACCTACTTGTGGTTTGTAATTCCCATGTTTCAATTGTGAAGACAAAAAAAAGTAGTGAAATAAGCATTACTGCTACGTATAAAATTTTGTCACCCAGTAAAAAGAGAATAGGTACCCAGAGACATTTTTTAAAAGTAGAAGCATACTTTTTTTTTTTTCCATTTTTAGGTCCTAGCTCACAAACAGTTTAAGTTTAAATGTTAATTGTCTTTAAATTCCAATAAATTACTATCCTTAAAAATCCCTTTACAGTTGGTCATATCCTATGAGTCTCATTGTCTGGGAAAATGACCATCACTTTCAATTTTTTTAATTGTTTGGTTGTTTGTCTGGGGTTTTTGTCTCACAGCAGAAAGGGTGAGTGTCAGGGATGTCATATGTTGTGCTGATATCTAAAACTCCTTGGTGGTTTTGCTGCAAAGGACACACACGCCCAAGTCACACAGAGCTTCAGTGTCAGAACCAGGGAACAAGCACACATTTGCTCGTGCTCATCCAGCAGTAAAAATAGACATAACCATTATTTCTTCAGGCAAAATTCTAAATAGACAGATGGACCTTCAAAGTCAACCATACGAGAAATAGTTTTATTGAGGAAAAAAAAGCAAATTTTAGAGGCAAATAACAAAAAAAAAAAAAATCTTCTAGATACTGTTCAGTTGCTGACACCAAAAAAAGTGAAAAGACAAAGGCGTCAAGGGAGGAAAGAAGCCCTCAAGGAAATTAGCAATGAAACAGACATTAGTTACACTTTTAAGAGGTATATGAAAAAACTGATCAGGATCCACCTTTAGTGTTGTAATCACATCCTATTATGTGCCATTACTTGGGCACACAGCTTGGTCACTGAGCTCAGCACCAACTTTCTTTCAGATTCCTTGAAAGTTAGGAGTCAGGCAGAACTCATCATGATCCTCAGACAGACAGACTGACAGGGTCAGAGAGTTCACTGTCCAAGCAGGAGCACATAGTGGATCCACAAGTGAAGACACAAATGGAAAATCTATGGCATACGGATTTCACATGCCATTATCACACAAGAAATCTGTGGAAAACTGAGGGTTAAATATAGATTTTCTGCAACAACATACATGCATATGTATTTTTTCTGTATGCATACAGAAAAACTATATTCTCTCAAGGCTAGTTTCATTAACTACATCCAGAATCATAGGGAAATATTGAAAAAAAACCTGGACATGATAATCCTTGTATAAAATAACAGGTTCATGCTAATGTCTTTCAGTTACAGATTCTCAGATGTCTTTTATTATAGCTGCATAGTCTGGAGTTGACCCAAAGCATGGGAAAATGCAGCAAGATCTGACAGAATGCTTGTGACTGAGGCATTTTAATACAGGGATCTCATGAGGACAGATTTTAGGCATTGCCAGTATTACGGAGAATTTCTGGACCCTTGATTCACAAGGAAGTGTCCACAGTAAATTTCCTTAATGTATTGGTCAGAGGCTTTTATTCAGACACCTTCTACTTATGTAGAAGACATAAGTGTTTCTTTCTAGTAAACATTATTTTTCTCACTGCTAAAATGTGAAGTAATACATTTATTTCTTTTCACTCGTTCATACTTATATTCATATATGTATATATGCATACATATATGTTCATATACACGTGTGCACACATACATATACCCAAGTATATATATATATATATACACACCTAAACGTATATAAACACATGCATGCCTATTCACATCAATTTACTCTGCCAGTAATCACAAATATTTGGGTTCTACACATTAGCAAATGAACAAGCACCATAAACCTTTTCCACTTATTCTAATTTATTGTGTCTTGTGATTTGCTACCAAAAGCATTATTAGATATTTAAAAAAAAAACCAAAAATGGCAATGAACACTTCTTCATGATGAGACCCTGCACTATAGGTCCTTCATTTTTAATCAGTTGCAATTATTGTTTTTAAATTTCTTTTGCCTGGTTAAATATGTGAAATGTAGATAAAAGGCTTTATTCTGTTTGTTAATGTGGGTTATCAGATTGGTTATGCTGTGCAGTGTTTAGAGTTTGACTTCATTATTATAACCTATATCCACTATTTGATGTAAACGGCTAAAGATGCAGTTTTAATAAAATGCAATTAGATGTAACTGGATAAAATGTATTACCTCTGTTTACTTTCCATTAATAGACTGAATTTATCAGTAGGCAAAGGTGATGATACTGTATTTGACTTTTTAGTAAAACATCCAATTCTGCTACTAGCAGCCAGGGTATAAGCTAAAAATCTCTATTTGGTAAATTTCAAGAACTGTGGAAATGTAATTCAGAACTAGTTAAAATACAAATATTTACTTGAAAATTACCCAATTATATTTTCCCAAGTCTCAGACTCTGCTGATCTTTCACAATATTTGGTAGCATATGACTTACACTTTTCATTTTAAGTTCTGTTATTCGTGTAAGTCAAAACCTGTATATGTGTTTTTCCCTTGAGAAATTAATATTCATTACTTAAAGCCAGATGCTATCTCTTCTATGCATGTGAGACCTGGGTACACAACTTTTAAATTGCTAGTGGGCTTTGTCTGTGCAGTTTTCAGCTCTCTATATATCAAATTGTCTGGTCAGTAAAAATGCCTTCTCTTCTAAAGCTGCATAAATAAAGTAGAAATTGAGAGTATCAAAAGATGAATTGAGATATGGAGCCACTAATGACCTTAAGAACACTGTTATCCATAACAATCATATTGGGATTTTAGGGAGACTCAAGTAACAAGACGTTGTTTTGAAGTATTGCTTTTCTTCACAAGGGTGTCTGTTGGAATGAATCTGGAGCTACACAACAATAATTCATAGCCAGCATAATGACTAGTAAAACCTGTAGAATCAATCAATCAGAGCTAGAAGACAACTAAGATTTGAGTTCTGAGATATTGACCACAACCTTAAGTCAATGATAGCAGAAGAAATTGACAAAAACTCTTGATTGAGCACATTTCATGTCAGTTTTCTTTTTCTGTATAAAAAAGGCACAAACACACTTCTATACAAAAAATCCCACTCAATACTACTGTGTTACTACACAGAAAAGGTTTCTGTGCTATTTTATTTTCTTACTGTAAGATACAACATATTATCCACATAAGACAACACATGGACAACAACAAAAACCTGAAAGCTATTCTCTTTGGAGACAACTACTGACCCAGCAGCAGTGAGGGAAAATTTCCATGTTGGGGTTAAAATGAAAGCACAGAGAACTTGATTCAAGTAAAAAACTTTTTTTTTTTTTTTCAGTAACCAAAGGAAATATTGGTAATTGTTTTCCCCCCTTACAAAAGTCATCAGCATTAGAAACCCTCCACATCTTCAATACTAAGGATATTTAAACAAAAATTAAAAGGAAGGGTAAATGAAGGAATAAAAACCTAACTAACCAAAAATCTTCAAAGAATTAATGAAAATGACCTGATTTCATGCCCAAGATCCTGGCAGACTATCCTGCTGACTGAAGAATGAATCTATTATTAGTGTTAAACAGCTTTTATACTACTTCAGTGATTGCATGAAACCATTAAATTACAGTGTCTATTATCCTAATTTTTTTAGGGCAACTTAAATGATTTATGAACTTACTAACTGAAATGATGACACACCATATTCTCTAAATAAATGTTCTTTGTTCTAGGGAAACATATCAGTAGGAGGTTTAATCTAATAATTATCCTTAAAATATTAAATTTTGAAAGTGGGTATATTCTGGAAATGGATTATGATAAAGTTTACATAAAATAATTTTCACTCCCCTCTTCCACATTTGAGTTTCCTTAGGAACTTTGATTAGATGCACCAAACAAATAAAAGAAATATAATGAGAGATTGTCAAAACATAGAGTCCTGCAGTGTATTATTAAAAAAAAAATACAGAAGACAACCTTGGCACACATAGTGTCTTGTGCTGCCAAGCTGAAACATGCTTGGGTTCTTGTCAAGCAAACTGACTCCTGAGAACACTCCTAATCCTGCTGGCTGAGCCAGCACTGCTCCCCAGCATCCTTCTCAGCTCAAGCACTTGCTTATCTCCCCAAGAGATCCTCTACCCTGGATTTTAAATCCAGTAGTTTCAGACCGAGCCAACAAAATGTAGTGAGGGGAGAAGGGGCAGGTCTGATCCTGATCAGAGACAAAACAACTTAGAGGCTCCTGAATGGTGTGGGATTAGGCTGGCTGATAAATTTCTTGCTTGATAAATTTCTTTGTTGATATTTCAGCAAGATGCTCTGTGAAGCCAGCACCTCCTAAAGATGCATTGTTTCATCAGGGTGTGGTCCTGCTTTTCCCAAGACCTTCCAAGATAAACGGGGTTGCTGTGAATCAGTGTTACAAGTGCCCTTAATTTCCCCTGTGCTGGAGTGGTAAAGCTACTCCTTTACCTAGAGCAAACAACTTCTCTACTGTGCTTCCTCACATATTGAACAGCTGGAAAGGGAGGAATATCTTGAGAATCAGAATTTGCTACTTTCTTTTGGTCCTTTCTGCCAACCTCCGAGTCCCTCATGCATGTCTGCCCTTCATGGGCCATAACTGTCTACAAGAGCTCAGGCTCTTTTATCATTGCACTTGGAGATGCTCTTACCTGGGGCAGACCTCCTGCATAACTTGGACTGTGGAGACAGACCTAAAAAGGTGTCCAGTCCTCATTTCCCACACCTCTGGTATCTCTGGTATCCATCTGAGGGGTTCCTTAGGCTTCCAGTGCCATTGGAGGTAGCACATGTGAGGCAGCCATAGGAACACAGTGACAGACTCCTCCACCTGTGTGAACATGCATCCTATAAACTTGTCAACCCCTGGAGATTACTGGTAAACTAAACTAGGCTAAGGTTATAATTAATAATAGGTTTCAATTAATAATTGAAAATACTTGTTTAATCTTTCCATCGTTCTGTTATGTATATGTAGCTTCTCACATTCAACTATCTGTTCCTTTTTTTTTTTTCCACTTTTTCACAAGTATGTACTTTCCAGAGAATCCCCTGGCTCAACAGACCAAGAAATGAATATATTTTTTATAATAGGAATTGCAAATTTTAAAGCATCGCTACCTGGTATGTGTTTAGGCCCTAAAGATTCAACAAATATGTTTTCCAACGAATGAAATTTGCATTTGAATCAAAGGGCTGAAAATTAGATTATTCTGGAGAACATAGTCCAGTTATTGCTAGACCCCAAAATGTCATTTAAAGCTTTTGTTTTGTTCAGGTATATAATTATTCAAGCAGTTTCACCAAAGACAGTTATTTAACTTGTGTAATGTCCTCGTTATGCCCAGCTACCTAGACAAATAGAGGCTGTTAATGTATAAATGTATATCACAATCAGTAATGAAACTCACTGATATTCTTCAATCCAGATTTTTTTTTTTCGTTTTATTAAACTATTATTCTACTGAAGGGAACCATTGCTGTTTGATTCCACAGGACTAACATCAGCATATTTTTGTTCTGTATATCTATACTGCCTGCAATAATGAGGCCAGAGTACTGGACTACAAAAACTAATTTTTCAGTGGAAATCTATCAACACAATCTCTCTTTGAGCTGCTCTTCTCTGTTCCCAGCCTATGAGCCGCTGGATTTAAAATTATTACTTTGTGCATTCAGTATTCTAGCCCTTGGTAAACATTCTGAGAGTGATGATCCATCCAATTACTGTACCTTTTATCCACCAAGCTGAATGGGAAATTCCCTAAAGCAACCTGACCAATTACAATACAGGCCAAAAGCAATTTACTGATACAGTGAATTTCTGGAAAAGGCAAACAGAACTGTTCCTTCTATTTATTCCCTACTGATAAGGCATTTGTGGAAGATAAAACTTGTTTGTTCTTTGGTGCACTGACACTGTGCATGCAATTTGATGCCCAAGGAAGCAAAGGGTCTGAAGAGTTGAAGGCCATGGATAACCAGTTTGCTAAGCCACCTGTTGAAAGATACCTCACTGTCACCCATTAGTTATAGTTTACTGACTACAGACCATTTTTTCCCTCAAATTCTACAGTAATAATTTGCATTATTTCTCTCTTTGCCATATCTTTTTCTGTTATTCTGTCACTAGTTTGTGGGTTTTGTATGTGGTATTCTGTGTTAATGACACCAAATTCCATGGCTGAGAAATAAACTCCTGTCTTATTTTCCAAAGAAACAGACTTATATTTAAAAAAAAAAAAAAATCAGCTCTGATGATTTGCAAATGAGCCCTTCCAAAACCTGTCAGTGATGGTGGTCTCTAGAGTGTAATCAAATGTACAAGAAATAACAGCACCAAGAAATGCCATAACATCATTCCCACAGTTTTGAAAGAGATGATGACAGAGATCTCTTTTCAGCCCTCCATTTTACTAAACATTTGTATTGAAGGGAATTGTTGACATTTTGCTGTTCTGTGATTTAACAATTCCTAAACCATAAGTTCAAAGCAACTTCAGGAAGAGCACAGGAAAATGTCATTCCATACTGTATACTAGAGTGAAAATTGCAAACCAAGACAAGTTGACATATACATCCCCAACAGAACCCCTCAGGTTTTTTATTAACATTATCTGTCAGGAGTATGCATGTGTGGTAAAGCCTGATGAGAGCTGTGGGTTAAAATATGTTAATAAGGAATAAAATACACAATTGACTTCAATGTTGAACTTCACACGAGAACGTTAAAACATTTTAGAGGGTGTTCTACTATGGTCTTCAGTCTTGCTCACTTTATGCCATAGGTTCAGTTACCCAAGGATAACCCAAGGATTCAGAACATACAATAATAGCTCAGTAAGTCCTAAAAAAAAATAATTTTTTGTAGCATGATTTTCTAATCCATTTAATTTTTTTCAGTTGTTATGAACAAACACAATCCCTTTAAAAATTACTTCTAAAGGAACACTTTTAGCCACATGAATACTGTGATACTCAGTTCCCTAGGAGGTTCTCATTTTTACTTTTGCAGACTAGTATTCCATACTTGTTAGGATCACTTACCTCAAAGAGACTTTAATATTTACTAAAACCTAATCCAGCATCATAAACACCACATCTTATAACCCTTTCCCACTATTCATGGGATTGGTAAGGTTCTGTAACTTAATATGCCCCAGAACTATTTTAGTGTAATGATTATAAAACTTTTCTAACTAGCCAGCCTAAATTTATTCATAGCTGGTTTATAGCACTTTGGTTTTATGACAGCAATGGCTTTTGGTTTAAATAGTTCATCTGACTTTACGATATGTATATTGACAGGAATTGTATCCTCTCTCAGCTTCATTTTTTTCTGTTGTTGGGTTGTGGGTTTTTTTGTTTGGGTTGGTTTTGTTTGGTTTTTTTCGAGGGCAGGGGGGCTTGGTTGGTTTGGGGTTCAGGTTTTTTTTTTTTTCCTAAATGTGCCAGACATTTCCACCTTAAAAGAAAAAGCTAGAGTTTTCCTTCTGATTTTTCACATCTGTTTCAGATTTTAAATCATTTTGTTTGAACAAAAACTACACAATGTCCCTGGGGAGATTTCCTCAGGACCTGATTTGATAGCATGAATACTTCCCTATCTCTGTAGAAATTACCTCTTCTGATACAATGTGGGTTCTTTGCATAATTGCACAATCACTCTTTCCATCCTGGTAACCTCTCATCTCATTCTGTTTGGATTTAAATTCCTTTGTCTGGGTATCTGATTTACATAAGAGGCACAGTACTCCCATTGTGCAATAAATAACAAACTATAAATTCTATTTTTCTTGCCAAAAATACTTACTGATATTATCTACAGGAGCTACCTTCCATAAAAATATTGACACACCATTCCCACTAATTTAGAGGTTTTCAGCAGCCATCCAGGTGCTTTCCTGGCATTTCCTTTTGTAAACCAATAGCCATGAATGCCACCAAAACCTGTGGCAATTATTAAATTTCCCGCAACTGGAAATTTCCTTCCAAGAATTATATAGGGAATACCATACTGCCAGACAACCAACAAAACCAGCCCACTGCTCCCAACTTCTATAACAACCTTGATAACATCAGTTGCAGTTATTTAGCTCTGCAATACATGGTTAAAACATTATTACACACATTGTTGCCTCTTTCAACTCTCTCCTGTCTTGTTGAAAGGACCCTCCCTGGGGAGCTAAGCACCCTACAGAATCACTGGTTTGCCCATGGTCAAAACTGACTTTTAATGTATAAATTAAAATATAGCTGACGGTAGATTTTTCTTCTGCTGTGCTCCCACAATTTTCCATCAGTTGTTTTTATCATGTGGTTGTTTTAGGCTCTGAAGGCTGAATGGGAAGACAAGGCAAAGTGTAACTTTTATCTTTAGAAAACATCAACTGGTTAAGGTCCCACATCTGAAAGTAGGCTCAGGTAGTAAGCATTCTCCACAGTGCCAACCTTTGGCTTCCTCTTTACAATTTATAACATATTCATTGTCAGATGAGCACTTGTTTATATTGAGCAGGGAGTACGGATACAAAGCAGTTGCTTTTTGCCTCATTGGCACCCAAACAGTTAGGGGGGAAATAGAAATGCTATCCCCCCTTGCACTGAAAAGGGGGGGGGTGCGTGCAAGTGACTGCTGGTTTTATGTTATTTTTATTGTGACCATTTAATTCCTGTTATTTACAAACACCTAGTCCTGATGTTAGGTTGGTCACCTTGAGCTAGTTCCCATGGGAAGTAGCACATGATGGGTTTTGGTAGAAGTACAATGGGTCATCTGTGTATGACTTGAATGGCATAGGTATGGAGACATGGAACCAGGGCAGCTACTTGTCACAGTCCCATCAGTTCTTTGAAAGCCAACTCCTCCCACAAAAGAAAGGCACCTGCTGAAGTAATCTGCAGCTACTTCCCATATTTGTGCCATTGGAGGGGAAAAAAAAAAGTCTCCAAGCATTTTCTGTCTGACCTGCTTGTGCTACAAACATCCTACCAGAAAGGATTCAAAATAGGACACAAGCTGCTGGAGTGTCTCACCCTATACATTTCGCTCCGCCCAAAGGATATTTGCCTGGAATGGATGTTAAAATGAAGGGAGATAAATTTCCTTCTCTTTTACTCTAAAAATATCAGGTATTAGGTGTGACCTGTTCATATTGTTCAGAGTTGCACCTTTCCTTCTTTTTAATATGACTGAGCTGAGTCAATACAACCCTGTGCTTTCCCCTTACCTCTCCATTTGAATCAGGACTGTGTCCCTGTGTCCCTGAAGGATCGTTTCATTAGGTAAGGTAGGTGAGAGAATGAACAGACCAATTATACTCCAGATGCTTTAGCCTAGGAAGGCTCATAGAAAAGCAACAGGGATTAAATTTACAATGTGTGGTTCATAACAAGGTCACCATGTTCTGCACTGCTTACTAATGGGACCATATTTTACAAGGAAACTTCTCAATAAGGTTTGTATTTCGAGGCCTAAATCAAAAAATGCTTTTGATTCAGGTAGCCTGTGGCTCTTTTGACTTCCTGGCTCATTTCTTGAAGGGAATAGGCTGGCGATAGAAATAAACACAAGAAGCACTTTCTGTGGGGGTGTGTAAATTAAAGTCAATTGAAACCTATGCACAAACCCAAATAAATATTAGAGATATGATTACGGATCTATAAAACTTAACAATGTTTCTGTAATGACGGCAGAGAGGAGAAAAATTCTCAAAGACCTGATTGAAAGAGCTGAAATGAAATACAGTTCCATCTTTCATGTTTTTAGCAAGATAATTTTGGTTCAGTGTTGACTAATACAGAATAATAGGAATAAAATATGCTGCCTCAGTCCCTGCATTATTGGCTTTACATTATTGGTCTTGACAGCTGGCTTTTAAAATGCAGTAAATATTGGGCCATTCTGTTCCGTTAAGACAAGCCACTTCATCAAGCATATTTCCAAATCACACTTTATTTTCAAAATGCTTTTAATTTCTCTGTATATGGCAAAGCAGCCCACTGCAAAGTTGATCTGCAACAGAGTGCCCTCTACTGCACGTAGTTAGGAAAGGAAAATAAAGCAAGTTCCTTAAATCTTTACGACACCAGCAGTTTTGCCACCGGACACTGAAGTGAAGTATAGTATATTCAAATCACTGTTATCTGCTTCTAAAGATTTGGATAATACTGAGGAATAATAGTTTAAAACGGGTATGAAATGTACACAAACTGCTTAAGGGTGTGTCTTTCCATACCAAAGTGACCTGTGTTTATAGGTTGGAGAGAGCAGATTAAGGGTTAGACTTGATGATCTCAGAGGTCCTTTCCAACCCATATTATTCTGTGATTCTGTACTAGGAAAGCTAAAAATCTGTCCTGTATTGCCCTGCTACCACCCTTTTCTCTCTGCCAGGAGGGATCTAGAACAATATGACGTGAAAAAGTCTGTGCTTCTAGATCTATTTTCTCAGCATCTCTCATGCTCCCTCATTTCTCCCCTTCTTTTTATTTGCCATTAGGTCACTACTGTTAACCTGAACCCTCCTTTTCATTTCCATGTCCCCAATACATCTATTCAGTGTTACTGAGTTTTGTCTCTTGCAAATGACTAAGAAGATATTTCATGTGTGTTGTCTCAAAAGAATGAGAACTGGCAAGCTACAAACATATCATGAAAGCAATTCTGCAGCAAGGAAGACTTAGACTTTTGAAGTGTCCCCCTGCTTCTCCTTTTTCCCCCATTCATTCTGAATTGGGTTAGCCTAATGCTGAGTGTTCTGATGGACCAAACACCTGCAACTTCAGTTAAAACTCCCAGTGACTCTTACCTTTCAGTCCCTCAAGGATGAGAAAACTGCATCTCAAGACACAGGCATGAACAAGCATGAAACTTTTCGAGTCACTTTTGAAATGTCCTGGTATGTACAACAAAGTCTGTAATTTGGCAGTGGGATCTGCAGAGCCACAGTTTCACTCTTAAAGTTTCAACTTATGTCTTGAGCCACACTGAAAGCAATTGAACTGTGTCTTGATGCATGATCAAAGAGTGTTCCATGTCAACCCTCTGCAAGCAAAGATAGTATCTGAATACTTCAGGACATGCTGAGGATGTCACTAGGATAGAGTAGTGGTAAGTAGTAAAAAACAACTTTTTCCAAAGCAATATAATCAATTAACAAAAGTTTTTTGAACAAAACAAAACAAAACAGAAACAACACAAGCAGGCATTTCCATAGTACACAATGCATAAATGGCCTTGAATATAATTCAGCAATTAATTTAGTGTCTACGGATTTGTTCCCACATCTGAAACTTTCCCTTAAGGAAACCCCTGTTGAAAATGCACAACTTCTAAGGATGATATCTCTGAAATTGCTTTCCCTTTGCTTCATACCTGTAAATCTTGTATCTGGTGCTAAATCCCTGTCGACTTCTGTCCACAAAATCAGTGTATTCCTGTGAGCGATGGAAGGGTCCCTTATCAGACAGGAGCCAGTCGAAGGGGCTTGTGGCATGCTGATCCGAAACAGCAGCAACTGCTAAAACCCAGCAATGAAGACTCAGTGCTATCCACTCCCATAGAGCCATCAGAGAGAACAATTCAGCACCAGCACTGCATCGCCATATCATGCTTCCACTGGGGACTTAGAGCCTTCATTCTCTTAGCTTTCCCTCAACACCTAGACAAAATACACAGTCAATTAGATAAGCACACACTAGGCATCCCTTGGAAGTAGAAACAAGTTTCCTTTCTTTCAGCTTAAAGAGATAGTGGCCTCTACTTTATTACATTTTACATTAGCATAAACCCCACTAGACTAGTTAACAGTGGAATGTTTCAGGACTTCAAATGCTGTGAAACTAACGTCTTCATTAACATCATCAGTGATAATATTTATGTTGAAGGGAAACCTTCACCAATTGCCTGGGGAGGAATTGTTAGGGGTTTTTTCCAATAATGCTAGGCATTAATGAAAAATATGCAATGCAAGAATTATTGCCTGTTAACATCAGTACAAATGCATTCAGCAATGTCTATGCATAATGTTGCAATTCAGATAGCACTTCAGATATTGGACAGAAAACACATGAAATTCAGAAGACCCAGATTGCTTTCTTGTTTTTTGTTTTTTTTTTTGTCCTGGGAAAAATAACTTAATGGCTTGTCTTCACTACAAACTTAGTTAACAGATCCATGTTCTCCTGTTCAAGCTAGCAGAGCTGGACAAAGAGTGACTGCAGAGATCAATAGCACTGGAGCTTCCCATAGTGATGAGTTCCACGAGTGACTCAAGCTCCAGATGTTGCAATTTTGAGTATCCCAAAGAGCATCACTTGACTTGCAATCCAACCCAGTGGGTCAGCCCTGGATCACTATTTATATTAAGCCTAAACAATTGTTTGGCTGCCCAATCAAAAATCCAGTATTAACCATAACGTCGTGTTGGAACTCAGTGAAGACAAGCCACAGTTTCTATTTGTAGCTCAGTCACACACCTGTGAAATGGAATAATAATTCTATATACTGATGAGATTTTGAGGAAACATCTATGCAAGAGTGTGAAGTTCTCAAAAATACTGAAATTATGAAAGTCATGTAGGCTCCTAAATATATAGAAACAGTCAGATCTAGTTTTCCAGGTAAGGTAAAACAGGACAGAAATAATTAAAATATATTAATATGACAGCTTTCATTTTTCTAGATGAAGATATGTAGACAAAAGCATTTTTTAATTCACATTCACTCAAAACAGCACTCATGACATTTTTACATTTGATATGATTTTTATTACTATGTGGGAAAATTTTTTTGACCGTCAGTAATTTAATTTGTAAGTGAACCTTAAATGAAGGATATTTCCAATAACAGTTCTGTAACTTCATATTCAGTAGCACCCATCCCTTATAATGGAAATGGTATAAGACACAAATTGTCTTATATTGTGCATATATTCTAGAAATTAATATTCTGAAGTTTTTTGTATAGATTAGAAACATATCTGCTGCAGGAAGTTATCTGCCTCCAGAAAAGCACAGAAGTTCATGTGAGGCAATGGGAGTTTGCAGTGTGAGAACACAATAATCTGTCTATACAATCAGAGAAGTAGTCAATGTTTATTGTTTTCTTATGCAAAAATATAATTTTTAACATGATTTGGACCTGATTCTGGAAACAATAAATGTGTAAGTAATTGCACTGAAAAAAGACTCTATTCAGATATTCCAGAGCACTGAGTTGTAATCATAAATTATTACAACCACACCGTGGTTTATGATCATAACACACAGATTGCATTAATGTTATAAATCCTTTCAAAATTAGATTCTTGCAGTCTACAGCAAAGAGCTCCCTACATTTATTCATACCCCCAAGCAATCATTTCCATGCAAAAAGCTTTCAAGCTCTGTGTATACCGCATGAAGTTCCAGTGTATTCTCCCCCAATTGGTGCTTTATTTTCTTTCACAGGTCGAAGTTCATGTATGTGAGGTTACCCTGTTGTGTAACCTTCATGATATCATATGAAAAAGCATGCACAGATATGAAGCAAAACTGAAAAAAAAAAAAAAAAAAAAAAAACCAGATTGCTCTCCTGGCCCATAAAAGCCATGATGGTCATTTGGATGTCATTTCCTGATCCAAGTTATCTCAGTGGGAATGCAGTAGACATGTCAGTCACTTCCCGACAGGCCAGACCTTCTTTTACATCACAACACAGTGAAAATCCACATAGACTTTTACCACTTTTTTTTTCCCACCTCTCAGGGAAAAATATATTGCACAGCATATTCACTGCCCTCCATCATCCTTTTAAAAGACTAGGAATATCCTGGGCATAATTTCTTTGCATTATGTGAAGCTACAAAGGGCATAATGAGAATTTTAATTTTCATACCTACTGCTGTTATTAAATTGCTAGTTAAGACATAAGGTTCCATGTTGCCTGAATTATCTTTTCTATTGAAAAAAAAAAAATAAAAAATCATGTAATGGTTTAAATTACAAGAGGAGTTTACTTTTTCAAGTACTTATTAACACTAAAGTGTTTCAGGCCATTAAACTGTGATGGTGACTAATTGAATCCCTTTTGAATTTAAAATGGTAATATTAGGATTGGAAAATGAATTACTTTGTATATGTAGTATCTTACTAAAATGAGAACAAACCCTGCTGTACACTTGCCTCCACGCTACACCTCATGGGATGTCATGTATTAACCATCAGCAAAACACCTTTAGAGAACCTGTGTACTTCCAGAAGAAAATAATCTCTTTGTTTTAAAGATATATGAAGGCATTTTCCAAAAGAGTATAAATATACAGCTACTTCTCAAAGACAGTAATATAATGTGTGCATTTCTAACTTATCCACTTGTCTGTGTTGTCCAGACACTGCAGAAAATCTAAAATCTCCATAGCATTAATTCTCATAAAACCCTTGAGAAATAAATTTTCAACTCAATTTGACAAACAGGGAACTGAAGCATGAAAAGACCAAGCCTAAGATATTTTTAAGCAGTTAGAGGAATTTAAATATGTACTTCTTATTTTAAAATAATTTTTGAATTCCAGCCTGAGGAATTTTCTTAAGGTTTTGGTGTGAAAAAATGAAAAATTTTAAACACTCAAATTCTCTAATGAATGCAAACACCCTGAGAACATTATTCAAAGACTGTTTATAGTCATGTGGAACATACAAAAGTTGTAGTTACAATAGCCACCACATAACTCCTTGGAGGAACAATCTGAATTAAAAATGTGACAGAGTACCTTCTGCTTTTAGGATGGTATGGGAGAAGTGAAAAACAAATGAACATTTGTTAAGCAAAAGAGATCATGGGTTTTAAAGTGGAGAAGGCACTTGGTGGAGAAGGCACTTGGTAGAGAGACATTTCAAATAAAACTGTCCTGTCAACATGCTGCTGCTTTTAAGTGCTAGCTTAGAGGACAATTATCAGGTATAGGTGGTCAGCACAATTACATTTTGTTACTCCCAAGGCTTCACCCAGCTACTACTTGCAAATGCTAATAAATTTTCAGTCCTTCTTCTAATATCTGAGGTTAGATTGAGTTCAAGAAGCATAATGGGCTTAATTCTTCTTCGTTAGGAAACTATTGTCTCCTCACTGGTGTTAATGAAGAGTGGACTTCACTCAGCATCTTCTGGAAATACCATAGCCAAGACTTCGTTTTCAAGAACACATAAAGGGTGCTGAAGACTGCTAAAACCCATGAATTTACATCATGTGAGAACACAGCAGTGCCAAATGTAAAACAAACTGGGACCAATTTCATCAAGCTTCAGCTGTGAACAGTGCAGGAAGTACAGAGTCTTTTTGTTGTCATCCTATTGCAGGACAAACCCCACAAAATTCAGTCTTCTTTTTTCATGTAATTAGGGTTTTTAATATTAGAAATTGTACATATGAGTAGTTTATGGACAGACTACGTTATTGTACCTAAAATAGTACAAATTGAAGTGTCTGCTTGTTTGGGGGGTTGAACTCTTTTGCTTACAGAACACAAACTGATAAACCATGCATACAAACATACACAGAATAACATAGTGCCAACCCAGAAGAGTGGACAGCAATGTTCAAGGAAAAGACGATCCGTAAGTTTTAATCCTTCCAAAAATGGAAATAGTATGAAATTTCCTGTAGATCCTTGCCTTCTGGTTTAAGCTGTAGTAACTTTTTATGCAAGAGTCAATCAAGTTGATGTTAGGCATCATCAGTAGCTTTTCTGGACCACATCCTGGACCACCTCTGGTTCTCAAGAATCAAAATAAAATAACTGTACACTAAATGTACAGGTATTTTTAATACAATCAGAGTGTGCTGGGGTTTTTCCCAATATTTCTCTCTATTATGCAGGTCTGAGAGGTGTTGTGGCCTTGTTTTGAGATGCCCTCTCCTCTGGGCATGGGACAAAGCTCTTCCTATCTCTGTCAGCATCACAAAAATGAGTGCAGCCTTGCCTCCGTCATTCCCTCTTTGATCCTCACAGAGATCTCCTTGACAGAAGAAATGCAGAAAACCAGGACTTCTCTGAAGTTGCTTTTTATGCTTGCTACAATTCCATGAAAATGCTGAAATGTGCCATCTCTCCACGAAAGGATGAGAATCCTCTATGCTGAAGTGGGTTTCTCCTGGTTTTAACTTCCCACAATGATGAATAAAAAATTTAAGATTTCTATTCTCAGACATGTCTTTTCAAGGGAAAGTAATAAGCAACATATCAGAAAACACTATGTTCATCCCTTCACAAGTGTTAGAAACTTTAATGTCTCCTAAGATGGTACACTTTTATGCAAAACACAAAGACTATTCTTTGAACTAATCAAAATAATAATTAATATATACCCCTTTTTAAAATAAACAAACAAAATAAAAATTCAAGAAGAGATGGGGAGAATACAACCAAATCTGTTTGTATGTAATTACATTTCAGTACGATGATTTTATCATTTATAAGGTTTTGGGTACTCCATCTCTCCATTAACCCATAAATTGGGAATTCTAAGGGATTTCCAAGTTACTACTTTTGATGAAGTACAGCACCATGTATAACAAGGTACACTTGGTATTTCTTTTAGAGTGCACATCATGGAAAACAGGAATGAGGTAAAATGTTTCTTTTCTATTACACAAAATTCTCAGGAAGCTAAGAGTGACTTCAACTTTGAACCAATGGAAAGAAGCAACATTTTAGTCCCTCCAGTTGGATAGAAAGTAGTGAAGTTTGTAGAAGGCAAGATAAGTCAGGACCACTTTTTTCAAAGGTATTTTGACACTGGAAAATGGAAAGAAATTTTACATAAAGAATAAAGCAATAGCCTGAGCCTCAGAGATTACTCTTATCTTCTCTAAGACCCTGGGTTTATAATTTTGTGTCTCTTTGCTTTCACTTCCTCATCTGAAGTGTAACGATCATGCTGTCCACCTTTGTGAAGCGCTACATGACCTCCACTTAAGAACTCTGTGTCATAATCAGGGAATTATTTTTTTCCCAAAAAACAATTTTTTCACATGAATGAAATCTGGGAAGGCACCTGTCCTTGAACTTTTCATCCAGTCCAGTGTAAATGAAACAGCCATGAAGCTGATGATTTGCTGAGGAAGAAAAGAGCAGACAGTGCTGCAATCAGTGTCAGCTGCAGAGGAAGAGAGTAGAGCAGATCAAAAGAGCATCTCATGTTCTTTTCATTCTCTGCTTTCTCATTCTCTGCTCTCATTTACCACATTGGTTCTGTTCTCCAAAGAAAGATACCCAAATCCACAGAACAAAATCTTGAGTACTGTCTGCAGTTTTGGGTGCCACAGTACAAAAAGATATAGAGCTACTAGAGAGTGTCCAGAGGAGGGATACGAGGTTGGTGAAAGGTTTAGTGTGAAAGCCATATGAGGAGTGGCTAAAGGGAGAAGTTTAGATTAGATATAAGGGGAAAATTTTCCACCCAGAGGGTGGTTGAGCAGTGGAACAGGCTCCCCAGGGAAGTAGTTATGGCACCAAGCCTGCCTGAGTTCAAGAAGCATTTGGATGACACCCCCAGGCACATGGTGTGATTCTTGGGGTGCTCTACACAGGGACAGGAGTTGGACTTGATGATCCTGATGGGTCTCTTCCAACTTGGCAAATTCTCTGATTCTATGATGAACTTAAGGAAAGAAGGAAGGAAGGAAGGACAAACTCATGATCTGTCATGTACCCTAGAGGAACGCCTTTTCTTTGTTTAAGTAGATCTTCATCCACTGGCAATTTTCTTCTCTCTTTTCGGTGTAAGACAAGGACAAGACTCCTCTAACTACATCCCCAAAAGATGAAATGGAGAAACACAAGATTTATTTTTTTTCCCCATCCCAGCATTCAAAGGAACAGAGCAGAAATAAAATGCACCCACAGAAAGAGAGATCATATGTCAGCACGACCTCTGCAGCCATCATCAGGTCAGTCGGAAATGTGAGAGCTGATTGCCACAGGTTACAGCTATTGCCCACAAAATGTGCCTGGTGTTTGCTCTGTCCCTGAAGAATTTATCTCCTTCAAGTGCCTGTGAGTTTTTAATTGGATGTACCCACATGCTGCCTGTGGTGTCCCAGTACAGATTGTCCCCTCAGCTCTTGGAGTTAGTGCTGGCTGTCAGCTGTACTGAGGTGATGATTTTAATGCCTGATATTTGTAAAAGACCTCATTTTTTTCCTTTGCTGCCCAGATCATGATGTATAAATTCCCTCAGGCGCTCTTTCAATCTTCTAATCGAAGTTCATCCTCCTGTGCAAACGGATCCTTATGTGTTTTAGCTGATGACATAGGGCAGCATCCCCAAATTGCAATTTCAGTCTTTCAACCTTAATGAGTGAGTACGTTCCTATGAGGAGAACAGTGAGGGGAAGAAATTAGCTGTAAAGGATCTGGATGCCCAAAAGGGTGTCAGTAGCCCTGAGCAGTCCCACATGGAGCCTCCACTCACCCTTAAGGACTCTCCAGGGGCTCCTGAACATTCAGTCCCTGTCTGGTGGTTCTGGTGTGACTGCCTGTACCTGGGCTCCCTGCCTGGGCCTCAGCACCCTCCTTACCTGGAGGAGACTGTGCCACAACTCAACTCCTTGGCTGCCTAAAAGCAGAACACATGGGCTATGGATGCATGTGAGGTGTCTGGATGCCTCAGACACGAACTGTGTAGGTGCACAACAGAGAGAGAGAAATCCAACCAGTCTCCATGTGTCTCGGTTCCTCATTTTAAGTGGGGGCTAGCACGTAAGTCCTTGGCAGATACCATACATCAGTCACACAAAATGCAAAAATTAAGTTAATTTCTGGAGCAGCCAAGCAGGACCCTGCGTTTCAGTTGACTGACATTCAGGATGCCCCAAACCCACAGTTAAACCTGCTGCTAAGAGACTTTGAAAACTGCTCCAGGCTGCATGACTGTACTTAGTAATCACAGGAGTTCATAGGGGAGTAAATCTTTACCATTCCAGGTCCACCAGTGCACATGGGCTATTCCACACATAAAAAAACCTTTCCATGTAGAACTGTGCATGACATACTAGTCTTAAGCCACTAGTCTTAAGTCTTTTCCATTGTGCAAGTTACACGCAGAATTATCCCAAATTATGCAAAAATTTTGAGCCAAAACATATGATGGCATAAAAAGAGTTAGAATGGAAACAGAACAAGCTGTCTTTGAATAACTTTGGGATCTGTACCACAGGAAAAGAAATATAACAGCATTATAACAGCACTAGGGAGTTCTGGTTCAGCATTTGCTCAGGTACAGCTTGACATGTATCACTAGGACATAAAATTTTGCATACTGGAGCATTTGTTTTCATAGAAAATCCTAATGGAATACAGATATTTAGAAACTTGCATTCCAGCTTGCTGGAATTTTTTAGAAATTTAGCACTTAAAAATGTTCAATATTCTCTGCTACGATAACCTCTTTGGATGTGTTCTAATGGAAATTAAGACCTTTAAGATTTGCAATAAGTATGTCCTAAAATTAATGTTAAATTATCACTGTAAAGTACTATTACTAGTAGTAGATCTCCTTTTCACCCACAATTGTTAGTCCTCATTTTTCTGACCCAATTTATCAGCTAATTATCAGTTGGCTATGAAAACAATGCACATACTAAAGATTCATATAAGTTGGCTGTTTTCAGTAAACCACATCACAGTAACAAACAGCTCTGATGATTTCAGTTTCATCCTTCTACTAGTTTTAAAATGCTGAGTTGTTGACAACTAAAATGGGAGGAAGCAGCTATTTACAGGTTGTACACTAAGGCTTTAGTTCTAGGCTTTCACATCTGAGGACCAATTCAAATATAAATGATTATTCTCTAGTGCAGAAGGACTTGTGTCCAGCTAAAATGATACAGAAGAAAACTTTGCTCACCAACAGACTGTTGAGCTGAAGAAGATTCAGCTTACAGAGGAAGGAGAGTACTTGGAGCAGAGTTGCCCTGAAGTATAGCTCTGATTTTACTGTATAACTATTAACAAGTCCCTTAACCTTCTTTAATTATAGTTTCTGTTCATAAGAACAGGAAAGAAGGGGATTGTGAAGCTTGAATAATTAGTGTCTATAGAGTACTTTCAAATTGTTGAATGAGGAAAATGTCATAAAAGAAAAAAGAAAAATGTTCATTCTACTAATGGAGTGGTTGACTATTTTTGCTGCTACTTTAAATTTCTGTTCCTGGAGATTCTGTAACAAATGTTCAGAAAAGGATGGAGAGAATTGTCAGTCTCAGCCAAAAATACAAGTTCCTTTAAAGCTCTTGAAGTGCTAATATTGCTTGTATAATAACTAAGAAAAAAATAATGGTGCATAGCTGTTATCTGATCTTAAGAAAAGGGACAAAGAGGCAATAAACCCTATTGATTGTAACGAGGACAAAGTCCAGTTAACAGCCTAGCTTCATGTCTTTCCATCCTTTCGGATGTTACCTAATCTAATCCAGAATCTTGTTAATGTTTCAAAATGTTATCACAAAAAAAAACTTCTCAGTTTAGGAGCTCTGGCTCAGGCAGGATACTGTAATCTCAGCTATGTGATACCTGATCAAGGATTTGCACTCCTCCTGATTTTACATTCCATGTGAAAATGAGAGGTTACAGTTTAGACCAGTAGTTACAAAGAATCTCCATGAAGATCTAACGCCATGACATTTTTCTTTCACTGCATTTTTACATATATATTTTATTCCTTAACATGGATATCTAACAGAATGGTAATGTTTTTGTTTTGCTCTTTCATTATGTCTTTCAGAAAAAAAGTGCTCTAGAGTTCATAGCATATTTTACATCTGATTTTACAGATGGTGGAGCTGGTTTTCAGCTGGTGTAAATGGATAGTTAAAACTCCTTTCAGGTTCTCAAGCTTCAACCTATTTATGCTAGCAGAAAAGGAAATAAACTTACATCACCACTGTCCTCATGTTAGAAACAGCTTGTAACCTGTTGTGCAAGCTCCCTAGACAGGACTAATAGAGAATTCAAGAGACCATGGGTCTAAATCCCATCCTATTGTAAACTGTTGCACAAGTTTTCATAAGTCCCTTTGCCACAACATTCTAATCTTGTAACTAGCATACGGGCAGTAGCCAGACCTCTAAAATGTTCATGTTATAGCTATTAATTTTTTTAAGTGCGAGTAGGGACTTTATGGCTGACTGAGCAAAGATTCAAGCCAGTCTGGACCTAATTGCATATCAGGATGGATAATACACAACGCTTGATTGTACAAGTAATAATTATGTCATGTGTGCTGGGCAGCCTGCTATCTCCCATAAACAGAACACAAAAGCTTCCTTGAAAAAATTGCAAAACTAGGGAGAAAAAGAAGTTTGTCTGCTAAAAGATGTCTTTAAACTACAGCATGTTGAAAGGAGAGAAAAATTGGGCTTCAGTGTTTCATCACAAATTACAATATTCCAAGCGTTCTAATTTAGCTACGTGATAGTCTAAAACCACATTAGTACAAAATTATCACTATTTCTTGTTGTAGCGCATAAGGAAACACATCCTAATTTTGTAGAAAAGTGCTCAGCTAATGCTGAAAATCTTTAAGCTTTCAGCTAGTATCTTTTCAGTTCAGAATAAGAGACAAGGTCTGTAGAGATTACAGATCACTGCAGTCTCTCTAGGTATGAGGAACATAGGTTCTTTATCACAGCTCACAATTTTTTTTCTCCTGAAAGGCTGAGAAAAAGAAAATGTTCTAGACTTTGTCTAGTCAAGACAAACAAGGACAAAGAAATTAAGCTGGTTGTAAATAAGAGCACCTTGCACAAAAAGCCACTAGTGTGTCTTCAAGTAAAGTTAATCAGTCTAATATTCTATGCTAACTGGTAGCTTAAAGGCTGCTTAGTACATTATGAAAGCTGATATTTGTGTAACCACTGAGTCAGATCCACAGAAGCAGTGACTAGAAAAGAGGGCATCACCAAATGACCATAAATTCATAATCTCCACCACCAGAAGGTTGGCATCAGGATGGGTCTCCACTTGCATAAATATTGATGCTTTACATAAACATTTTCTTTACATGAAAAGTATCTTCACTAGACATGCTGGTAGACAACTAAGGAATAAGGTGATTAATCCAAGAAGTGCTGAGCATTTACACATTCCCAAGGAAAAGAGGTGGGTATCAGCTCTGCCCTGTAGATCAGCCAGCAGTTCAGGATGAAAGAACAGAAGGCTGAATGCTGACATTCTGCTTGCACTGCTTTAAACCTTTCTTGGAAGTAAAGACAAATGCTGATACAATCACTGTGAAGATGCTCAAGTACACATACAAACTACATGTATGTAAAACTTCATGTTCAAAAGTCAGCAATTCTAGCTTTTAGGGCTGTACATTAAGTACAAAACAAACAAACTAAATTATCCAAGATAAAATTTGTTGTAATAAATACTTGCTCTGTCTCTCCTCCAAACTGCTGATTAATAGGGATCAATAATGTTTTAGGTGAAAAATAGCTAATTTAAAATATACTCTTGGGCTGCCACCTCAATCCACAACACCATTTTTCATCATGCAGTGATATTTTTTCACCAGCGATGTTAAGACTCCTTAGAAATAGAGATTTCAAATAGACAAAAAAAAAAACAAAACCCACAACTGATCTATAATGGATTTTAATAATCCCATTTGACTTCAGATTGGTCATCCATGTTCAGTTAACCATGTTCTTTTGTTATTTCCAACAGATTTATAAGTACTGAAAGAGCTAAATTAGCTCTACAGAGTTCTCGGTAGTTATGAATAATATGGGATTAAAGGTAAAGAGTAGTCCTCTGATTCCCTAGATTTAAGTCCTTTACTTGACAACGTATAATAAATACCTTAGAAACCCCTTTTCTCATTAATCAAGTGCTGGTAGATGTGGCAGTGAAGGTGTTAGTGCAAATTAGCAGAATTTTCTAATCATCATTAATGTGACTGCTACAGCAAAGGTATCTGACTGACGAGCCTTAGGATCTCACCTCATTATAAGAGAAACCACCAGTTTTATAGTCTTAACTTTGGCTAACAGTATATATTGCTTGGCCAATCTTCTTTTGAAGGTGGAACAAAATCTGTGGCTCTTCTGAGAGGCTCATTAGTTAAACATGAAAAGCTTCGACATGGCAGTGTCCTTCTTTCCTCTTGTCAGCACATCATTTCATGGCACATGGAGCAAGTGAAGACTTTTAATGGGAAAAGACTGTGCTAAATAATCAATCACATGGTGTGAGCCAGGGCAAAAGAATAATTATACCTACCATGTGTGTGTGGAGGGATGAATGGGTGGATTATGTGTAGTTTAAATCATACATATTTATATCTATGTATGCATAGGTATATGCAAACTATGTTTATGTGTGCAAACTTCCTGTGGTTCCTATTCACAATTAATTTCAGAGCAAGGAGACCAAATTATTCACATTACAGTTTTCAGCAGGATGATGACTTGAGTCACAAGGTACTAAATGCCTGCAGCTCAATGGGGCACTTCGGAAAATGGATCTCTTTAAATGTTCCTCAACGCTATACAGAAAAATGTTGATGCATCAATGAGGACGGAATACTGAGACCTAAACCAACTGAATGATATTATTATATTATTATCATTCCGTTCTTTAGTATTTTAATTATATTTGACTCAAGATATGCAAAGCCTGACACTGCTCAGTATGCAGCATTTAACTTCATGAATCTCGGCTCTTTTTTTTTTTTCTAAATCTGAATTTCATTTTGGCTCCAAATTATTATCTGGGAAATTGATCTTGCTTTCAGTGAAGTTAATAGCAATTCTCTGTTCCCCTTTAATTGTGCAAGATCAGGTCCTCAAATTTCTTTTTTAAAATGCTCTCTTTTATGAAGGTATGGGATGAGATCAAGAAGAACAGTAAGATAACTTCCCCATAGCATGACCAGCTGTAAGTTACTACCTGCAGCAGTCCAAGAGGACACATTTTCTTAAATGCAACCTTTCTGAAAGAGTATTTTGTCTCTGTCAGAATGCCTTTCTGATGATTTTGCTTCCATTTCAGATTACTAATGTTTCAGGGGACAAAAAAAAAAACAACAACGCCTACTTCTAATTTTGAGGAGAGACTGAGCTTTGGGAGGAATAAGAAAGGTCTGTACTAAGCATACATGACAGACAGAAAAGATTTAATGTTTCCAGAAAGTACCATCTAATGCTTCCCATCACTACCTTTTTCTTCTAACCAAAAATTTAGGTAAATTTTCCAGTTTTCCATTTAGACTTCCAAAAATTGGTGAAGAGGCAAGCTTACTGTTAAAAAGAGCTTACTTTGGTTTTCAGTATTAGTGGCATGTCAAGCAAGAAATTTCTTAGACTGGTCATAGTAAGATGTGAATACTCAATTTCAAATTAATTCAAAAGTAAAAATATTTTGCTCCCATAAATCATTGTCTCTGACTGGGACTAAGTGTAAAGTCACTGCAATCTATGTCCCCAAAGAAAAAACTTTTCATATTGGTGTAAACAATGAGCAGACTCTGTAATTAATTCTCCACAACAGAATTCAGACAGTGGTAGAAAAAAATGGGAAAGGATGAGATGAGGTGATTACATCACTCAAAGATCCTCAAGTTGGTTTGTTGGCTTGTTGTACGAATGCTGCCTTCTGCAGCAAGATCTGTAAAACATTCTTGATTTCAGCTGCTTGTTTTCATGTTTCCTAGTTACATTTTCACTCACAGTGTTTCAGCATTTTATGAACAAGCACCCCAAACACAGCAACTCTGGTGAACTCAGCGTCTGTCGGGGAGCTCAGCTCTCACTGGAGGTGGATCAACTTACTGAAAATACAGCAGATTTTTTTTCTCTCTCTCCCGCTAAAATTATTTACAAGATTCAGAGGGAAAAAAAAATGGTTGAAGGCCAGAATTTGTAGGTATTTCCTTTACAGAACTCTGACAATTAGACCTCACTGCAACAGCATCTAAGACTACAGGTCTGTTGCTATGCTTAGATACTATAGAGACAAAGAGATACAAGTCAAATGTCTCTATTCTCAAAGCTAGGTCTTCTAGTAAAGCTGATAGAACACCCCTTTAAAATGAGTAATTCCTGGTACGATTGGAGTTGGGCATTGACAGCAGCCTGCAAAGTCTGATATCTAAATGGATTTCTCTTCTGAAGTTATATCTTTAAAATGTAAGTCGGGCCACTGGTTTTATCTCTGTATACCTAGTGTGTCAGAGTCACTTTTCTTTGAAAATACAGACTCTACAAGGTTTTGACCTCACTTTTTATAGTGTTCTTTTGCAGTGCCATATTTAAATGAAGTTAGATGAGGGTTTTTCTAGGAAAGAAGTTATTTTGGTTTCTCCTCTTGTCAGATATGTCTCTCTGAATTAGGTCTATCTCCCACTGGCCTTCATTTGGTGGATGCACAACTGATTTTGATGCTGCAACAGAACATGCTTCACTTATCACACACGTTTTTCTACCGGTTAATTTACTTCATTTGCATAGCCCTGCTTAATCCCGAAAAGAAATCACTGCAACTTGAAACTGATGTAGTCTTTCAAAAAAAAATTCCCTAACAGTAAATCACACCGAATCTCGCTTACTTCCTGTTCTGCACTACACAATTAAACACTTAATGAACGGCACACAGAAAAGACACTTGAATTCGGAACTGAGCCACAATACAGCTGTCTGGTAACAAAGCCTTACCTTTTTAAATGCATGATGGTCTCTAAGTAAGTAGCACAGAAAACGTAGCCCCAAAAAAAGCAGCCCTCCTGTCTTCCAGTCTGCTGTGACAGCTTACACCCTATTTTCTTTACCTCGTGTTTTACACCATGCTACACTACGTATAGTTCATGCTCCTGCAGCCCAGGATTGGCTGCTGCAGCTCCGAGGCGCACTCAGGGCTCACGCCCGGAGCTCCCCGCACCCTGCGTTAACCCTTCACCCTCCGGTCTCCCTTCCGCTGCCCAGCCGAACCGCCAGACGGCGGAGCCCGGGCTGCAGCGGGGCAGACCCCGCTCCCCTAGGGCTGGAGAACCATCCTCCTCCCCGCACACAGGGGCAAGAGGGGCAATGGGAACAGCGGGATCGCCCCCCTTGAGGTTGAAAAGAGGCCGGGGGGAGGGTGGGCGTCCCGCAGCCGGGAGCTGGCCCCACCCGAGCCCCTCCTGCTGCTGCCATTCTGCCCGGAACCCCTATCTTACCCCAAAAACTACCCCCCCGCCTCTCCCGTCCTCCCTACCCGCGGTGCCTCGCCTGCCGGGCACGCACAACTTGTGGGAAAGGAGCAGGGTGAAGCCCAGGGGGTGACGAGGCAGTCTGGACAGTGACATGAACCTTTAAAGGTCTTTTCTCTGGCAGAACCTCTTCCCTGGGTGCCTGCCTGCCACTGACTATTCAAAATTGGGAAATTAACCCCCGGGCAAAAGGGAGTCCCAAAGCCACATGGCTACAGGGGAGATGAAGATAGCACGGGAGGTGGAGGTAATCCTTGACACAGATGCCAGAGCAGACAAGCAGGGAGGCTGGACACCGAAATGAAGTGAAGGGGGTTGTTTGGGACCATTTTCTAGGGAATGGGCCGCGGGGCTTGGAAGTATTTACACACTAACAGTCTTTTGTCCAAAAAGCAAAAGAATCAACCAAAGCACAACAAAAAGCGCCAGGCTGCCGCCTGGTATTCCCGTTTTTTTCTGAGTCATCCAGCCCAATGTGAGCAGAGGGTATCCTCTGGTCGGGAAGTGCTGAATGCTGGAAATGAACCATCAAGGCTAATGGGAATCTTGTCTCTTAAGCATACCTCACGCTCGCTTGTTGCAATCGCCCAGTAAGCCTACATTAATTACATCGATTTATTTGATGCTTGTAGGCGAAGGGTTTGCTGTGTCCCCCCACCTCTCTGCTGAGTGAAACGCCATCCGGTCCGACCTGTGTCAGTTTTACTGACCAGGCACCGGTTTACTGCCATCCATCACAGCGACTGTGATCTAAACAGCACTGCTGCCTTCATCCCTTGTCCTACCATCTCCTAACCCCGTCGGCACAGAGGGAATATAGAGTGCTCTTAAACCCAGGCAATATTCTGCTGATGGGCACATAAATCTCTTCTCCAGAGTGCTATCATTTAACTAAGCACGGCGAGGCGATGCTCATGGCAAGAGCTACTCCCACAGCGAGTTAACTCCTCAGGGCTTCCTGGGGTTCTTTTCCCCCAAGGTTTAGGAAAAAAAAATATTATATATATATATCAGGTATAGCTTTAAAGCGCACTTACCTGGGTAGTCCTCTACTCTATACCTAGGAAGGGAAGGGGGTATGACTGCACGGAAACTTTCCTGAGCAGCCTGCTATCGGAGTATCCCAGCAGCAGTGCCAGAGGCAGGTAATAGGGGAGAAATGGCTGGGATTTGGTGAATCAACCCGGTCTCAGGTGAAGGGGGCCCGGGGCAGGAGCACATGTGTTCGGCTGGGGCTCTGAGGGCAAGTCGGCAATGAGGGGAATGGGAACACCTGCTGGAGGAGCGACTCCGGGAGAAGGGAGCTTGGCTGTAAGGAGAGAAGTAAAGATGGGGGGTTCGAGGTGCTGGGAGAAGAGAGGAGCTGGAAGAAGGATGAATTTTGAATCCCACACTTGAAGGGCTTTTTCTCTCTCCCGACACCAGCTAGCAATTTGGGGTGGGAGGCTGGGGTGAGGCGAGGGTGAGGGGAAGCACTCATCCTTTCTGTCCTCTGCTTTCCAGCAGGCAAAAATTTCGGATCTCATGTATTTCTCACTGGCATCTCCACCTGCTCGCAAGCCTTTTAGCACCTTCCTTGTGATCTCTGTATGTACTGCTTTGGAGACATGACTGCACACACACACTTACTCTGCACACCAAATGACAAGAGTTAAATGGAGCCCAGTCAATACCTCCCCGTGAGAAGTAACATGTTCCCTCCCTACCTTCTGCTATGGAACGTGGGTGGATCTCTGCCGCTAATTAGAGGCAGAGAAATACTGGATATATTAGCCACGAATCTCTGAAGGGGCTTGTCCTTCTTTTTTTTAAAAAAAAGTGTTTAATTCCCTCTGTCCTCTTCTCTATTTTTCTTCCAAAGTAAAGAAGCCCCTACTTTCATCAAAAGATATTCTACGGTTCAAAACTCTCAGGTAGATGTAAACGTGGGAATACGTTTTGTGGAGACGACGCCTCGCACCTATCCTGCGCAAACACAGGTATTCCCGAAGATTGTAATAAATAAAACCAAGAGGTTAAGATGGGAGTCAGGAATGCGGGAAGGGCGCGAGGTCAAAGCAGGCAGCAGCGGGCAGAGGGGCTGCAGCCCGGCCCCACACCCCCCCCAGCCAGCCTGGCCCCCTGCCCGCGCACCCCGCCGCCCTGACACCCGCCAGCACAACCGGCAGGACACGTTTAATTAGGTCTGGAAATCCTTTCCTATCCCTTCGGAAGAACACTTCCCCACCCCCAAGCCAACCCTACCTTCTTCAGGGGATCAAAAAGAGAAAATAACTTCTCCACCTCATCTCCCCCCGCAGGCTCACAGATGCTCCTTCAGACACCCTCACGACCCCCTTCACCACCACTGATTTCTATGCATCTTCCCAAAAGGGGAGAAGTACTGACCCCCTCCAGCATCCATGCAAGCATCTCTATCTGCAAGGGTTAAACTAGAGAATGAAGCAGGTACAGTGCCTGATGAAAACATTAACAAAACGTGATGCATAAGCAGCGGAATGGCAAAGCCCCCGCGAGAGGGACTGCGGTGCTGGCTGCAACTTGGTGCCGAGAGCGGTGGCTACCGGCGGAATGGATGCGGGCAACCAGGGTTCGGTTCTTCGTGATTTCTTCGAGTTCAGAAAGTGGAGCCAGCCAGGCTACTGACAGGTTCAGAAGCAAGGCGAGGTAATTTGAGACGTTGTTTTTCTTTCTTTTTTCTTTTTTTTTTCTTTTTTTTTTAAGGTTCCTTTTTTTTTGTTGAAAGCAATCAATCTGAACGTGAAATAAAACCTACTCACCGGGTGAAATCGCAGGAAGCGAAGTGGCTGTGAGCAAAATGCATCCCGACTCCAAGCATATAGTCCATGATTTTCGGCTTCAAGCTAGAGGACGGTTTTGCATGGTGGTGGGACTTTGGGAAACCAGCAGCAGCAGTTCTGTGTGGCACAGCAGCAAGTACCAACAAACCGTTCACCCCGTGCGTGCCTCTGCGTGTGTGTGTAGGGAAGAGAGAGGCTCAAGACCCAAAGGAAGGGGTNAGCGGCACGGCTGCTGGCAGCCTGCGTGGCCGGGGCATGCGGCACGGCTAAGGCACGGCGCGACCCGGGACTGCGGGGCGAGTGCGGAGGGAAGGATGCCCCCGCCCCGGGCCGGCTGCTGGGCGGCGCGGCAGCCGCTCCTCCTCCTCCTCGCACGCAACCCAGGGAGACAGAGCGGCGGTATCGACCGGGTAAGAGGACCCTTGCTCCCAGCCTCTCCCCCTGCCCTCGGCCAAGCCTTTGTTTCAGATCTTTTTTTTTTTTTTTTTTTTTTTCCGCAGACAGTTTCCCCGGAGCCGCTCGCCTCCGCGGCGCCCGCCCTCTTCCCCCCTTCCCCGGCTGTGGCCGCCCCATTCTCCCCGTCCCAGCTGGGGCCCTCTCCCCGTCCCCGTTCCTCCCGACAGGGAGAGGCGGTGGCGGAGCCCTGGCGCGGGAAGCGGCGGTTCGGAGGCGATAAACATCGCGGCGATGAACGTTGGCGGGGTGTGGGGAGAGGGATGGACAGAAATGTTCCTGCTAAGCATCCGTGCCCCTCTCCCTGCCCTGGGTAAGCGAAGCATCTGCCTTTCATATATCCCCCCTCCCTTCCCCCACTACCCCGGCGCTCCTAGGCTCTCTGTATGGAAATCACGAGCTGGCTCGGTGGAAAAAATCTCCCTTTTCCTCGCATAGTGGTTCCAGAGTGTGTGCTGAATTTCAAGGTGTGTGTGGGAGGGGGAAGCAGCTCCAGCATTTATGGGGCTTGGTTCCGTACTCCCTCCCCCAGGCCCTCTCCTACATATGTGCTGCAAGCAGACTCGTTTGTGGCTAATAAAAACGTATTTCCCTATGTATATTTCGGCTGACAGTCTGCTATTAGTAAACTAAAAGCCAGTTCATGTCAGAAAACAGCCTGCAGGTCAACGAGAAGCTTTGGCATCCCTGCATGTGAGTAAGGTAGCCAGGCTGTGTTCACACCACACTTCCCGGGATCAGTAAGCACAGTGGCCATATAGACCATGTGATGGGATGTATATGTTGGACAACATGGAGTGACCACCTGTACTGACACCAGCACTTGTTCATTGTGCTACATGTGGTCGTCAAAACAGAATGTCGTTTCTGTTGAGCTTTTTGATCAAGAAAGTCTTCTCTCAGTTATCTCTCAAAGCATTAGTGGACATTTGCCAGTCTGGCAGTTTTATGTTTCCACATTCTTTTGGGAGAGGTTCAGCAACTGCAGAAACCCAAGATTCCTCTGGCGTCGTGTTGATTTGTTCCTGTCAGCACGTTTCATCATATTTACATTAAAGACCTGGGGGGTGATCTGATCTTAGCAGTGATTTATCAAAAAATCGCACTGCTTTGTGTAGGTAGGGACCTTAGAGATCATCTAATCCAACTCCCCTGCATGGGCAGGGCACAGCTCCCACGAAACCAGGTTGCTCCAAGCCACAACCAACCTGGCCTTGAACATTTCCAGGGAGGGTGAATCCACAATCAGTTCAGCCTGCTTTGGGTTTTGTTGTCTTCTTCCTTGAGGAGGGAAGAAAAGGAGTGAAGTAGTGAAGGAAGGATGTTATAGTTAGGGAAGGAAAAAATGCAGTGTCCATGTCAATTGTAGTAGCTGTTAAATATGTAGCCATATGTATGTTTCGTTATGCAGTTATAGAAATAAAAGGCATAATGTCTTGTCTCTGTTTCAGAACACTCTTTCTCTCACAGCAACAAGTAGCAGATGCTCCTCTCCCCCTTTTTTCTCTCCCTCTTCTCTCCCCCTCCTGCCTTGAGCCCATCCTGACAAAATGCCAGTTACAAAGGTCAGCCTGTTTATGTAAAGATCACTGTGTTTCTTAACAAAGACTTGCACATCAAGACTGCAATGAGTATCAAATAGACTTTTGGATTCAAGACACTCAATAAGCATACTGTCCATTTTCTAGAACTGATAAAATCCTAGAGAAAACAAAAGACAAAGAGGCACAATGTGTAAATGGGATAGATCAACAGTGCCAGTGTGCACTGACAGCTAGGTTTTCATAGCAGTCTTTTTTACAGCAAATGCTGGGAAGATCCAATGGACCTTTACAGATGTGTGTCTGTACATATAAAAAGAGAATTGCTGATACACTAGTGGTTTCTTCTTGCTAGCTCTAGTAATGTCCTAGGCTGAACTTGTTCTGCAGTCGCTTCACACACCAAGGGCAGCTTAAGTCAGCTAAGGATAATTTTGAGTCTGACCAACCCCACCCTCCCAATAAAAAAGAAGAAGTTGATTTCACTAGACTTTGGCTCAAACCCTTTGCATATGGGTTCAGCTTTCATTTCATAACAGCCAGAGGTACTGTGGACATGGTCTTGTCTTTATTTCACTGTGCTCCCTTTCCCTTCCTGCCAGCTTGTTTAATCTGAAGAGCAGTACAACTCCATTTCCTCAACTGTTATCCCCTCTTCTGGTCCTTTCCCATTTTAAATCTAATAAGCATATTCTGACATCATTCACTTGTGTATACATATCTAATACTTAAGGATCAAAAAAATTGCCTTGAAATAACAACACAGATCTTCCACTATGGTCAGTTCCAAGATCTAATTGTTACCACATTTCCTTTTTAGTCTGAAGTTCTGAAGCATAATTAAAGTATTGCAGTATTTTTGCTCAGTGTGTTTAATAATCTGTGGCAATAATATAATTGATAAAATAAAACATAGTATAATACAATGTAACATGTAACATAACATGATATAATATAATAAATATATAACATTACAAAATCTCATAATACAACAATGGGATGAACTGTACTTGAATGGAGATTGAATTTACATACCACCTACTGAAAATGCTAAATCCAGACATGGGACCCAGGCTTAATTGAGGAGCTTCACAGCACCATGTGAGAGGGGAGAAGCACATTAAGTCCTGCACTGAGTCTTGTGGCCCTGAACTACAGTCATTAGACTCCTCTGTTCTGTAAATCTACAATAAATAGCAGTGTATATCTGTATTGGTAAATGCACATTTTAACAGTGTATCCCATAACACTTTTTTTTTTTTTTTTACTTTGTATAATCAGCCTTTTGACCCTCTTTCCTCCAGAACCTGTGAGTGCTTATCTTTAGCTACTGAAAAATGTATGTGGTTTATTAAGCCAGTTCAGCAGTTACCCTTTGTTTGCAACAGGCAAACCCATTATGCAAACGTATCATCACGTTCACAAAGAGCCTTCCTTCTCCTAGCTATAATGAATTCTCTGCATGTTATGCTGCTGTAAATTCTCCATCTAAAAATTCCATCCACCACATGTTTTGTCAGGGGAAACTGTACTTGACTTTTGAAACAGTTGGGACGAGCGAAATGATAACCTCCTAAAGTGCCTTGCCCTTAACTGAAATTATGGTGAAGTAATTAAAGTTAGAGCAAAAAGGCTTAAACTTTGGACTGCTTATGTGCACAGTGGTTTTGCTTGGGTGAATTTTTTTAGAAGTCTGATTTGAATGTCAAATTTGCATATTCAGCTAGAAAACATAGGGAATGCTTAATTGCCTATGTCCAGTGTTCATATTTTGCTTTGAGAACAATGTGTCACATATTCCTGGGCTTCATTTCTGTTTACTATTTGCATTCATAAATTGAACTGTGTCTATAAGTCCAGTATTTGCTCATTTTAGAAACAAGCATGCTGAGTTTAGTGTTTTGCTTTATACACGTCAGAGAAACATGGAATCACAGAACAGTCCAGTTTGAAAGGGACCTCAAGTGATCATCTGGCCCACATTCTATGGGAAAGGGAGCTTAGATGAGATTATCTAGCACCCTGTCCAATCATATGTTGAAAACCTCCATCAATAAGAACTAGACCAGGTCCATGGGGAAGTTGTTCCAGAGAATGATTATTCTTACTATAAAAGTCTTTCATACATCAAGATTAAACCTCTCCCAGTCCAATTTGTTCCAATTGCCACTTGTCTTCTCCAGGTGATTCCTTCTGGAGGGACAGCCTACAAGTACTGGGACATTATGATGAAGTCCCCTCTTCTTCATGGAGAAAAGACCTGTGGTATTTCCTCACAGGTCAGGTTCTCCAGCCCTCTGATCATTTTTGTGGCCCTCCTTTAGACCCTTTCCAGTGTCTGTCTGCTTCTTTCTTGAATTGTGGGTACCAGAACTCCAGGTGCAGCATGAGAAGTGCTGAGTGGGATGATCACATCTCTATCTCTGCTAGTAATGTCCCTGCAGATGCAGGATGCAATTTGCTTTTATTCCTGCAGCAACACACTGATGACTCACACTCACTTTGTTGTCCACCAACAGCATATTTTGACCTATGCATTTTTGCTTTAATGGAGATGTGATTCACTTGGATAAAATTCCTTTTTTTTTTTTTTTTTCTTGCAGAGGAGATTATTTTTAGGATTTTCTAGCATTTCACTTACAGCGTGAATACACTGCACTACAGAATTTCTTCGATTTCTCCCCAAAATTAGATCAAAGACATGCAGTATTAACAATGATTGCATATTCACCTGGCCTGTCTGTTGGCAGTAGAGAACAAACTAAAAGGTGGGGTTTTTTTCAGACTCTTGCTATCACTGGAATGCCAGTCTTCTGAGGTGGGATAGGTTCTTTGAAGAGACATGATATTTCTCTGCTGTTTTCAGAAGATATTAATTGCAAGACCTGTAAGCTGACATGAACTCTACTAGACACAGTTAGATGTACACTTCTAGAAGAGACACAACAACACTTGAGATGTGGAGGCATGAACTTCTCTAGGGTTCTGCAGTCAAGTGCCCCTTGTTCTTGGAAGATTTAATCGATTCTGAAGAATCTTCACAGCTGTTATTATCTGTGCCAGATAGGGTGCTACAAGGTTGTTTCCTTGCCCTGCAAATACACACAGCAGCCAGACCCACAAACTCTGTCTCTGAATGAGCACAGGGATTTAATGGCTTTACCATGATAGACTTTGTTTATAATTGTGATTTCTTCTTAGCACATGAAGTAAATGATGACTCCTATCACACAGCTTGATAGGTAAAATCAGGTGATTTCTTTAAAAGTGTTTCCAACTTTGACATTAGAACTGGAGTGGGCAATAGAAAACAAAGTAATTGTTTTGAAATCCATGGGACAATTACAACATTGATGTGCTACAGTGCTGTTGTTGACTTCCCCAACCCCCATTTAGATTAGAATTTTTTTAGATTAGGGCATATTTTGACCATGTTTCCATGGCCAATGGCCATGCAGGCAAAAATGTGGGCTTGTCATTTTTAAAGGAGCCCCTGATATATTCAGATACTCACTTTTTCTTGCTAGCTGGACTTTAAAAAAATCACAAAAACTGTTACTTTCAAGAAAATGAAAATGTAAAGAAAAAGGCAAAGGAGGAGGTGCACTTTAAAACACATTGAAGCATTGTGGTGAAGAGTCTTATGCATCAAATGCTTGGTTTTCTTAGGAAAAAATTCTTTTCAGTGTCTATGGTAGTTCAGTACCAGCAAGAATGTTTAATGTAAGTAGTGAAATCTGTACTTCCAGTTGTTGATATGGTAAAAATGGAAGAGAAGCCTCCATCCCACAAGCACTGACTTCACAAGCAGAGTGAGAAGCACTGCCCTAATACTTCAGTAGATTTGCAGAGGAATGGAGATGTATTTTTAGTGTGTTTGTGTTTAAATACAGAAGCTATGCATCTTGTATTGAGCTCCTATCCCCATCTGGTTTAAGTGTTGTCACACAGACTTAAATAAAATGTAGTTCTTCATGTTATGTTACTGTGTGGTCAGAATTGAGTGTCTTCCAGACTAGGCAAAGCAATAACATAAAAAAATCTCTATCCCAGAGAGGTCAGAGTCTGAAATGCATTTGAACAAATGATGGAGGACAGAAGAAGTGTTGAAATGAATAGCAGACTCCTCTGTATTTTCTGTGGTGTATGCAAAAGACTAAGACCCACTTTCAAACAAGATGGGTCTTTGGAAGGGTGATAGAGTCAAATCAAGTTCTGTTCTATCTAATGCCTGGTACAAAAGACAGACTTAATATGTTAAAAAAAAAAAAGCAATTCAAGGTGTAAGAGATCCTGATTGGAATCTATGTATTACCCCTCTATGAATGTCTGCAGAAGTAAAATATATGTTTGCCAGAGTGCATAAAAGAAATTTGCCATGGACCAAAAAGGGAACAAAAGACAGGTACCAGTGAAATTCTTTGCACTGTCAAGGAATTACACATTAGAAAGGCAGAATTTTATAGGTTATGCTGGAAAGAAAAGGGCATGTAGAGAAAGTAATTTGCATTTGGAAAATAGATTATTTTACAGATATTGGTTCAAATTGATAGTCATTTCCTGAATAACATCTGGCGCATTATCCCAATAGATGTGCTTATGTCCCATAAAAATGATCTGAGAAAAGATCTGTAGTAAGATTTGAAAATAACCTTTGTTATTATATGTCATTACCTCATAAGAATCAAAATACATGGGCCACTAATGACAATGAACAAGAACAATACAGTTTCTTGAACAGCCTGTTCAATGCATTTCAAGTCTGTAGCATGCACTTAAAATACAGCAATATTACAAGCATTTATCATTTGTCTGGGTTGTGGAGCTAATGAGATAGAAAAAGAATGAAGAATTTGCATGGTTGAACTCCATTTACCTAATTTCTAACTCAAACATAATGGTATGAAAAATAAGTAATACACGTAGAAAGTTGTGAGGGGGGGGTTACAGTTGTTGTCTTGGAGCAGCTTGGGTTGGGTCATTATGGTCCACAACAGGTATGTGTTCTTGTCAGTAGCAGCTGTCACCCTTGTCACATTTCTCCTTCTTGCTGACATGTGAGGGACTAATACCAGGAAGATGTCAGGTTCTCCTTTCAGTCACAAAGGAAAAGAGGCAGTAAAAAAAGATGTCTCTTACATCATTTATTTGATTGCATTCTCCATTTGTCAAAGCAGTGGAGCACAAAGCCCAAATGTGTTTTGTGAAGCACTCTGGAATTTGCTTGGGTTAAGCAAGAAAGCAATGTTTAGGCTTCTGTACTGGGTCTGCAATGGAGTTAATACTCTTCAGAGCAGCAGTGATGCCATTTCTTAGATCTGTGACTAGAACAATGCTGATAACACATCCACGTTTTGGCTGTTACTGAGTGATGCTCACATTGCACCAAGGTTGTCCCCACACACACCTCCAACCTACAGATCAGGAGGCTTTAAGGTGGTTAAGGCTTTGGGAGGGGACATACCCAGGCAGCTGACCTGAACTGACCAAAAGAATATTTCATTCCATACGATGTCGTGGTCGCAAATAACACCAGGGACTGAGATTTTCCAAATTAGCCATTGCTCAGAGACTGGCTAAGCAGCAGTCTGCTGGTGGGAGGTGATGAGTGACTGCTTTGGCATCAGTTGGGTTATTTTGATGTTGTTTTGAGGGGTTTTTTACACTTATTAAACTAGCTTCGTCTCCACCCATGAGTTTTTGTCTCTTTTGCCCTTCTTACTCTTTTTCTCCATCCTGATGCAGGGGTGTGAGTGAGTGAATTAGCAACTGAGTGGGGGCTTAGCTGCCTGTACCCAGTACTTAACCCACCCCAGCCTTCAATGCCAGTTTTGGAAATGAAGAAGTCAGTCTCCCTCAGCAGTAGTGGAGATTTTGAAACAGAGAAGGATCTTCTCCATGAAATACTAGAGCTCTGCCCGATTTTCCTGTTCCACTTATCTCCAATGCTGTTGAATAAATACTTGCTTGTGATCCTAAAGTAGGAAAGCACAGAAAATAAGAACAAAAACTTGTGGTGGGAGTACATTCTCATACAAATAGAACAAATATTAAGCTGACTTTTGATGCAGTGTTTCATTCTCTATTTCATGCTCATTTTCAATCACTGTCATGTTTCTCTGCTGGGTGAGTTTTGTTTGTGTTTGCCTTTCATTTGGTCATTTTTTTTCCTCAGACCTAAACACAGGTTGTACTTTTCCTGCCCACTTTACTTAAGGCTGAACCCACACACACAAATAAGGTAGTCCCAGACACATGGATGCTCTGATGGCTTCATTTTCCTATGTGATTCTTCTGTACACATATGGGATCAGTGAACCCAGTAGGGGTTAGGCAGAGTCCCTGCTGGAGATGAATAATAGATTTGTTGGCATTTGACATCTTAAGTGAAGATAAAGTCTTACATAGTGCAGGTGGAGATTTATTTAGGAACCCTAAAAGCTTTAGTACCCATTAGGAAGATTTTGTGGGACTCCATTCATATTCTATGTGACGTGGCTGTGACTGCAGCATCCAGCTTGCTTTGGTTGTAAACAGACTGTGGCTTTGTCATCTACACAACTGAGGAATATAACCAAAGGGTTTTATCACAGTCTTATTCCTCCATCCACATTGCCTGCTCTTACCTTTTATGCTTACTTGTTATGCTCTGATCCTAGTGAGGCTGGTATTTTTTTGGTTTAGGAATTCTGATTGCTCAAAATTTGCACACATGGCCTTGACAGAGCTTCAGCACTGCCTTGTAGTGTCATAACACCATGGCAGAAGGAAAGATGCTGCAAATCTGTGGAATGCTGTCACACAGAGATCACTTATACCTGTGAGGTCAACTGTAGAAATTATTTTACGTGCTTAATAATTCTTTAAAGAGTTATTAAAACGTGAAAAAAACCCAATCTGATATGGAAATAAGTATTTTTCATAACGTCAGCAAGGTAAGTTTGTACAATAGTTTCTGATTTGCTTGCAAATTAGAAGCAATCCAAAATATATAAGGTTTTAATTAGAACAATTTCTGTGGCAAAATTATTAGAAGATCACTCACTAGATCTTTTCAGTTGTCAATGGATATTTGAGTGATTGAATACTTCAGTTTCTAAACTCCGTGGGACAGACACTCATTGCTGAATCAGATCCTCTTGCAGTTTGCTGGCTTACTGAACTAAGCTCATTAGCTAAAATGAGCTTATTTATCTTATCTTAACATTTATCTTAAATTTTATCTTATATGTTTGCATGCTGATGATCTTTTCTGCAAGGTACCGTATGTAACAGTTGATCAAAAAGTGTCTTATAAATAAAGCAATATATTATGCTTGTCACAGGTAATTGTGGTCCATCTTACAATGGCTTGGTTAGACAATTTCTCTTCCTGGAGAGCCATAAAGTTGGCAAGCAGTAAAGAAGAATTCTTTTGCAAAGTTTGCCAATGTATCCACTGTTTGTAATAGTACTGGGAGTATTTTCCATTCTCAAATCAGCAATTTGAACAATGAAGTAATTTTAGGTTATGCTGTTTCTTAATGTGCTTGTTGCACAGTAATTACTGTATCATCACCTGCAACATCTTGCAGAACTGGAAAATTAAAATCATTATCCTAACATGTTTTCTATAGGATTTTTCATTCCAGTTCACTAAATGACATGCAGAGTGATCCTACTAACTTCTTCATGAAAACCTGCTTCCACACACACCTAACTTTCATGAGTTATTCTTGTTCTACTCAGACACTCTTCAGTAGTATTTAAAGAAGCCTCTCCCAAAACATATCACTCTTGTCACTGGACAGACTTAAATACAATCTTATTTTGTCACATTAAACCTTTCCTGGAGGTAAGAATATAAGCTCTCCCACTCATCAACAATCAAAAATATTTAACATTTATGCTGAACTTGAGAAAAGTTTCTTTGAAAATTCTTTTGATAATGGATCATTGTTAAATTGCCGTCACAATGACATAAATCTTAACCACTGAAGTTGGTAGAAATTGTACATGAATGATGCAGAAAGTGCTCCACCTATCTCCTGTGATAGAAATAATTTATACTTGTGGTAGGTTGATGTTGGCTGGCTGACAGATTTCTCCTTCACCCCCCCTGCAGTAGGACAGGCAGACAAAATAAGATGAAAAACCTCATGTGTTAAGTACGGGGAGGTCACTTATTGTTACTGTCATGGGCCAAACATACTCAGCAAATTTATTGGCAGTTAAAGTAGATTCAGGAATTCAAAAATAAAATTAAAATAGCATCTTCCCTCCCCCTGCTTTTCCCCAGACTCAAATTCACTCCTTCATTCCCAGCTCCTCTACATCCTCCCTGATTCCTGAGCAACACAGGAGAAAGGGCCATGGGGCTGTGGTCAGTCTGAAACAGTTTCTGGATTGTGGGAAACAAAGTTAGCATGGTTTGCACTCACTTGGTTCACACCTGTCTCAATTAAACCCAGGTTTCTTTTGGAAGGTTTAAACAGACAAAGAATTCTGTCTGCAAGGCAGCAGGCAGTGAGCAGCAGGCAGTGAGCAGCAGGCAAGCAGCACTGCCAGTCAGGAGACTGGGGATCTGGGAAAAAAACAAGGAACAAACCAAAATGACAGAAGTTACCATGACACTTATCATTTTAATTTCACCCTCTGTATTTTTTCAATAAATGGATTTTTTTTTAAAATTTCTTTATCAGCTATATAATCATTCTAGCCAAAAAGACATTTTCTGGAAGTAATGAAAATGACTAACCACTTCACTTTCACTTCTGATGTCCATCCAGAAAATTTTTAATTCTTCCATAAAAGCATATAAGCATATTGTTCCCCATTTTCTTGAGTCTTTTNTGTCTGTCCCACGGAGTTTAGAAACTGAAGTATTCAATCACTCAAATATCCACTGACAACTGAAAAGATCTAGTGAGTTATCTTCTAATAATTTTGCCACAGAAATTGTTCTAATTAAAACCTTACATATCTTGGATTACTTCTAATTTGCAAGCAAATCAGAAACTATTGTACAAACTTACCTTGCTGACGTTATGAAAAATACTTATTTCCATATCAGATTGGGTTTTTTTCACGTTTTAATAATTCTTTAAAGAATTATTAAGCACGTAAAATAATTTCTACAGTTGACCTCACAGGTATAAGTGATCTCTGTGTGACAGCATTCCACAGATTTGCAGCATCTTTCCTTCTGCCATGGTGTTATGACACTACAAGGCAGTGCTGAAGCTCTGTCAAGGCCATGTGTGCAAATTTTGAGCAATCAGAATTCCTAAACCAAAAAAATACCAGCCTCACTAGGATCAGAGCATAACAAGTAAGCATAAGAGGTAAGAGCAGGCAACGTGGATGGAGGAATAAAACCCTTTGGTTATATTCCTCAGTTGTGTGCCTAAGTAGATGACAAAGCCACAGTCTGTTTACAACCAAAGCAAGCTGGATGCTGCAAATCTGTGGAATGCTGTCACACAGAGATCACTTATACCTGTGAGGTCAACTGTAGAAATTATTTTACGTGCTTAATAATTCTTTAAAGAATTATTAAAACGTGAAAAAAACCCAATCTGATATGGAAATATGTATTTTTCATAACGTCAGCAAGGTAAGTTTGTACAATAGTTTCTGATTTGCTTGCAAATTAGAAGTAATCCAAGATATGTAAGGTTTTAATTAGAACAATTTCTGTGGCAAAATTATTAGAAGATAACTCACTAGATCTTTTCAGTTGTCAGTGGATATTTGAGTGATTGAATACTTCAGTTTCTAAACTCCGTGGGACAGACACTCATTGCTGAATCAGATCCTCTTGCAGTTTGCTGGCTTACTGAACTAAGCTCATTAGCTAAAATGAGCTTATTTATCTTATCTTAACATTTATCTTAAATTTTATCTTATATGTTTGCATGCTGATGATCTTTTCTGCAAGGTACCGTATGTAACAGTTGATCAAAAAGTGTCTTATAAATAAAGCAATATATTATGCTTGTCACAGGTAATTGTGGTCCATCTTACAATGGCTTGGTTAGACAATTTCTCTTCCTGGAGAGCCATAAAGTTGGCAAGCAGTAAAGAAGAATTCTTTTGCAAAGTTTGCCAATGTATCCACTGTTTGTAATAGTACTGGGAGTATTTTCCATTCTCAAATCAGCAATTTGAACAATGAAGTAATTTTAGGTTATGCTGTTTCTTAATGTGCTTGTTGCACAGTAATTACTGTATCATCACCTGCAACATCTTGCAGAACTGGAAAATTAAAATCATTATCCTAACATGTTTTCTATAGGATTTTTCATTCCAGTTCACTAAATGACATGCAGAGTGATCCTACTAACTTCTTCATGAAAACCTGCTTCCACACACACCTAACTTTCATGAGTTATTCTTGTTCTACTCAGACACTCTTCAGTAGTATTTAAAGAAGCCTCTCCCAAAACATATCACTCTTGTCACTGGACAGACTTAAATACAATCTTATTTTGTCACATTAAACCTTTCCTGGAGGTAAGAATATAAGCTCTCCCACTCATCAACAATCAAAAATATTTAACATTTATGCTGAACTTGAGAAAAGTTTCTTTGAAAATTCTTTTGATAATGGATCATTGTTAAATTGCCGTCACAATGACATAAATCTTAACCACTGAAGTTGGTAGAAATTGTACATGAATGATGCAGAAAGTGCTCCACCTATCTCCTGTGATAGAAATAATTTATACTTGTGGTAGTTGTGTTGCTGGCTGACAGATTTCTCCTTCACCCCCCCTGCAGTAGGACAGGCAGACAAAATAAGATGAAAAACCTCATGTGTTAAGTACGGGGAGGTCACTTATTGTTACTGTCATGGGCCAAACATACTCAGCAAATTTATTGGCAGTTAAAGTAGATTCAGGAATTCAAAAATAAAATTAAAATAGCATCTTCCCTCCCCCTGCTTTTCCCCAGACTCAAATTCACTCCTTCATTCCCAGCTCCTCTACATCCTCCCTGATTCCTGAGCAACACAGGAGAAAGGGCCATGGGGCTGTGGTCAGTCTGAAACAGTTTCTGGATTGTGGGAAACAAAGTTAGCATGGTTTGCACTCACTTGGTTCACACCTGTCTCAATTAAACCCAGGTTTCTTTTGGAAGGTTTAAACAGACAAAGAATTCTGTCTGCAAGGCAGCAGGCAGTGAGCAGCAGGCAGTGAGCAGCAGGCAAGCAGCACTGCCAGTCAGGAGACTGGGGATCTGGGAAAAAAACAAGGAACAAACCAAAATGACAGAAGTTACCATGACACTTATCATTTTAATTTCACCCTCTGTATTTTTTCAATAAATGGATTTTTTTTTAAAATTTCTTTATCAGCTATATAATCATTCTAGCCAAAAAGACATTTTCTGGAAGTAATGAAAATGACTAACCACTTCACTTTCACTTCTGATGTCCATCCAGAAAATTTTTAATTCTTCCATAAAAGCATATAAGCATATTGTTCCCCATTTTCTTGAGTCTTTTTGTTTTGTTGTCCATAGTTTGGTAGTCCAGAGTTTAGAACATGCAATAGAGCTGGTACATTACATTACACTGAACTCCAATAAACTTCAAGTCACAGTACTGTTTGTAGCACAAATATATTTTTCAAATTAGTTGATTTGGTCAATTTCAACATTACAGTTATATTTTCTTCTCTTCATTGTTATAACTTGATAAATAATACCCTCCAGTAATCTTGTAGTCTTCCCTGTGCTGCACTCTAAGAACCATCTGCACAACCTGAATAAGCTTAGGATAATTTTTCCCAAGTTTCTCATCCAAACATTTCTGCCATGAGTAGGTTGTTCATTAGGATTAGTTGCCTGAGGGGAAATGTGACAGCAGAGTAGAAACCGAGGCTTCTTTTGGGGAACCAGATCTATAGGAAGTGCTATAAAATAAGTGTGTCACAAACAATAATTTCTTTGCAATTGTTTCCATCTTTAGCAAAAATGTAATTGTGCAGATTTCCCTCCTGATCTAAAATATTTGTGCTGTCTTTTTTAAGCAGGTAGACCTGTATACACCTGTATTAACAGGATCCATATTAATAGAATAAGAATGCAATAATTTCATTTATGTTATACTTTCTCAAAGGAAGTGTTAGCAACATAAGTTACAAAAATTTCTTTGTTTCAGGTGCTACAGTTACATCTTTTGAGTCACACAACTACGTATTTACATGAGTTTTCTTTCATGGTAGTTGCTTCAGAATTAATGAGGCCTCTTCATGGTATCATGGCTAAAATGTGTTTATGTTGCAGTCTTCTCCAGGAGAGAAAAAGACTTCAGCTACTACCAGCAAGACACTTGTGCCAAGTACAATGGACAAAGTCACCTAAGCTCTTATCTCTTCTATCAACAGTTCCACATAAAAAAGCAGCAGTTTGTTTATTTTTAAAATCCAATTTATTTGTAAACTGATAAAGAGTGCAGATTGTCAATTAGAATGAAAGGGTTTGGAAGGAATCTAGGTAAACAGATTCCCTCCTAGATGTCAGCAATAAGGTCATGCAATAATTGTTAAAGGGTATGAAATTTAATATATAGGACATACATGCCACAGGCAAATAAGAACAAGAAAAGCATAGCACTCAAACTCACAAAATCTGTAATTTGTGTATTTATACACATTATTTTATACATTCCGCTATCTCAAGTAATTAGCAGAGGTTGATTTAGAAATTTGTCATTTAAGCTGACAGATTCAGCAGCTCACAAAATTCAGCCATGAAGAGGGAAGAAAATAAGAGAGAGTTAAAAATAGAAAGACTTTGAAATGAATGTCTTATCTCCATCCTCAGCAAAAATAGTTTTTTTACCTGATCACAGGTTGATAAAAGTGTAGTGGATGCAATCCTGCTCTGGTATTAGATTAATGGACTCTTGCAGAAGTATGTGGATTAAACCAACTGAGCACCTGGCCCAGGGACTGAAATGAAAATCTTGAAAAACACACCAACTTAAATTCTCTAAAACATTTAGATTAGCACAGGATCAGTGTGCTGAACAGTGTGGCAAAAACTCAGTTTTATGTAGGAATATTATGAGTTGAAACAAAATAAACTTAGTCATTTATAACCCAGTAGATACAATTTTTGCCATTAGTTTTTTGGGTTTTTTTTTAAAGACCAAAACTAGTAAAAGCCTCAAGCAGACCACAAGACTGAGGAGGATAAAACCTTCACCATAAGTATCATAATTTTACTAGAAAATGTCTCAGGGTGATAATTGCACTTGCTTAACCTCCCTTTCCCAAACCCTTGAGGAAGATCATAGTTCTCAACTTTGGGATACCAAGGAACATTGGAAGGCTGGGTATAGCACTAAAAAGCAAAGCAGTAGACACTAGGCACATCTTTTTCTGTGTAATAATTTTCAGTGCATGAAAGTGAGATTTTTTGGTAAGAAGTAGAAAATTTGGACCATTTGGCAGTCAAAATGTTAAAGCGACTAAACCCAGAGCTTAGTGTCATTTGTGTATTTTTTACTTACATGTCCAACAATATTATGATTGCTAAGGTTCCATCAGCAGTCTGAGTTCCAAGAAAGGAAAATGCTTCCCAGGACTGTTCCTGAGGTGACTGAGGCCTTTAAAGAGGAGTACAGAGACTGTACATTTTATCAATGTGCATTTTATCTTTTACTTTCAGGTAATTCAGACAAGCTGAGCAACAGGAACTGCTATGTCACAAGATTTTAAATCAATGACACAATGCTTCATGCCCCAGCACTAGCCTCTTGTTTTTAGGTGAAGTACCTCCTAATTATGTTTTTTTGCCACCTTCCCAGACTTATGACAATGTTTCATATTTCTGAGTGCAACTGCTTTTCACTGAGGTCCATGATAACTACATGACTGTACAGCAAAATAAATAAGGAATCCTCTTACCATTTATATTAAAACAGTATTTTTACAGCAGTGGCTCAGAACACTCCATCTTGCAGTAGTGCTCTTTTTTTAATGCTCTAGGCCACTGCTGCAGAACATTCTTATTTTTATAAGCTTGATGGAAAGATTAGGTGTCAAATTTAATAAACCCTTTTGCTCTTTTTCTATTATTCTATGCCATGGGTCACCTCTGCATTGAAGTAGAATATTTTTTTTCATTTGAAGGTGGCAATAATCCAAATACATAAACTACCATATATCCTTTGATATAATTTGCATTGATTGGCAGATTTAAAGCTAACTTCTATTAATGATTTTCTGCATATGTATTATAAGTGATTCAGACAGACCAGGGTAAAAATCTCATTAGTAAAGTGTAGGGAAAGCTGTATATGGATGAATAAAAACTTCTTTTCTTCTGCATTGATTCTGAAAACTGGATATGAGTCCAGGTTTAAGGAAAACAATTCAAATGTTTGAAAAGTATTCAGTAAAGTGGCTCACCAGTGCTTGCACACACTCTCTGAAGCAGTCTCCTTCCCTCACATAATGTGGTCCCTTCAGATGTGGTTGCATTCAAGTTGAGCTGTGTAGGAATCCTTTGTCAGTATGATGATACTGGCTTCTATAAAATGTTTATTTTTCCGAGAGTGAGATGTCTCAGTGGGCATGTACTGGCTCTGACTAAACTTGCACAATGAAAGGTCTTGCAGGGGTTCCCTGGATGACCTCATGATCAGAGAATAATGAATAGATTGGTAGCTGGATAGTCATCAGGGCTATATGAACATGAGTCTCATTTGCAATCTCTCTGACCAAATTACTAGCCTATTAATTACTTACTACTCCCTTTACACATCAAGAGGTCTTGGTTTCAGCAAAGTGCTGAAAAAAAATCAGGAAATCTCCATTTTTTTTAGGGTACAGCGCTCCATGCGTAGCTTGGAGGGTTATATGGGATAATTGTTCAAAAGAAATTAATGACCTTGACATGGAATGTGAAACTGAAATTGGTGCTGGTGGTTCAAGTGGAATACAAAAATACCAAATTACATTTCTTGAAGAACTTAAAGAGAACATGAAAATGCATTGGAAAAACTTCCAGAAGGAGTGATGCTGAAGACCTACAGTGTGTGGGTGCTGTTCTGAACCCTTCCAGACTGTCATGACTGACTTTGTTTTCAGGAAAACAGCATGACCTGTAAAGAGGTATGAAGAGGTAGGAATATAACACTGCAACTGGCAAGACCTGGTGAAAGGACAAGCTTCCTAGTGGTAAGACATAAGTGGAAAGTTGAAGGACAAGAATGTTCTTCATGTAGTACATTAAAACAGTCTTTTGGGTGTGTCTAGCTGATTGGAAGAAAAGCTGGATAGAATACAGAATCAGAGGACAGTGCACAAAGAAAATGCTTTCAGTCTCTCCCAGCAGTGTCCTTACAAGTGTTTGGAAACTGAGATGGGATGAGAGGGAAGCTGACCGTTTTTGCTAATTATCTATTTGTTGAGATTCAAAATATAAGCCTTCCTATATTTCAAAATTTCTAGGATAAAAATGACTTATTCAAAGAGGGAGTCAAATTTGGCCCTTGGGGTTCCTGTCTTTATCTTTAGTGTCCCCGCTCACAGTCCTTTGCTTTGTTTAAAGAAGCAGAGGAACAAAATCAGTTTCTCAGGAAACAGCATAGAGAAAATATATTTGTTTCCTGGGAAAAAATTGAATAATGCATTACGTTTATTAAAGTCTTCATAGCCTGAGAGCTGAGCAAGGTCAGAACACACTTAGACAGCAAACGTGCCTCTAACCCTATTACTTGTAACAATGCAGTATTTTGGGTGCAGTTTTTACTCTCAATTACATGTTTCATCCATCAAGATAAACTTCCATTTAAACCTGCCCATCTAACACTGCTGCCTGCAGTTTCACAGACATCATTCTGTATAAGGTGAAAGTTTCCTATGCTTTAAAAAAGGGGAAAAAAAGGAAAAAAAAGAAAGGGGGGGGCGGGGGAGAAGCTGTGATAATGGAGTGCAGGTGGAGCTCATTTGGAGTAATGAGCTTCTGAATGGCTGTTTTGCAAACAGAACACTTCTTGTGATCTAACAGCTCAGCCAATTCACATGCTGTTCCTAAATGGTTTGTTTTGTTCCTTCTGAGCTCAAGTGGAAATGAAGATTTCTTCTGGTGGTGTTGGTGCTCCAGAAAGGGAGGTACAAATTAACGTGGCTGCCACTTGAACAGGAGGATTTGCTTCTTCTCCCTTTGAGTGTTTGGTGCTCTTGCTCTTTGCCCACCCCATGGGTCAGAGGTTCTGAAACCTCAGTGACAAACAAATGAGTTTGGGAACTGGAATTCTGGAATTATTTTAGTCCTGCAAAGAACAAAGAGCCACTCTGGCCATGATAGAATTAAGTGACTACAGGACTCTATCAAAATATTCAGGGAGCTGAAGCTCATAGTTCAGCTTGTGTAGGGTATTATTTAAATCCACGTTTGACAGCCTTCTGTGTAAGAAAGTATGCTGTGAGGAGGGAAACAATGCTGTTGTGATAGCTTCTGTGTGTAGAAGTTAATATTAAACCATACGTGACACATAATGCTATAATGGGCACAAACACAGGCACTCCAGCAGGGCTTCTTTAGTCAACACAGCCTGGCAACTGGTTTTGGGGCTTGTCAATATACTGTGGATTTCTGGCCTCTCTCACCACTTGGCCTAATAAGGCCTTTTATTAGCTATAACATATCTGTATTACTGGATACAGAACACATTCCCAAACATCTCTAGCCATTTAATTTCTGAGTTACTACCTGGAGTGACTCATTGTATTTCCCTGAATGAAGGAAAGGGGGAAAAAATAAGATAGAGTGAGTATAAGATGCAGAAGCAGAATTTACAATTTTTCCTCACACTTCTAAGGAAGTAACCATCCTGCAAAGCCCCCTTATGCCTTGGTCCTACATTCCAGTGTTGATACAACAGGGTGTGATTATCCCTCAGGTCAGGAAAAGTGGAGATGGAGACCAGGACCACCTGATGCAAATTTTACAACACAAAGAAGAATACTCATGGATAAAACAGAGCAGTAGCAACACCTGAGGGTGATTAAGGATAATACATTAGCCATCTGCACAGGGCTGGTAGCAGCAACAAGGTAAACAAAGTCTTGGCAAGTGTTTTATCTCTAGAAGTGAGTTGTACAAATCAAAAATTAAATAGTCACTTATCAAGCAATAGCAAAGCCTCATTTGGAATACTCTGAGATTTTTTTATTTTTTTTTTTTACACTATTACACGAAGACTATAGGAAGCTGGAAAAGATCAAAAAGCTGTGACAGAAGGTACTTAGACTGATATTGGAAACAAAGGAAATGCTTCATAAGGAAAGAAAAACCAGACTCTGCCAGAATGCACAAAGAAACTGAGACCTTGGAGAAGAATCCAGGATCTAAAATATCCTTAAAGGGAAAGACAGATGCCAGTGACAGGCATTTAAATACAATAACAGGTAATTGAAAAGCAAAGATGGAAGAGTTTAAAAGAAGGTTGTAGCCTGAAGTAATTTGGACAGAACTAGAACATGCACAAATAGCTGTTGTATGCTGTAAAATAATAAAAAAAATAATTGTGCATCAGCTCAGAGGAGTACTTAGCTAACTAATGATAGCCAGATTGTGACCATGAAAGAAATTCAGGAAAGTAAACAGATTTATCTTTTAGATGACCAAACCATGCTTAGAGAGTTCAGAAAGTGATTGGTCTTTTCTGCAATGGATTTGACTTAGCATTGGTGGTGCAATGAATACATGTGACATAATCTGCAGCTGAAAAGTATAAGGCATCCCTAACAGAAATTTTAGCACCCATTCTACAAGGTGCCCTTGCAGTGAAAGTTAATGAAAGGGATAATAAAGAGCAGTTGAACCTTACAAAATAGGATCCAAAAAGGAAATTTCTCCTGGAACTTCAATTCAAAGATTTATGCCACAGAGATAGTCCCAAAGCAAAGTATCTTAATTCTATAAGCATTGCTTTTCTCCAGCTGCACATAACAAGACTATCTTGATGGAAAAATCCGCTTCTTTTTTTTTTTTAAAAAAAGGCTTTTGAAAGGGAAACAGGTAGAGATCTGCCTTCCCTTTTAAGACAAATTAATTCCAAACTGGAGTACTTTCTTAGGTTTCTTTGCAGTCTTACAATTACTTATCCAAGATCAGTAACTAGCAGAACAGCAGTTAAGGAAAAAGGATGGAATGAAAGCTTCCCATTCTAAGTAATAATGAGGATTTTAAGAAACAGCAAAGGTGGATTCCTGTTTTCCTCTGGCAGTTGTTATCTAGGCAGAGCCAGCTCTCAGCTTTGCAGCTGTGTTGGCAAATTATGCAGAGATAGTAGAGAGGGTTCAGGACAGGATGAGAGAAGCAGAAGGGCAGCACTTTCCTTTTTCTCTACATAGCAACTACAGGGTAGGACTGTGCAGCACCCACACAAACCACAACCCTGCTCCTGCCAGCAGTAGTAGCTGGGAGATGTTAAAGCTATAAAGTTTAAAGCTATAAAGCTGATCCCTGCTGTCACCTGTCTTAATTTTTTACAGATAACTTGATACTCTCTGGACTGGTCTGACCATCTTGCATGTAAATGTCTATCTTCTGGCTTCTGTGAAGTTCTGATTTATACCTTTTTCTTGTATGTAATTTTGAAATAAATGCCTAAATATAGGCATAGCCCCACAAGACAGCTCTGAGTTTAAGGCTATTTTAAACCACTTGAATGTTGCTCATGGAAATAGAAAAAAGAAAAGCTTGATGTTTTCTTGGTTTTATAGAATAACTTTTTTTTTTTTTCCTTTTTTTATTTCTGGCGGGGGGGTGGCAGGGATTAGAAAGAAAAGGTGGAATTACTGAAGTAGTTATCACTGATGAGCTCTGATAGCTTGTCTTTGCAAAAGCATTGTGAGGGAAAGAAAAATTGATATTTTAAAAGGAAAGCCATTATTAAGTATTTTTCTCGATATAACTGTAAAAAAATGTATGTGAGGTTGTACCTTTTCAAGCAAAGCCAAGTCTCCTGGGATTTTTCACATTCCTCTGCAAAATGCAGGGACTAATTTTATTTTCACATATTAAATTTGTTGTTATGTCAATAGTGTTACATTTTCTACTAGAAAACAAATGTGATCAGCATCAGTAACAAGAAGTACCATCTGCTACAAAGTTGGAATCTATGCCATAAGATCATAAACCAGTCTTTTAATAAGTGGGATGTATCAATAGATGTTAATATATGCTAATGGGGTGAGTGAGAGACAGACTATGAAAAATAAAGCCTAAAGACTTGCACTGCTCACTGCTCAGAATTAGAACCCTCAGTTATTAGGCTATAGATACAGATTTTCACTTCACTTTAAATATTATGTTTCTACCAAAATCAATAGCAAATAATATTTCCCTGCCAAAGCTGCAGTGGCCACTGTCAAATGAATATTCAGCTGGTACTGGGGAAGTTTTCCACTAACCATATCATCTGTATTTTCACTCAGCAGTCAGAAGTAAGGTTATAGCTTATGTCTATAGAACTGGGAGGTGGGAGAAATTTGGAGAGGCTGTCACTGGAAATGTTGATTGCAAATATCTCCTGCCTCTGTCATCCTGAAGACTGCAACATGCATAGAACTTGGAGACAAAGCAGTGTTTCTTTCATTGGTAACATTTCCCACTAAGATGGGGAGTCTGGCAGTGGGAAAGCTCTAATAGGGAAGATGAAAACATTTCTTCTTGAAGCTGACAAAAGCTGCATTTGAGTAAAACATTGTGTGGGCTAGACTGAGTTATTAAAATGCTGGTGCTTGGTCTTATTCTTTCAGCAACACAATTTGGACTGTAGTTGGCCAACTAAAAAATATATTTCAAGGGTTATGGCACTCCCTGTCTTTGTCTTGGGCATGTCCTTATGAATGAAATAAAAAGGAAAGTCCTGCCATTCTGCAGGCCTGGCTTTAAACAGGTAGGTTCATTGTTACATTTAATTTCTTAAGCAATGAAAAAGAGAGGATAAGAAGAGGTGGAAAAGAGAACAAATGCCCAGTGTTTTCTTTGATCCTTTATTATCCTATCAATTAACCTACTATAAAATGTAAACAGAGCATTTTATTATGTGTTTGGTTATTTCTGGGGGAGAGAGTGGTTAGAAAGGGGAAAAGAAAACCCTCTATCAAGTCTCAAAGAATAAAAAAATAATCAAGAAAGGTTTAGTGATAAATCAGAAGGAAATGAAAAGAACTCCATGTTGGTGTAACTTCAGGGAAGCCATGAGAGCTCTGGGGATGTATTCTGCTAAATATGTCTAAGGTCACCATTCTTTGGTACTGATAAATCTCAGGTAAGACACCCTGACTCCCAGAGAGTACTATGTGCTTCTGTGCTTTGCAATGTGCTGTTTTTGTGGAATTTTAATAAATAAAATAAACAATTTTATTTAGTGAATTTAGGAGTTTGAGCTTTCCACTGAATCTGGGAACAGGCTCCAGTGTCTTATGAGGAGGACTTGTGGGGAAATCAGACTTTGATTTCTGTATCTTGTTACCTTCCTGAGCTGAAAAACCCGGACTAAAAATAAAAAGATTTTAAAAAATGCATGCAATTCTAAATTTTATGAAAATTATCTAAGAAGATTTGCTATTACTGCCCTGTAGGACCTACTTTTTAAAAACCTCTAAATGGAAACACAATCCTCCCATCAATGGCAGTAATTAAATTGAGATCATGACCAGATAATTAGATTCTCAGATGACCAGACAATATTTAAAGTTCTTTCTGATTTTTAAGCAATTCTAAGTCTCACAGTAAAATGTGCAAAAGGTTATATAACATGAAAATGCTGTGTGGTAGACAACAGTGACACAAATTTTTAACTTCTTTCTCATCCACAGGACTTTCAGAGAAACAGGTTGCCCAGAGAAGCTGTGGATGCCTCCTTCCTGGAAGTGTCCAAGGGAGCTTTGAGCAACCTGATCTAGTGAAAGATGCCTCTGCCCATGGAAGGGGGTTGGACTAGGTGATCTAAGTCCTTTCCAACCCAAATCTTTGAGTCTGCATTTGTGTGCTTCTGTGTTTTGGGGCTTCCCAGGTTGATACTGTATGATCCTAACACCCTGTGTAAACTAGTTAACACCAGAGATAATGGTTACATGTGAATCCATTATCCATCTTTGCTCTTGATGTTCCCAAATTAGTTGGAATCTACAAAAGAACAAAATATCTGTTGCTGAGTCAAGTGCTGTCCCTTTACTATGCTGAAACCTCCTGCTCGTTGCATCCTGGGAAAAAAGGAGGATGCAAAATTAGAAGAGCACCAAATATTTGGTAAGCCACGAGCACGGCCACAGGAGGGAAAAGGAGAAGCTTGCCATGAAAAGAATCAGTGTTTCAGTCTTTGTAAGAAGAATATATTTATTTCTTTATTTTTAAATTGCAATTGACTTGATAATGCCAATCTGCACAACTGTCTTTTGCAGTGTAAGCCAGTTTGGGTTTTGAGGATGCAGAGTCCAGTCTTTCTACATTATCTCTACTCACACATTAGTGTGTCTCTCTGAAACAGTTTTCTTGGTAGTGTCTGTGCTTGGGGCTGCAACAAGTAAGGAAACAGATATTTCCCATGCCATCTTCTCCTGTCTACCAAGGCATCAAACTAACTTGGGGAGACAAGCAGCAAGGAGGTAAAGAGAAAGACTTAATCCTCTGTGGGTCCTATTATATACCCTTGAGAAAGTTAACCAGTGCTGAACCATATGTGACACAAATTTTTCTGTAGGAAGTAGGTGACCTAGAGGTAATGTGGCAGGAACTTGCCTTTTGGCCCTTTTGCTGTCTTTATTTGAGAGACTTTTAAGCTAATTTTTATATGAAGCTTCTCTTTTGGTATTTTGTATTTGCTATTGTACTTTAAAATTTACTGTCTTAGCAAAAGTATGAGGGAAGAAAAATATGACTCTATTGATCTGAATATACATGCTGTAGTTTGGTCTGGCAAAATGTTTTTTAAGACATCACCTCCTGGATTGATCCTTCCCCCTGGAGACTGATGTGGACATAAAAGAAAGCACTGAACAAGCATTTGTATACACACAGCTTAAATTTTAGTGGAAGATCTAGGAGATCTAAATTTGTAGAAGGCCAGAAGATAGCTATGTTTAATTCAGAAATCTTTAATTTTTCAGCTCCTCTCAGTATTTCAGAGAGTTAGTATATATAGCAACCAGATTGTTCTTTCAAATATATCAGTGTATATATTTTTGTAGAGCAACAGAAGATGGCATAGTACTGAAGTAGAGGATGAAATCCAGTTTGAAAAGTTCCATTTAATTCAATTCTATCCATACTTCTGTGTAGCCTAGTGTCCTAATGCAAATGAAATATTTACAGGAAAACTTTGGATCCCTATCTGAATCTGTGGTACTACAGCTGTGACTTAATACTTCCTTGCACACATGTATTGAAAATGCAGAGCCATTTTTTGACAATTCACAGTGGAATTTAAGAAGTGCTGGTATTTCTATACACTTGTGTATAGCTTGTGCAAAAAAGGTTAAAATGATTTCCATCCTTAGGTTATATTACAAACCTCTTATTTAGCTTTCAAAAGCCACATATATACAAGGTGATAATTTACACACACTGTAGTTTCAAAAAAAATGTTAAAAGGTCAGTATTTAGCCTTGTCAGTTATATTGGTAACCTAATTAACCATGAACTGTATTAAAATGCAGCCATGTCAAATTATGTTTAGATCCTTATATACTGGCAGGCCTAGAAATGTTGGCAATAAATGCTAGCTTTAAGACTAGATTCCAATATCTTCTGTTTGCTCAATATACTGTTAAACTCAGTTGTCTTTGACCAAAAAAGGATTTAAGAGGACAGATGTACCAATTTTGTGCTTGGTTTACACATTGTAAAAGAACATGATGGATTTTTTTTCTTCCCCCAGAAGACCTGAACAATCACTGACATTAGTAAACAAATACAGAAGAGCCATAAGGATATAAGGATGCTTCTTAGTTTTCAGGTATAGAACTGTCATGGAAGGAATTAAAAAAAAAAAAAAACAACAAAACAGAAAAAAGAAAAGAAAAGAAATAGTTGATATTGAAATGTGTTTGCCAAATTATATGGGCTCTCATTTGTTTCATTTACAGATAAAAGTGGCTGTGAGGATATAGAGATGTTATTTTAAGCTCTTTTTAAAGCTTTTACTTATATCATTTATGACAACCTTTACTTGGGTTCTCTGTTCCATTTATTAGGTTATCTATTAGGCTCTCATTTCTCTAGGCCTCTCTGATGAAGGTTTATATGAATTCTCAAATTTATATGATTCCCAGATCTCTGTGTGGGGCTGAGGGCTCTTTTTCATGCAAACATTTTGAATGAAACATCTTTTGGTCTTCCTTGGCTCTCAGTTCATTTCCCGATTTTCTTGTTCTAAAGAGTCACAAGACTTAAGGCAACCACTGCCACTACAAACACACATCCCTGCTTTTTTTATTTCTGGAAAAAAAACAAACCAAACCAAACAAATAAAAAAAAAAAAAAAAAAGAAATTGCCAGCAACAATTGCCAGATTGCCAGCTCTAAGGTGTTTGCTACTGCTCGTGGGCATCCCCCAGCCCAGAGCTGTGGCATACAGCTAAAAGGTCCCTGTGCCTCTACTGTGACACCAAAGACCCCCAACATCCTCTTACTTGCAGGCTATGCATCTTGAATTTCTCACGTGCTTTTGCTTTCAGCAGACTTGTCAATAGATTCTTCAGAGAAGGCGATGCTGAGAAAAACATCATGGAGCTGAGTGGTTTGAGGGGTGTGTGAATGCCTGCAAATTTATTTCCCAGCTTTCTCTGTATAATGGGCTATAAATCAGCACAGGTATGGTATCCAGGTCTGTTTCTCTTGCAGAAAGTGAGAATAAAATCAAGGAGACTAATGGAACATAAAATGCTTGTATTCCTGAGGGAGTGATCTCTGTTGCTTTCCCTCTCTGGTGCTTGCAGACACACATTACAGGGGCTGCCCTGCACTTTTTGGGGCACAGTATTTGCTGTCCCGTGCAAGTGACTAAACCAGAAGAGAAAAGTGTGCTCTTAGTCATGTATTAACAAGCTGTCAGTTCTTCTTTGCACACCTAATTAAGCAAGGAGGGAAGAAACAGCAAGCAAGTCTTAAAGCTTCAGTGCATTCCCTGGACTGAGCTCAGGGCACTGTAGTTTTGTGCTTGAACTAAGTACATTGCAGGTAACTGATTAAGAGAATAAAAAAAATAATAATAATGTGAGCTGAACGTCAGGTTGGAAATGTTTTACCTAAGCTGAAATAAAAATTTTGCCTTGATGCTTTTTTTTCCAGAGGAGGAAAATTATGAAGTTTCACTAACACTAGATTTTTAAGCCTTTTAGGGCTTCCTCCCAGCTAAGATGTTTGAACCATTTTGTGTTAACTTTTTAATGAACTGTGGACCATCTTCCTAAATTTCCCTCTACACCTGTAGTCACAGTTCAGTCTGAGATGGAAAGAGAGTCTGGATTATCACATTTTGACACAACACTTTGTGGTGAAAACCTTAAGAAATTATGAATTTGGTCTGTTCGGGGGGAGGGACAAAAGAAAAAAAATTCAGTCTCTGTGTCTGCTTGTCCTGACAAAGCACATCAATTTCAGACATTCCTTAGAGAAGTCCAGAATTGCTTGTAGTAATCTGTAGCTCCTTTTCTATTATCAGATTTGAGCAAAGGGACCACTTTATAGCTAGAAATAACCAAGAATCATAATTAGTGTTTCTAACTGGATGACAAAATCAGCTAACAAAACTCTCCAAAATTACACATCACCCAAGAAAGGGTGAGGTCCTTGCAGTTTTTCTCAAATGACTCTGTTAATATGACTGCTTTAAAATAGTCAGAACTGCCATCTACTGCTACTTAGAAGAATCTCACTCTTTCTTTCACCCCTGGGTGAAAGGAACTCCTGGGGAAGCATTAGCATCTGTGTTTCTAGCAAACAGTAATCTCAGTCTTCAGTTTGTACCAAAGTTAAATGTAGTCCACTGTTTGTCTTTGCTTTTGCTGGGAATTGTTGTGGTTTGAGGGGGCACAGGCTAATATTATGGTATCAATACAAGGACCTAGAGAGAGGGTGTTTAGGATCCTAAGGGAGGAATAGAGAGCAGTTCTGTTCTCTGGGTTTTGGTTTACCCTGACCACTAAACCAAATTTGGCCACACAGGGAGATTTTCCTTTGTTTCTGTTGGCATCCAATTTGCTGACAGGGGTTTTACAATGTAGAAATTAAAACAGAAATTAAAAGACTTTGCAAGCTACCACCAAGCTATCCTTTAGAGAGATTATTTTTATAAAGCAGTAGATGAGACAGAGCAGAAGTAAGCCAATAAAAGTTCTGTGTAGTCTCCTGTGAAGGGATCTGAGCATAAGAGGAAATGGTATGTACAATGAAAAAGAAAAACAAAGAAAAAAAAAAACAAACCACCAAAATGTACTGTACAAACACACAGCAATTTTGGAAATATTAGATTCTACTACAGTCAGTACTTTCAGCCCCTCCAAAGGAACTGGACTATAACTTTATCCTTTTTTAGCAACTGTTACTGATTTTGTTAAGCTTGTATTAAGCCATTACCCTAAAATTACAATGATAAACTTAAGTACATCTCTAGGAAGTAAAATCACATATTAAGAGAATTCTAGGGGAAAATCTAGGCAGCCAGCTAAAATCATTTCAACAGGATGCCCACGGAATTAACCTTGCAGTGGCTAACAGTATCAGGTACCTAAGCACAGCTGCTCAGCTTTGCTTTTGCTGCTGGTTCTGTTTTGTTCATGGTAATTCCTCCACCTGCTGCCACCTCATCCGTGATCTTGCTGGAATCTCTTTTAAGAGCACAGCCAAAAAATCCTTGCCTTAGTGAGAGATAAAATGTTTTCCTACACACTCTGCAGTAATAACCCAGTTAGGTGAGTTCCTTTTCTTTTGACGCTTTCTCATTTTCAGAAGACTATTATATTTAGTATTTTTGTCTGAACTTACATATAATATTATATTCCCTTTTCCTCAGTGAAAATTGCCCAACTGAAAAACAAGCTTTTCAGTACCATAAACAATGAAAATTCGTATCAATTTTACTTAGCCTGAGTCAGAAGACAGGATTGATTTTTAAGGGTTCTGTATAGGTATAAGACTGTCTACCTGTAACAACTTGCTATTTTACTAGAAAATTGATTGATTTTATAACTGAAAAGAAAAACATGTTTTTCTGAACATATGAAAACTGCATATGTGCCAGCTGTATACCATAAGAAAAAACAGATTTGTTGATAAAAAACTACTTTTAGTACAACTGAGTTAGATGGTTTTAAAATGCAAGAGTATTACTGGTAGGATTACCAGTTCAGAAGGATTTTGAGAGGGCAGTTTTCAGCCCAGTGAAAATGAAGATTTTACCTGCACCTGTTAACTGCTGCATCTCTCTATTAAGTGAACACTGTGGTCCTTGGTCACTTACATGCACAAAAAAACTAAAGGCAAGGAAAAGAAATGCAAAAAAAAACCCCTGCAATATTGGAAGCCAGAAAAGGGTAACACAATGAGACTGAACTTTTAAAATGTCAAGCCTAAGGAAGAATTATTTCAAAACTTCAGAGATTCAGCGTTGATGTGGGAGATGTGAAAGAAAAGTAGAACTCATAAAAGGCAACAAATTACATCAGCAAGGCAGTCTGCCACATGAAATAAAAAGTGCTGCAGTTTTTGTGCTGCATATGTTGCATAGCTGTATCCTGATGAAAGGCAGAAATAATGCCAGATTACCCTGCTGTTGTGCAACCCACCTGGAACATCACATTTAACTTGAAGAATGTAAGGAGTGGTCAGAATTACCACATGGGTAAAGTGAAGCTGATGGAGATCTGCCACAACAGTAACTCAACACTCTCTTCATACAGGTGAATAACATTTTGAAAAGATGTTATCCATTTGTGTAGTTGAAAAAGTCATTAATAAAATCTCCACCTCTCCATGTGTCACTCCATCTCCTGTATTTGGGCAATCTACATGTCCTCCTGTGGTGGGCTGACCTTGGCTGGATGTCAGATGCTCACCAAACTGCTTTGTCATTCCCCTGTTTCAACTGGACAGAGGAGAGAAAATGTGACAAAAGGTTTGTGGGTAGAGATAAGGGCAGGGAGATCACTCACCAATTACTGTTATAGGCAAAACAGACAGGCGAAATTAATTTAATTTATTGCTAATTGATAAAGGAGTAGTATAATGAGATATAAGCACAAATCTAAAAAACATCTTCCCCCAAACCATCCCTTGTGCCTGGGCTCTAGTGCACTCCAGATTTCTCTGCCTACTCCCCCACAAGCAGCACAGGGGGATGGGGAATTCGGGTTGCAGTCATTTCATGATATGTTGCATCTTGGATAACTCAGTACAAATGTGTCAACAGTGCATGTGATCAGAATACCCAAAAATCTCTCCTCTGAGAGAATGCTGGCCCAAAGACTAATGATGAACATGAGCAAACTAATAACAAAGTTTGCTCAAAATGATGATCAGCCAAAGTAAGCAATATCCAAACCAGGACCAAGAGCTCTTGGACCAGGTTCAGAAAAGAGCCACAAAGAGAATCAGGGGACTAAAGCACCACTCCTACAAAACAGGCTGAGAGACCTGGGGTTGCTCAACCTAGAGTAGAGAAGGCTTCAAGGAGACTTTATCAAAAGTCTTCCAGTACCTGAAGGGAGCCTACAGGAAAGCTGGGGAGGTACTTTTACAAGGGCATGAAGTGATAGGACAAAGTGTGATGGTTTTAAACAGGAAGAGGGGAGATTTAGGTTAGGCATTAGAAAGAAATTCTTTTCTGTGAGGGTGCTGAGACACTGGAACAGGTTGCCCAGGGAAGCTGTGAATTCCCCACCCCTGGCAGTGCTCAAGGCCAGGTTGGATGAGACTTGGAGCAACCTGATCTAGAGGGCGATGTCTCTGCCCACAACAGGAGGTTTAGGACTAGATGATCTTTAAGGTCCCTTCCAACCCAAAACATTCTATAATTCTATAAAAAAATGCTGTCATCCTGAAAAGGCATAAACTTAAGGATGGAAAGTACAAGGCTTGGGGAGGTAGCTAGAACTGAGAAAAGAGTAACAGAGCAGCAGTAAACCTGGGTTTGACACAACCAGAAGTCACCCTTCCAGCAACCCTTCCCAGGCCTGTGTTTATGCCTCACAAAAAAAAAATCCTCCTTTGCAAGACACTGAGACACCAGCACCTTGCTTGGGAGGTGGCCACACAGTGTGAGTACACAGAGACCCACCCTGATTATGCATCTGTGACCCTGGGTGGTATTTGTCACCAGCGAGGGGGTCAGTGGGGTGTGTGGAGTGGCAGGAGTTCACGGGTGGCTGTGAAATTCCCAGAGGGTGTGCAGGAAAGGGATCAGCAGTGCCAGGAGAGGGATGTGTTCTGGCAGCACCCCTGGCAGAAGGGATGGATCTGTATTAATGTGTGACTCCCTGTGTGTGTATATTTAGAACTTTTTGGAAATTATTATAAAAGTCTATTTATAAATCTCTAGGTTTTAAACTGTTGAATGCCTAGTAATGTTGTTTACATGTCATGTTGTGGCTATTGATTCTGAACGTATAGCTCTGTGACTGCCATTTAATTATGTATAGCTTAAAAAAAATCAATAAATAATTTTGATCCTGATTTCAGTTACACTGCATAAGCAGGGCACTTTTTTTTTCCTGTGCTATTCTCTGACTTCCATATCATGAATGCCTCCATAGCTGGCATGGGTACCAATTATCTTCTGGTAGCATTCCAGAAAGCTCAGTGAAGGATCACTTACTTTATTTGGTGGTACTTCTTTTTTTTTTTTTTTTTTGTTCAATTTAATTTTTTCAGTGTGAAGCAGTGATGATAAGAAGATCCCCAATTTCCCTGCAATTAGTTTGCAGCATTAACCACTGAACTAATACCTATTGGAGAAAAATATTCAGAAAACTCACATTTTGTTTAAAGAAGAAACATTTCATTCCATGGTGTGAAGAAGTGAAGAGTGGGATGCAATAATATTTGGAGACAGACTGCAGAGGTGTTCTTGTTTCAGGACAATGGGGAAGAAACATTCTTAAAAAGGCTTTGTGACCCCTCCTTGTAGAAACAAATATTTGCAGCCATTCTTCACCACTCATCTGCACTCTGCTTGGAGTGTATCTGTGTGACTTTCCAGGTGGTGGCACAAAGGGGAAGGATTTGGGGTTAATCAGGAAACAATTCTCAAAGGCCATTTTCCTTTCTCCAGGTGCAGGAAGTGAGCTTGGCAGGACTTTTCCATAGGACAGAATCAGCCATATGCTTTCTTTTAGGATACAAGTTTCAACACAGTTACTTTAAAACTATGTTTGATTTTTTATATACTTCAAACTTTTACACCACCAAATCCAGTCCCATCGTGAATTGCATGGGGTTGTGATCAAAGTACATTTGGCATTGTTAAATCTCATTTTATTGACCTTGTCTCACTGATCCAGCCTGCCCAGGTCCCTTTGCAGGGACTTTCCTACCCTCAAGCAGATCAACACTTCCACCCAACTTGGTGTTGTGTCCAAACTTACTGAGGAAACCCTCAATCCCCTCATTAATGAAGATACTGAACAGGACCAGCCCCAAAACTGAGCCCTGAGGAACACCACTGGTCACCAGTTGGATTTAACCCTATTGATTCTCTGAACCCTGCCATGTAGCCAGTTTCTACAGGCCTGTAGTTCCCCAGATCCTCCTTCCAAGCCTTTTTGTAGATGGGTGTCACTTTGGCAGTCTCCAGTCATCTGGGACCTCCTCTGTTAACTAGGACCCTTGGTATATGATGGGAAGAGCTTTGGTGTGCCCCTCTGCCACCTCCCTTGATACTCTCAGGTGGAGCACTTGAATTTTAGAGGTGTTTGGATGAGAAGTGACACTCCTGTATGACGAATCTGCAAAATGTTCTGCGATGCTCTACCAAAATTACAACCTCCACCTGGCCCACCCACCCCCTGCAGCTATATTTGTCAGGGGACATTTTCTGCTGAAAGAAACAAGGGAGACAATCCCCTGGAAATTCCAACACGACCTTACAATATTTAAGTATCTTCTGGCAAACTTAGACTTCCATGTGACTGATAAAAATGGCCACAGTGTTCTGGGGCACACAACACACCTTCTTTTCTCAATATGCTGTTTGTGCTGCTGTTACTTTGGCTTCGATGCTTAAGCATGAAAAGAAAAAAACACCCCAAAACCTGAAAGTCTTACTTTTCTGCTCCGTAATCCTTGGACTGACACAAGGGGATGTTAGCTTAGAACTCCTCAGAGTCTTGGGTAGATGCCTAAAAACAGGACTAACAGTTTAATGCCAACTGTCTTTAGCCCGTTTTTCAGAACAGGGAATGTGGGAGGATGGGTTTAAGGGCAAGAAGAGTCATTTTAGGAGGATTCAGAAGCCCTGCAGAGTGGTGTAGCTTCTCTGAGAACAGGTCTGCTTGTTCTACACTGCTACAGGGTGATTGCTGTAATTTACCTGCAGAATCAGGGGAACAGTAAAGGAGACACAAAATTAAGCTGAGATCCCTTTAACACAGTGAGCAGTCAGCAGATTTGCCTTCTGTTTCCTTATTTTCCCATGAAATCTGTGACTATCAGGAGCATAAGTGTCTTCTATGTTAATTTAAAATGAATAAATACAAGAGGTTATATATTCTGTGTTGAGTGTATCTTTCCTTTTGCTTCAGAAGTGGGTAAATAGAGACTAGTTAATTGCTTCAGTTACTTTTATGAAAATAGACTGTTTCTCAAATTACTCACTTTAGTGAAGCATGAGGTGATGTTGCAATATTGCTGAAGTTTATTTCCAGATAGGGCCGATCAGAATGTTATTTTTTTAAGACATTGAATTAATATTCCATATTTAACTGTCTATTTCAAGGCGTTAGCCTGTTTTAACTATTAAAATGGAAATATACAATGGCAATCCTTCCATCTCTCAGGGACAAGCCATGGCATTTTTTTTTGCCAAAAATCTGTTTCCTGCAGAACAAGAACATGTTTGTACAGATTTTCATAACTAGTTGAGATGAAATTAAATTCAAAAAATTCTGAACCTTCCCTGTCTTATATTTTGAACATTTTTTTATTATTATTCAGACTCACTGAGAGATGCAGATTTTCTTTCCAACCTGGGAATCCAAAGATGAAAAGTATAAATTAGGAAGGCAATTTTTAAGGGTAATTTAAAATTCAGCAGAGCTAATCAACCTCATGAAAGTCAATGTCAAGAGTTTTTCTGCTGTAAATAATATATTTTTTGTTATGTTGGGCCTCAAATGGTGCTATCCTAGGACACAGCAGCAGCAAAAGACAGCAGCAACTCCTAGAAAAACATGATGGATAAGGAACAATACCCAGTCCCATGTGGTGATTTTACACATGTGATTGTTTCAGCTTTTTCTGTGTTACTCTACAGAGTAGAACAAATCTTAAGAGTGACTTTTTTTCCTAAAGATTCTCACTTGGAGTTGCCAGTGTGAACTACAGACGCCATTATGCAGCAGCTAGAGCAATGCTATGGGTGTTCTGCTTTTTGTTTATGAATTAGCCATTCTCTTTTTGAAACATTACAGGGAGGAAGCCTCTGATCCTGATTGCCTTTTGGCTAGGCCTCCAGGCTTTGGCTTAAACAGATATGGATTTTTGATCCTAGAATTCAAAAATGTAACAGTTTTTAGGAGCAAAGGTATTTTTCTCCATATAAAGGTTATGAAGAGAAATTTTTAATTCTTCTAGGTCTAGCATAGAATTAAATGCATTTTTACATTTTTTTCCCTGCCTCTTTATTGTGGGCTTTCAACACAACTCAGTTCAGAATAATTATCAATAAAGCAATTATTAATTTGTTAGCACAATTAGCCCTTGAACTATTAGAGTGCTTTGTTAACAGAATCACAGATTAGCAGAAGGTCTTTGGTTGGAAGAGACCCTCAGGATCATCCACTCCAACCTTTGACCAACACTGTAAGTTCACTACTAAACCGTGTCCCTAAGGACCAGGCCCAGGTGCTATTTAAATACCTCCAGGGTTGGTGACTCCACCACTGCCCTGGGCAGCCTATCCCAATGTCTGACAACCCTTTCAGAGAAAAAATGTTTCCTAATATCCAACCTAAACCTCCCCTGGTGTAGCTTGCATCCATTTTTATCATCCTTTGGGATTTTTTTTTTAATATTAAATATGTTTGGGTGGTTTTGTGTTGGATGTGAGTATTGATTCTTTCCATAAAGGCAGAGAGAAGTATTCTTGTGGTGTGAGTTACTTCATTTTAAAGTATTATAAGCTATGGATTTCTGTGAACTCTCTCTGACAGCAAAGAAAGTAACAAACTTCCAGGTTAATATGGATAATATGAAAACATTACTTACTTTTTACAATTTGCCTATATTGTTTTCTTGTAAATATAAAAAAACTACTATTGGGTACAAATGAATGAAGTCTAGATTAACTGGTAATTCAGTTTTGTTATAACATGGTTAATGCAGGTTGTTTGCGTTTCAGGGAAGCTGAAACAACAATATGGGATATGAAGTAAAATTGGTTTTCTTAAAGCTTAAAAAGAAAAATAACTTTGCACAAACTTGAATCCTTTTTGTTACTTATCAAAATCTACTAGAATGATGAAAGCCAGGCTCCCTTTCAAATGAGACTTACTTTCTTACATTATTTTAGGGAGGTTTATTCCTCCTTTTTTTTCTTGGTTTTGTTTTTTTTACTTCAATTTACTTTGTTTCATGACTCTTTGGTTGAGTTCACAGATGTAAATAGTCACTGAGCACCACATTGGTTCTGTTTGGCCTGAGTAGATCAGGGAGCAAGAGACCTTCAACCTGTTTCTATGAGGGCATTAATTTTATGAAAGAATACAGCACTAGAACCTTTTTTTTTTCTTTTCTTTTCTTTTTTTTTTTTTTTTTCCTTCTTTTTTTTTTTTTTTTTCCCAGCCATGAAATTTACATCAATTTTGTCTGACAAAGAAGAAAGCTTTTGTAATGGAGTACCTGTTGCTTATGTTTTGTGACAACATACTGCTTTACCATTTGCTTTTCTATAATCTGGTACTAGTGAGAGTGAAGTCTGGCTTTTTTTATAACCTTTACTTTCCAGTTTCTAATTGCATAATTATAATTCATAGATTGTCATTTCCTCATATCAGATGCCAAAAGGCTTGAGACTAAATCAGAAATCTAATTTAAGAAGAGTTCTCCTCAGGTGATCTACAGTTTTCTGCTTTGTATGGGGACAAATACATAATTTGACTTTGTCTTAATGCATCCCAAAAATGAGTTTCACTAAAAATGCATTTTTCAAATGAAACAACATTGTGTCTCAAGTGGATGTTCTGTCCCAATCATTTCTTAAAAGCAAGAAATCTGAGATCCATATTTTGTTCTGGGAACACATTCGATGCATCACCTCTATTTCCCAGCTCATTGAAAAAAAATATGAATTGCCACATTTCACTGTCACATTGCAGCAGTATTGTGTATTTCTTACAAAACTGCGTTTGATAATTTATAGTCATAGATACTTTTCATTTAAGTCTTTGTTTATATTTGTAGTAATCTAATTTTTACAATTATTTTTCATTTTTACATGTAGTGGTAAAAGACCTTCATGTCAGTTAAATTGTGCTAGAACCAAGGCTAAAAAAAAAATTCATGGTGAATTTTATCCCAAAATATTTGCAACTGCTTTAGGAATTTCTAAAAACAAGCTAACAAACTCGATCACCTTTTGCTGACATAGAAGTGGTTTCAAAACATACGCTACATGAACATTTATATGAGAATTAAAAGCTTTCAGTTACACTGAGGAAACTGCAAGGTTGCTGTACTGGTTAGAGACTAATGTCTCCAAGAATTGAAGCTATATTTTTGCAATTGCAGTGTAAGTCAGGATAAAGGAACTGATAAATCTGCACAATTTGAACCAGTGAATTATTCTATGAATCACGATTAAGGTCCTCAGCAGGCACAATTCAAAATTATTGCAGATCAGATCATCTTCAATTTTATGTCTCATAAAAAATGAAGACTTGCCTTTTCCTTATAAGAGGGAGTCAGTGTTTTGCATTCCTGTCTATGACTTTGTAGAATTATAGAATAATCTGGTTTGGAAGGGGCCTCTGAAGGTCATCTAGTCCACCCCCCCTGCAGTAAGCAGGGACACCCTCAACCAGATCAGGTTGCTGAGAGCTCCATCAAGCCTCATGTTGAGTATCTCCAGGGATGAGGCCTCAACAACTTCCCTGGGCAACCTCTTCCATTTTTCCACTACCTTCATGGTAAATAACTTTTTCCCAACATCCATTCTAAATCCACTCTTCTCTAAAGCCATTGCCTCTTGTCCTGTCACTCCAGACCCTTGCAAACAGCCAGGGTTGCTTTCTAAAACCTTATCCCCCAGCCAGTACTGATAGTGTGGATTGTTTTGACCCAGGTGCAGGATCCTGCACTTGGTCTTCTTGAACCTTGTGAGGTTCACCTGGGTCCTCCTTTCCAGTTTGTCCAGGTCCTTCTGGATGACATCCCATCCCTCTGGTTTATTGACAGCACCACTCAGCTTGGTGCCATCTGCAAACTTGCTGATGGTGCACTTGATCCTGCTGTCTGTATCATTGATAAAATTATAAAACAGGACAGGTCCCTGTACAGACCCCTGCAGGACACCCCCTGTCACTGGTCTCCATCTGGACTTCAAGCTACTGACCAGTACCCTCTGGATGAGACCCTCCATCATATTCCTTATCCACTGAACAGTCCACCTGTAAAATCTGTATCTCTCCAACGTGGTGAGTAGGACATTGTAGGGGACCATGTCAAAAGCCATGCAGAAATCCAGACAGATTCTGACTCTCCTGAATTATGCTACCTCTGTGATGTCTGGAGGTCAGACCTGTGTTGAATATAAAATGGGTTGGGGCTGGGGGTGTTTGATCCTAGGTGCTTCCAGCAGGGATTCAGCTTGGCATGCATCCAGGACCAGTCTATAGGTAGGTGAGTGTGCATGGGCTTATGAATGGGTATTCAAATACAGCATACATTTAAAGAAAAAGAAATCATTGAAGGTATTTGTATCTTGGCCAGTCTCCAAGTACAGAAACAGTAAGTCGGAGATTAGTTTCATCTTTAGACCTCAGATATATTTTCCCTGCCCAAAGCAAGGCTGACTGTGACAATAGATCAGGTTGCTCAGGGCCTTGTTCTGTTGAATAAGAAGTATGTCAAAATATGGGCATTCCACAAAAATGTATAGAATTTGTTGACATTTTGTATTGCCAAGTTAAAAGCTTTGAAAGAAATGTTTGTAATATACCTTCATAATTTTCTGCAAGGGGAATGACTTGTTAGCTGGATGAGGATGTAATGTATTATAATTATCAACCTTAAAAAAAAAACAACAAACCAACCAAAACAAAAAAAAAAAAGTAAGAGGAAAGGACAAGGGATTTTCATACACATTTTATTTGAATGTTTCATTGTTTCATTGGATCAGTCTTACCTTTTTGGAAAGGGATATCTCCCTCTCTAAAGAAAGGAAGTTTCTTCCCAAGTCTGTTATGAACAGGGATATTTAGCAGTGACTTTCCCAGTCCAGGGAGAGGAGTAATTAGTGCTAGCAGGATGAAGCCTCTTAAGTGTGCAAAATCAGGCAGAGAGAGACCTGCTTGAGATTTCTCATTTCTTTTCTCAGAAGTGGAAGTTGGTGAGGGAGGAAGGCTGTGCTGCCCTGCATGTTTGCCACTGAAATTTTAGGCTGATGGAGACCTCAAGAGAATAAGGTAAAACCTAGTTCTGCCTGAAATATTTAGCAAGATTGACTGCACTGTTTTGTTCAAAATTATTTCACTGCAAAGTGGATTTAACATCCTTCTTGTGCTGAGCCTATAAGGCAGAATTTTTTCCTCTTTATACAGCATGCAGACAGTGTGTATATAACTATGCATGTGTTTTCTCCTCCTCTCATAATCTTTAATCTTTACATTTAAAAGAGAAAAATAATTCTTAAGTACATCACTATTGTTGCTGAAAGGGTCTCTTTTAAGCAGGCATGTGGAGTGTGTGACTGAAGAATCCCCCAAGTCTCCCACGAGGTGTCATTTATTCAAATTGAAGGAGATAACACCTCATTTCTTTAAACTGTTCTGAAAATCCAGCTTCCCATCATATCTTTCACTTGAGTGAAAAGAACTCTTAAAACCAAAAACTGCATTATAATGACGTACTTATAGAAGTGTGTGATTGTATAAGGATGTAGTTATATGAATATCTAATATTACTATACTGGCAAAATTGAGGATGTCAGTTCAAAATGCTTCCACATTGCACACCTGCACTTTGAGGGTCTTCTTTGGAACAGAAGATCTTGGAAGGAGAGGGAGTCAGGAAGTGTGTCAGTGCACCATAATTCCATAGAGCCACCCTGTACATTTTGATAGGGTGTTGGGGAAAGGCTTTCTGACTACTCATTTGTCCCTCACCTGAACTAGAGACTTGATGTTTAATATAAAAATAAGCTACTCCCAAAACTTTCAGATAATTTTAGGCAAAGCTTTCCAAGGTTACCTTTTGCTAGTATTTGAATATTACAGTTTAAATTCTAAAAGGACTATCCCATCCTTTTAAATACTTACATTTCTTTTTTTCCAATTTCTTTTTCTCATTTGATCCCTAAAATAATATGAACTTTCTGTTACTTTTTGAACTCAAAGGTGATGTGTTTTTCTGAATCCCATCTTCTAGTGATTGATGGAAAGCATGTAAGAGACCTGTTAAACGGGGCAATAGAGTAAATTCTTTTAATAATACATTTCATGCAAACAAGTCTTAAAATACAGTTTAGATAATGATTTTGCAAGAAAATTTTAGCTTTTTCCTTGTCTTCCTGCAGTACATGGCAATGTATTATGAAATGTTTTACTTTGGTAAAGGCTTCTTATATTAAAATTGAACAATATTCATTAATTTATTTTTGCCACCATTTAGTAGGTATCAATGTTCTTTCCTAGCCAAAACTAAAATTAAAAATGGAAGAGCCTGATCCCATTCCGTGAAAGACATTGGGAGATTTTTCAGTTGTCTTATGTGGCATTTGGATTAAAACTAAAAGAATAATTACAGCATTGGTAGATTTATAGGAACAAGCCTATTAAAAAAAAAATAAAAATAATAAAAAAAAAAAATTCCTGATTGGTGGATAAAGTGTAGTATATTTATTGTATTTGAATCTTAGGAATACATTTACTACAAGGTCTCAAAATCTTAATTGAAATCTTCATTTAAATTAACTTCCATGTGAACTGTCTTGAGGTTTGAAAATGTGCTGAGTGACCATTTTCCTTCCTAAATTCTGCTATTTCTCTGCAAGCTCTAGCAATTGTTAGAGAGCACTGGGGACCTATATGAAGTCCATTGTACAGAAGCAGCTGTGCAATGAAAGTCTTATGTTGTCTGGGATTTGCTAGTTAATTACATACTATTGTGAGACAAACTCATTTATTTTAGCCTATCTCTGAGTATGTGAACATGTGTCACTTTCCCATAAACTTCATTAGGTTTCATTATACAGAAGTCTGATATAATCTGATGGTCATTTTTACCTCTGTATTGATTAGTAATGCTACATTATTTTGAAATACTGATGATTAAGGCTTTTTCTATGAGATCTCATGAGCATATTGAGTTAGAATGTTTTCCACTAATTTTTTTCAGTAATAACCTTGGTTCATTTGAGACGTTGCTTAATAGTCCATAACTCCTACTATAATAGGAAACAATAATTTATTTCTACTTGTACTTGAATACTGTAGGCTATAAATTTTAATACATTTAATACTCAGTTAATGATACACCTTTGGAAATACAAATGAAAGCAGAGTCTGGGCCATCAGAGTTTACATATGTATCCTTGAAGATCTGCAGGGCACTTACTCAAACCATATAGGCTACAAAGGATCTAAACATTTTTTTTCTACAGAAAATAAATAAATAACTGAGGGCTTATACTTTTGCCTGAATCCATCCCCATAAGTTTAATGAGTCAGTTCTATATGATCTATAAAAATGATATTCACCCAGTGGTGGGCAATGTCCCACTTAGAAGGGGACATACATCCAACAATGGAAAGGTTAACAGCATAATCCAGCGTTCCATTTGAAAAGTTGTAAAATTCTTACTGTCAGCCTATAGCCACAGTAGAGCCCTATAGCACCCATAAAGTGGAAGCAGAATAAACAAGAGGTGATTACTGTTTTCTTGCTTTAGAACCAGGTCCAAGTGGACTGAAACAGCATAACCAGTGGCAGTGCTTTGTGGCAATGTTGTTAACAACATGATCAGCTCTGTAACACAGCCAATGATAAATGTTTAAACAACAGACAACTGCAAGAGGTCAGACAAAAACTTGGGACAAAATTGCACAAGCAGGACTCGGGAACTCGCCTGCAAGCAGTAAAATCTGCAGAGTACAAAGGATGTCAAATAGGCCAATATCATCCCACTTTTTTCTTTTCTTCTTTTTTTCTTTTTTTCTTTTTTTCTTTTTTTCTTTTTTTCTTTTTTCTTTTTTCTTTTTTTCTTTTTTCTTCTTTTTTCTTTTTCCCTTTTTTTCTTTTTTTTTTTTTTTTCTTTTTTCTTTTTTCTTTTTTCTTTTTTCTTTTTTCTTTTTTCTTCTTTTCTTTTTTCTTCTTTTCTTTTTTCTTCTTTTCTTTTTTCTTCTTTCCTCCTTTTCTTTTTTCTTCTTTCCTTCTTTTCTTTTTTCTTCTTTCCTTCTTTCCTTCTTTTCTTCTTTTCTTCTTTTCTTCTTTTTTTCTTTTGCAGAGCAAGGAGGTGTGAAGGTGTGAAGCAGGATCATTGTCACTAATTGTTGAGGTATGTTGTACTAAGGGTTGTTGTTGAGGAAGAAACAGCCATTGGTGGTTTGTGTCATTAATGAATATCAGCCAAGTAAAATCCTGACGTTTGAAATTGATCTGATCTATTTTAAACACTCTATCCCACTGACCTCTAATTCCCCAAGTGACATCTGGATATAAATGCATTCACAGAACCACAGAGGGATTGCTGTTGGAAGGGACCTTTTGCGATCATGTTGTCCAATCCCTCTTCTCAAGCAGACCACCTAGAACAGCTTGTTCAGGAGGGTCTGTAGTTACAGGTGTACTCAGTTGCCAAAAGCCTTTGCTGCAGGTGAACTGTGTGGAATTAGATCTTTCTCAAGTTGTTTGCTTGGAACATGCTGGTTTGTTCTGCAATACTTTGTTGCTCTACAGCTGGCAGGAATTCATTGGGATGTATAGGAAACTTACTCCAGATGAGTGAAATAAGTGGAGAATTCAGTTGCAAAATCAGTGATTTGTAGCTTTCTACTGATTGAAGAATTATATATAAACTTAAAAGAAGTACTACTGTTCTCTTTGTTTAGGAACCAAGTAATAGCTTTGAATAACATAGATAAACTTGAGATTCATATTCTCTTAATTGGAAGGAAATTTACTACAATGTAATCTTATAATCTGATATTTCTGTGACAGGCAAACAGAAGAAATTATAACTAGTGTATGTGTCGTGTTACTTTGAAAAGTCGTCTTTTCTCTGAAGGTTTGACACTTGTATGCACTTTCTAATCTAGATACCTGATATAAGATACAGTTTGCTAATATTGCCATTTGTGGAAAAATCATCTGGTTTTTATTTCATTAAAGTGACACTCTCTAGGAGTGGGGTGTAGAAGGAGAGAGGGAGGGAAGGAGAGATGGAGGGAGGGGGGAAAAGATAAAAGATAAAAGAAAATAGAAAAGAGAGGAGAGGAGAGGAGAGGAGAGGAGAGGAGAGGAGAATTTGCACCATGAACTTCCTGGGCACAGAGGTGAGACTAACTGGCTTGTAGTTCCCCAGATCTTCCTTTTTTCCCTTTTTGAAAACAGGGGTTATGTTTCCCCTTTTCCAGTCAGTGAGAACTTACCAGAATGACATGGCTTTTCAAGTGGGATGCAGAGGCTTTGCAATTTCATCTGCCAGTTCCTTCAGGAGCCATGGATGGACCCTGTCAGGTCTCATGGACGGATCCTGTCAGGTCTCATGGACTTGTTCTCAAACCTGATCTTCTACAGAGGGCAGACCTTCCTTCTCCCAGTCCCTGATTTTGCTTTCTGCAACCTGGGTGGTGTGATAAGAGCCCTTGACAGTGAAGACTGAGGAAAAAATGGTCATTGAGTACCTCAGCCTTCTGCCTATCCCACACAACCAGGTCTCCTGTTTCCTTCTGGAGAGTGCCCACATTTTCCCTAGTCTTCCTTTTATCAATTAAACACCTGTAGAAGCTTTTCTTTTTACCCTTAATGATCTAAGATAATTTTTTTCTATTTTGTTTTTGATATATTGTAACACTGAATTATTAAATACATGGAAAATTACACTCTACAGTAGGGTGCATTTCTTATTGATCAGAGCTTTTTACTACTTGGAATAATTTTTTGATGTTAGAATCTTTGTCTTTTTTTAACATTAAGTTGGGGCAAATATTTATTGACTGTATTGGGTATACAAATCTTATTTTGAGACAGGCATTCACCATGGTGATTCCATGAGATCTCTCCCTGATTCATTTGTTACACCTCTAATGCAATTTTCTTTCAGCCACGATTGGTTATATCAGTTTCTCTGAAGGTCTATAAAATCATAATTACAGTTTGGTGGTTTTAATTTTGTTTTTCTATTGAAACAGGCTTGTGCTATATAAATATGCTTGACATATTCGTACTAACAATAGCAGTTTCAATTGCCTGCAGCACATCCCCAGTCAGAAGGTGCTTTTGCTGAAATCACCATGGAACATAGAATAATTGCCACAATTTGTAAGAATCACTTATTTGAGTTGTAGGTAACTGGGGCAATAAATAGGTTTAGCCTCAGCTTTGTGTACTTCACAGCTGAATTTTACTTTTCTTCAGAACTTTTCAAGAGAGAGGTGCTGGAGAAGTACATGACATTAGGAGTTAATGGCTAATGATAGGCTTTGTGTTCACATATGCTGTTGTTGATCACAACTCTTTAGAGAGTTTCTGCTTGTAAAAATTATTAATAGTAAACATTTGTGGAGAGGCACCATCAAAACACATACGTTGCTGTCCTTTTGAGCATGTTTTACCTTTTTGAAACTAAACTGAAAAAGTAAAGCCATTCAAATAATTGGATTGGAGTTGACTTGGGTTTATTTCATTTCAAATGAAGACCAAGTCATACCATTATTTATTTCAACTTTTAATCTATCCTAAGGACATCTTGTGCTTTTCTGTATCTGTTTTTCTATAGTGTCACAGTAGATTATTATGGTTCAGCAGCAGACAGCCACTTTATCTGAAATGGTGGATCCAGCAGTTTCATACACAGCTCCCTGTGTAAAACCTCAGTGGAAAGGTGAGGATAAGAGGGACTCACAGTAGTCCTTCCTCATTCTTGGATATACAAGACTAGCTCAGAAAATGTAAACCTCACGTCACTACGGAAGCTCAGGGACAGCTCTGAAAAGTCACAGACTGGGCTCCTGGAGTCAGTGGCAGACAGGAGTTGGGTGTAAGAAAGCATAGACCCAGAAACATCTGGATCAGGATCAGAGGCAGAACAGAGTCCTCCGAGGACACCAGCAATGGATGAAGAGAGCTTGACCCCCTGATCCCTTAGATGTATGTTGAGTATGAAGCATATGGGATGCAGTACTCTTATTTGGTCAATTTTGGTCACCTCTTGCAGGTGCAACCCTTTGTCCTCTCTTTTCTAGACATAGGATGTTTTGCAGAACCAACTAGTGACGTTGGTTCTACAAACCATTCTCCAGCAGTACCTATAAACATTGAGTGTTACCAGTTCTAGAAGCAGACACTGACTGAAAGACATCCTGTTAATTTCAGGAAGTGCAACCACTTAGAAGAGACTTAGTTGAAAAGCAAAATTACTAAAAGGAAAATTGTTTCTGTCCTGGCTCAAAACAGGAGAGCAGGTAGGGCTTTTCTTTGAAAGAATTGCAACTCTAAACTGTAAAAAAAAGTCATTATGGGATCTCTGTTTATTAAAGTCAAAAGTAAGCAAGAACAATCAGAAATGTTTGTAGGGAAAAAGAAAGCAATTTTTCATCACAAAACTTACATAAAGAATGTATTGTGTGTTATTTTCTGGAAAATGAACTTTATTACACTTAATTTTCAAACAAATTTATTTTGATGTTCTGCGATACAGCAGATATGTTGGTAATTAAAAGGGAAGAGGGAGGTTAGGAAAGGTAAGGAATTATACCTGTCTCAGTATTTCACTCCATTGCCTTTTTCTCTAAAATAGTGTGTAAATAGTGTGTAAATAGTGTGTAAATACTATGTAAAGTAAAACTGGACTCTGATAAGGACACTGTATTTGGCAACAAAGGCATTATCACCTTTTCTGTGAACTAAGAAAACATCTGAAATTCTTGATTCAGAGGACACAAGGATCTTGCCTTCATGGTCAACCCTGATGTGCTTCTGAATTGTTATACTAAATGCCCCTGTTCTAGCCAAGAGTTAATGAACAAGTTTCTTTAATACAGGGTGGAGAGAATAATCCATCAGCATCAACAGAGTATTTTCTTAGCTGGCCTGAAAACTGCCCTGAAAAACCTGCATCATGTTTGCTGAAGACAGATGTGTTTAAAATAGCTTTTTGTAAGCTTTTCAGTCTTACACAGAGACAGGACAAAGTCCAGTTATATTAGGAATATAGCATATAAAGCTTAATTTGTTTTTCAGTTCTAAGAAAAATAAAAAAGGCAAGGGAAATATGATTCTGTAGACAAGTTCCTTACCAACCTTGGGTAAGATGTTTTTCTTATGCTGTTACAGTGAAATAGGAAAATATAGAAATAATATATACTGATGTATGTGTTTACCTCATGTACAGTCTTTACTATTTTTCTTCTTGTTTTGAACATCTCCCTCCAAAAGAGGCAGGGAGGAAGGGAAGACAATACTTCTTATAAGTTTGGGGGTTTTTTGTTTAGATTTTTGTTTAGATTTTCTTCCATTTTATTTCAGATGTGCACTTCTTAAAGAGCAAACGTGAAACACAGTGGAGTTTCACCATTTTATTTAATGGGTGTTAAAGACCACACAGTTTTCATTTTGCTGCCCTAGGAAGATATTTGTTCTGTAGAACCACATGGGATAGCTTCTACATTGATTAATGCATGGCAATCAAGATATTCGAAATAAATATTGGGCACAAACTGAAATATAAGACATTCCCACGAGGTGTTTTTTTGTTTTTGTTTGTTTGGTTGGTTGGTTTTTTTGCTGCTAAAATACTAAACATTGGAACATGTTGTCAGGATTGGAGCAAATTGCCAAGAGAGGCACTTTTTGGAGCTATTCAAAACCTGGCTACAGTCTTGGCAACCTACTTATTCAAGGGGGATGAACTGGGTGATCTCCAAACATCCTTCTAACCTCAGCTCTCCATAAGAAAAGAATGAACAAAAGTGCAAGAGGAAGAAAGGAAACAGTTCTACCAAATGAAATGTGATGTTAATGAAAGCCAACAGTATACCAGTATTACTAGTGCTCAATTCTTTTAAAGTAGAATACAATTTTTAAAAAAGAGGAAGTCAATCAGGCTGAAAATCAGGCTTTTTCTCTAGATTCAGCATTTAATCCTCTGGACATTTTTCTGTTTATTAGAACATGTTGATATCTAACCTTGGTGTTCCAAGCAAAAGTAATACTTATGTAATACCTACCCGTAAGTATTCCTTGGCACCCATTATTCTTTCTGTGAATAAGCAGATTTACTACTCTGACTGTGTATAACATGTTTGAGCTGTAAATAATGTCTGCTATATGGAAACAGGAAATAGCTTTCCTGGATGCTGTCCATGTTTGATTTGGTCTTTTGTTAGAGCTAACATTAATTCTTAAAGTAGAGACTGACAGCAGATTTGTCCAAGTGATGTACTCAGGAAGGTTAATTTGATATCATAATATCAATGACTATGTCACAAGTACACCAGAAGTCTAAGAAAAGGTAACAGCAGTTGCTTTGGACTAGTTTGGTAACTTGATCAACCTGCTAGGAAACTTCTTTCCACTTCTCCAACCCTTCAACACTGAGAAAGCACATCATAGAAACATAGAATTATGCAGGATGGAACAGACCTCCAAGATCATCAACTGCAGTCATTAACCCAACGCCACCATGCCCATTGAACTTTGTTCTGAAGTGCCTTTTTTTTTAAACACTTCCACCACTTCCCTGGACAGCCTGTTCCAGTGCTTTACACTCCCAATTCTCTCAGCCACTCACCATAAGACTTGTTCTCTAGATGCTTCACCAGCTTCATTGCCCTTCATCTGATGCTTCAGGCCCCCAACTGTTGTTAGGATTTCTTCTTTAGTAAATCAATAAATTAAACCATTCCTTTAAGAAGAAAGACGTGGGGAAGGAAGACTTGGGGATATTGGTAGATGAAAAACTGGACATTACTGGGCTGCATTATAATCAAAGTGGCCAGCAGGTTGAAGGAGGTGATTTTCCCTTTCTGCTTTGCTTTCATGAGGCATCAGCTGGGGGGGTACTGACCAGCTCTGGAGTCCTCAGCACAGGGCAGACATGGATCTGTTAGAGTGGGTCTAGCAGAGAAAGCAAAAATGATCAGAGACTTGAAACACCTCCCCCATGAAGAAAGGCTGAGAAAGTTAAGGTTGTGCAGTCTGGAGAGGAGAAGATTCCTGTACCTGAAAGGGGCTACAGGAAAGCTGGAGAGGGACTTTATGCCAGAACATGGGAATGACAGGGCAAAGGGTAAGAAGATGGTAGGTTTAGATTGAATATAAAGAAGACAGTTTTTACTGTGAAGGTGGTAAGACACAGCAACAGTTTTCCCAGGAAAATTCTGGAAGCGTTCAGGGGCAGGTTGGAGGGGGCTTGAAGCATCCTGATCTAACCAAAGAGGTCCTTGCCCGTGGCATGGGGATAGGCTAAGTGAGCTTTAAAGGTTCCTTCCAAGCCAAACCATTCTATGATACTTATTGCCAGGGAGAGGTAATAAAGTAAGGAAAAATAACTGCCACAACAGTTAACTTTTATGCTGTGTCTTCATACTTAGTATTTGACAAGTATATAGCTTTAATTTTGTTGTGCATTCAGACTGTGGTGGTTCTTGAAGTAGACAAGAAAGGGGACTGAGTGAAAGACAAGAGATTAAAAAATCAATATTTATTTGTTGTATGGAGGTTATTGATAAGTAGATTACCAACCCAAGTGACCAATCAGACAATAAGTAGTCCTCTCTGATTAGAAGCGTATGGATTTCCACTGTTGAATTAATTCAAGAATAAGTAAAATGTGAACTAAACTTGTATCTATTGTAGCAACTTGATACTTTGTTTAGGTGCCTACATACACAAGATGCCTTTGAAAGCCTTTTTATGCCCACTCAAATAATTCAGGCACTTTGGAAAACTTCAGCAGCTTGTTAGTTCATCACAAATTTTTGGAAATGCATTAGCTAGAACTCCTCAGAGGTGTATTTAAGTGTATTTATGATTTTTTAGTTGTCTGCTCATTTTCTCACACTCAAATGTGCTACAGAGATCTACATTGTCTAAGTTTCATTTAAGAAAGAGTTTTCACTAGATATAATTTCTACAATATAATGATGAAGAGCAGTAGTAACTAAGTCAGTTCAATTTCTTTCTATTATTCCCTTTAAGAAAATTGTCCTGGGACAAAAAATATGGAGCAATCATGAGACAGATGCAATACCAAAAAATACATGAATAAAATAAATTAGAGCAGAGATGTCAATCTTGTTCTAAACAGAAATAATTTACTGAATTATTACCCAAGTGTAGCTTAGCAACATATGATCATGAAATAATAGATATGAATGTTAAAAAAAAAACAAAAACAAAAAACAAATATGAAATGAGATTAAACTAGAAGGTTTGTGAGACTGTAAGGCAAATCAGATTAGTTTGCTCAGGATGGTCACTGGGTCTGGTGATTATGAGACTGGCATCACAGGGAATTTTGTGAGCATTTGTATTATGGACATGCACATCTGAAATTTTTTTTTAACCTTTGTTTCATGCATTTTGGGTGGAATATGCTAAAAATGAGATTGAAACATTGTTGGATCAAATTTTTAACTCTGTTAAAAAGGCATTTATTTATTATCGATTCAACTTTTAATATTTTAGGTAAATTATTATTTCAGTTGGCTATATTAGAAATCATGGAAAACGTCAGATTGGAATATTGATGTATTTTTAGATGTTGCTTTCGTTGTCACTTGAAAGAACTTCAAATCACAAGGCATCCAGTAATTCTATTAAAAACTTTATGATGTCTCCCTACTTGATTTCTTCAAATATAATTTTTTCTTTCAGACTGTAGATGCTTTTTAATAGGAATATGTTAACCTGTGGTGCTATACAGCAGTTCTTTTAAACCTATTTGGATTCCTTTACTTTAGATAGATCAGCCTGAGAGTTTTTTAAAGGAAATTTTAAAATATGAGCATGTTAATCTAATAATTTACCTGAGATAGAAAATTTAGATCAATATTTGACTTCTTTTAATTGAGCTGGTGTTCCATTTCAGGACTACAGACAGAAATAATTATGTTTTAAGTATTCAAGGAATTGCTGTCTGATAGTGAATAAGGAAAACCTCTAATTGTATGTATGTGTCCATGCAAGAGGGAATAAATTGTCAAATGACTTCTTATTGTTAATTCTGTCCTCTCCATCCCAGTGCAAGTGCTGAATCAGCCCTTCACTCACCCATTAAGTATTTGTGGCTGGCAACAACTAAAATTGAACCACAGTCCTTCAGGGTGTCTCTTGCCTCTCTTTATTGAGCTCTTCTCTCTCACAGGGATGTTTTTATTTTGGAGTGTGGTCACAAAAAGACTCAGAGAAGGAGTATTAACACTGCCACCCTAATGATTTTTTAAATACTGTGCAGAAACATGATTTTTCTAAAAAAGAATAAATAAATAAGTAAATAAAAAAGAAGTGTGAGCCCAGTTAAAGGGCTAAGAGTGTAAGGGTGTTGCATATGTATGCATAAGCAAATGGCTTCATCTTGTCATGGTGTGAATTTATAAATTTTTAGCTCCCACAGAGAACTAAGGTCCAACTATCTCTTTTATCAATATATGGTGGTGCTGCTCGTCATTGGCATCTGTCTATTGTTGCTAGAGAATTCACGTTTGTGATTTTAGTAAATTTTGTCTTTATGGCTCATAGAAACTATTGTGCACCATCATCTCCAGCTTCCATGTCCTGTGCTCCCTAAATGAATGTCATCTTATAAAATGCAGTATATAACCACATGAAAATATACCTGAAAGAGCTAAAATTATGTCTAGTAAAAATAGAAATGAATCCTTCCCTATTGTAACTGACATAAGTATTAGAGTCTGAACAGTACATTTTAAAAGTTATAAAACATTTGGAATTGCTTTCTCTCTTCATCTTCCATTTAAGGTGCTTTTTTCTGTATCCAAAACAGTGAACAAAAGTAAATCAAATTGTGTATTAAATGGCTTGGGAAGAGACTGGATATCATCTAGTATGCAGTACTGAAGAATTATAGCAAGAATTTGGCATATGGCTTACCTCTAATTCCCGTATGCATTATTTTGTTAACGTATATATACTATTGTCAGCATAATTCATTATGAATTAGGAAAGTGAATGAAACTCATCCAAAACTAAATGGGAAGAGCAGCAAGTCAGAAGGGAATCTGGATTGCTGACAAACTGGGACAACTAATGACTGTGGCATGGTCACTAATGCAGGCTGAAATAAGGTGCTTGTCGTCTCTTTAGGGGAGAGGGGGAATTGATGATAAGATCTGGAGCCAGCACAGTCTGTGCGTCTGTTAAGTGGTATAAATGCAGCAGAAACTGATTACAGAACTTCTCTATATACATTCTTAAAAGGAGAAAAGACCCTGAGGCAATTCAGTGAATCCTCAAAGTAAGCCTCACAACACATGACACTCTGCCTCAAATTTAAGCCAGCCAGCCTACTTCTAGTGGATAATGGGTCTGTTGTATTTCTAGACCTTTCCAGCCTTTCACATCCTCTCTGAAATCCTTTAGAATAGTAAAAAAGTAGAAAATATGCTGAGTTTCTATCTAATACTCATACCCAGATATTTTTCAGTTATCTCCTGCTCATCTACATCTAAAGTCTGTTGTTGACCTCAGATTGCTTCTTGTTGCTTAGTAAAATTAAACCAGATGTAGTAACAACAGGAAAGGAAAAAGAGAACATTAACTCAGAGTAATTTGGTGACATGCATTGAGCCAAATGCAAAGCCACAAGGCATTATGGAGATTTTTGTTCCCAAAGCAAAACAGGAGAGATTCAGGTGAAGCCCAATGTCACACCTGAAGGTATAGAATATTTGCTGTATGTGAGGTCAGAACTCATAGTTTATAATGCTGCTTTGCCTTGTTATGCTCGAAGCCTATATAAACTATATAAACTATATAAACTATATATATAAACCATATCCATCAGACAATACTGATCACTAGGTAGCTGGAAACATCAGTTGTGTTTGAACCAATTCTAGCAGAATTTGAGAGCACTGCTGTTTCTGAAAGAAAAGGGGTATCAATATTGACTTCTGTTTTCTTTACATAAAAAGATTTCATCGCAACTATTTCTCTTTGTTCTGCACTCAGATGAAAGAATGTTGTATATATCATGAAAGAAGTGGATAGCAATATTTTAGAAGTGTCTAAAGAAATTACCCAGTTCTCACTGTGTTCTGTGGTGTTTTACAAAAAAACCCTGCTCAGATGGAAAGGAGGTACCTTTTTCCTATATTCAGAATATTCAAATAATAACTATATTCTGTTTCAGTCAGGATCTTGAGCTTAATGTTTAAGGGAAACAGACTGCTGTTTTTCACGTTTATCTGCAGTACATTTTTCTGTGGATGGAAGTGGTTTGCTCAGGAATATTGAAGATGTTGCTGCTTCTTTTACAGCCACTAGTCACACATAAAATGGACAAATGGGAAACTGAGTGAAGACAGGGTTTTTCTGTGGAACAGAAGGCTGGAACTGCATAGGAATTTGCAAGATAAGTTCCAGCATTAGCCAACACAATGTCATCCATCTACCAAGAAACTAATAGGAGGGGAAAAGACTTTCCCACCATCTCTGGGATTCCTCAAGACTGTTCTCACTCAAAAATACTGAGGAAAAGAAGCCATTCAGTACCTCAGCCTGTTACATATCCTGTGTAACTTGGTCCCTCATCTTTTTGAGCAATATTCCCTACATATTTCCTCATCAGGCTTTTGTTGGCTATGTATTTAAGGAAGCCCTTGTTGCATTTGACATCTCTGGACAGATTCAATTCCGTTTAGACTTTGGTTTTCCTGATTGTGTCCCTGTATAATCTGACCACATCTCTATATTTCTCCCACGTTATCTGTACTTGCTTCCACCCTCAGTATGCTTCCTTTTTGTGTCTGAGTTTGGCCAGGATCTCCTTATTCATCCATCCATCCATCCATTCAATCCAGGCTCCTGGCCTTTTTGGTCACTTCCTATTTGTTGGAATGAGCTGCACTCCAGCTTGAACAAGGTGATCCTTGAATATCACCTAGCTTTCTTTGGCCCCTCTTCCCTCTAGGCCCATATCCCTCAGGACTACTGGAAACAGATCTTTGAAGATGCTAAAATCTCCTCTCCTCATTCCCAGAGCTCTGATCTTGCTTTTGACTATTGCATCTTTCCTCAGGACCCACCACCTCTACACTATAGCCAAGACTGCCTTTGGCCTTCACATCCCCCTAAAGGCCCTTTTTGTGAGTGAATATGAGGTCCTGAAGAGCATTTCTCGTTCTCTCCCCTATCACTTGGGTGAGGAAGTTGTCTTCAAAGCACTCCAGAACCTCCTGGACTGCTTTAAGTCCCTCATGAGGACCAAGACCTGCAAATCCTTCATTGCAACACTCTAGTCATGGAAGCCATCCCACCACACTTTGGTGATTTCCACAAGATTGTAGAAGGTGCACAGGTTGAGAAAATAGGGATAGTAGTGCACCTGGTTTTCTTCTGTGCATCATTTGGGCCTCCAGTCAGATGTAGTAAATAATTTCATTAATATCTCCTTTCATCCTGTTATATTTTAGCAGAAATCACCTCAATACAGTCCTTAGGACATGTAACACACCTTTTCATTTAGTATCATTCATTCTACCTCCTTTTTTTGTTTGGTTTTTTTTCTTTCAAAGTTCAATCCTGTAGCTGTGACATTTTATGGATCTTCATCCAGTTATCAGTACTTAGATGTACCACTGGGATAGGCCAAGTAGACCCTAATTATAGCAAAAGGTGTAAATATATTCCTGCTCTTTTTTATCTGTCAACAATGTGCTACACTTGTCTTGTAGAAGCATATTTGATGCAGATTCAGTTTATCACACTTGAAACGGGGAGAATCTGTTGAAATAACCTTAAATTTGTATCCTTGCTATTGATCTCAGATATTATAGCTTCACAATATACACCTGAAAAAAAAAATTATTAATCTTTTCAGGGGGAAAAAAAAAACAGCCATCAGCTTTCTGAGGCAACTAAGCAGTGACATATTTGGGTTGTTTGGCTCATGTTCTGTTTACCATACAGTTTAAGATATTGAACTATGTGATTAATGTTTTGCTAAATATAATCTCCTAGGATTACCTTTCATTGTCAGCACAGCAGAAAACATGATCATTCCTCTTAAGGAGTTACTAAGGGAATTATCTATCTTTAAAAGAGAGTTAAATTCATCATTTCCTGGAAAGAATTTTTTTTTTTCCCAATTGCCTTTTATCTTTCTGCAGTCTTCCATTAGAAAGTAAAATAACATTATCTATCTCTGTTAGTTGCCACAACCCAGGAAAATATTGCTGCACTATGGATGTCATTAGGATTAAATATTCTTTCTCTTCTCTTCCTGTTTAAGGAAAAACTGTTACCTACTTGTGAAAACAGAAATGCAAGCTGAGTGTAACTCGGATTAATTAGATCTCTTCCTCTCTTATTTCCTGCCTTAAAAAAAAAAAACAAACAAACCAAAAAAAAAAAAAACAAAAACAACCCCAAACAACAAAAAAACCCCTGAATTAACATTTTAAGCAAAGTTTACCAAGATTAATCCTCTGCACATTTTCAGGAATAGAAGCTGAGATAAGGGTTAATAAAATCTTAATAATGCAGAAAACAAAATTATATAACAAGTTTTCCCTCCAAGTTTTGGTGCAAATTCTCACCAGAGTTTTTAATTTTTTAACAATAAGAGTTGTGTCCTTTTTTCTCCTCTGGCACAAGGCAAAATCTTACATGTATTAGATGATACAGCCAAATGTACCAACCCTTAGGAACTTTTACTACCCATGTGACTCAAAAAAGAGGTTTGAAAGGAATATTTTGGAATGTGAAATTCCATAATAGCAAATCCTCATCAGCTTCAGTAGATTCTGACTGATGTTTTTTATATGTGTATTTACACATGTATACATATGTGTGTATCTATGATGTATGGCTGTGCACAATACACAGTATATATATACACAACATGTATATAGAGAATTTGCAGAAAGACTGAAAAGACATGTTAGCCATCTTGCTCACTATAATACTAAAATAATATATAAAAATATAATATATAATTTAAAAAAAATATACCTTTGAAGCTGAAAAATGTCAGGAGATGTTGTGATCATTAATATAATTTAGATCTTTTCAGTATAATGGCTCACTGTGGGTTAAATTCTTGTCTCTATTCAAAAGATAGTTAATGCTAGTAAATTCTGCCCTGCATATTCACAGAATGTAGGTTTTTAATATAAAAGCCAGTGATCCCTTGGGAGCCAGTGCAAGAATCGTCCTTAAATTATGTGTGCCAGGACTTTGCCATGGTGTTTCCAACAGCTTTAGAAACAGACTTTTGTTACTTCCCTTGGGAAACTATTTAGCAGGTAAAATCTCTCTATTAGAAAACTTTCTCTGATAACTTCAGTCTCTTTTATTATTTTTTTTTACCAGCTTCACACAAGCCCGTTTGCCCTATTATGTCTCAGTCCATAAAATACTTAAAAATGAGCAATCTAAAGATGAGAAGACAGAAGAATGTGACGTGAGTGAATTTGCTAAAGAAAGGAAGAGAAAGAGAGGTGTAAAACCATGAAAGCTATAGTTTAGAAGATCTTTTCCAACCTTTTTTGTTTGTTTGTTTCCATGAAGTGAATTAATCTAGGCACAAGTTTATGGGGTCTTCTGAATATAAGTGGTCTTTGAACTGTAAGCTTGAAGATTTCTCTGGGGAAAGGAAACTTACATTCTTTTGAAAACAAACTTCTCTGTCATGAGCAAAATTGTTTCATCTAGTATATAAAAATACAGGTGCACATTTTTGCTTATGTTTTCAGTGAAGTTTTATACATCTTTTTGATGCAAGGGAAAGAGATTGCTTTCAGCTGCCCTACACAAGATCTGTATCAATCAGTATCACTTAATTATGCTGTTTTATATCATGTACTCCAAACTCTATCATATGTCTCAGTATTTCTGTGTGATATGCTTTATCATATCAGCATTCTTAGCAGAGAAGTCAAAACAGTTCTTGAGTCACATTGCAGGCTCAGTTTTGCAGGTTTCAAGACTGCAATGGTTTATAGAAATACTTATTAGAAAGAAAAATATATAATTAATGTGACATTTACAGCAATAAGTTTTTCTTGTATGCCTTATTTTCAAAAACCAAGCCATCTTTATTAATCTTACAGTACTAATATAGTGTATATTCTGTCCTGGAAAACTGAGGTTTACTTGTAGTCTACATACATACATACATATATTATGTCCCCCTTTGCTGTTTGAAGCAAAATTACCAAAATACTGCTACCAAGCTAAAGAAGAGATGAGGGTGACTTCCCTGTTTCAAATGGAGTTCAACCCATGTCTGAGTATTAAATAATCCTTGTCAGGAACAAGCTCATGCTCATAAAATTAACTTGGAAAATATAAAATACCTTAAAGCACAATGTTCGTCACTGGAAAGGAACCAGATTAATATATATATATATATTTATATATATATAATATTCTACTATTATACTATGTCTATTAAAATAATTAAAATTGCATGTATTTAGAAAAATGCTTTGAAACACCATTTCAAATTCCCTCAAACACATTTTTTTAAAGTACTGTGTATTTTTTAAGCTTTAAGGATACAGTTGTAAAATTTATGTAGTTATTAATACTGAAGTTCTTCTAAGACAGGTTACCAGTTTGTCCTGGTTTGGGCCAGGATAAAGGTGATTTTCTGGCTTGTACTTTTGCTTTCAGATGGGTCTCCTAGAAGTGGTTGCACTTTCTGGAATTAACAGCAAGTTTCTCAGACAGTGTCTGCTTCTAGGACTGATAACACTGGATGTTTATAGTCACTGCTAGAAGCTGGTGTGCAGAGCCAGGGACACTGCTCAGCTCTGAGGAACATTTTACCCTGCAGAAGGAGTAGGGAGGTCCCACCTGGACCCCTCCTTTGGGGAGGACTGGACAAGATAGATGCCAGAACTGACCAAATGGAGTATTCCTTCCCATACACTTCATGCTCAGTATAAATTCAGGGGATCACAGGGGTCGGTCTCTCTTACTGCTCTTGCTTGCTTCCTGCTCTTCTCTGCTTCCTGAGCTTCCTTCCTTCCTTCTCCTCTGCCTGTGGTCCCATCCGTGCCAGCCTGAATCTGTGTGTTCCTGCCTCCAGCTCCCAGCTGCTCTCTGGCTCCAGGAGTCCAGCCTGGACCTTCCCAGGGCTGCCCTGCAGCCTCGGTTGACGTCAGAGTTGTTGGGGGAAAGGGGAGAGGAATGCAGTCTCAATTTTTCCTATATGTTTTTCCTGTATATTTTCCTCTATATTACTGTTTCATTAAAGTTGCTTGGTTTAGTTTCCAACCCATAAGTCTCTCTCCCTTGTTCTCTCTCTCCATTCCTTATCAGGGAGGAGAGGGGGATTAAAAGAAAGCATCTGTTAGTTGCTTTAATTGCCGGACCTGTGTTAAACTGTGACACAGTTAATGTTATCTTATTACTTAGATAGGAACTTCCTTTAAAAATATGTATTTCAGTGACAATAAGAAGTCTTAGTTCCTTAATGCTTCTGCATCTGTGATACCACCTATTGCAAGGTTTATGTCAAATATTTGAACGCAGGGAGCTTATAATGGACAGAAAGGACAGTGAATTAAATATCAACAGCATATCACTGGGGACTTCACTAGCACAGAGATGCTGTATAATTAAATACCCCTGGTACACCATGCATGTGTTATTGTATCTTGTCTGAAACTGATGTAACTAGGTGTTGAATTTGTGCTGATTCATTATCCAGTGTATGAAGGAGCAAACAAACAGGCATAGGAAGCTTACTCGACCTTTACCAACTTTTGAAACCATTTATCCACTCTCAAGTCATAAAGCTTGTTCTTAAACTATACTGCACAGATGAGTAATGAGAGGCAAAATACAATGAAGATGACAAGAGGCAGAAATTAGAGGATGTCTTGGCCACGGGTTGTTTTTTTTTTTAACTGCCATATAATGTATTTTAAAATAACTGGAGTGGGTTCCACAAAAGACTTGCCTTGACTTTACTTAAATGAGAGTGTGTGTATTTCATTACATCCAAAGTATTTCAGGAGTGAATGACAAGATGAGCATGTGCAGATATGTGGATGTTTCTCTAGAGAATGTTGCAATTCCCTTCTGATGCATTGTGACCCCTTCCCATTCCAGGTCATTCCTTGTGGCTTCTCAGTTTACTCGAAAACAGGAGCTGCTGATTCATTCCTACACTATAATCTTCTTTAAAAACGCAAATCTTTGGGAAGAGCATGAAAGCAGAGACTGTTGCCATCCATATTCATTCTCAACAGCTTCCCTATGCATTTTCACATATAAATATCTGAGATTTCTATGTGTGATTACTTTTGCCTTTATATTTTTCCACTGCTGGTTTGTTACCAGTTCTGTGCATCCTGCAAATAGCAGCTTTGGGGTTTTTTTTTAGAGACACGGTGCATGAAAATAGGACAGGCAAACAGGGAAACAGATTGCACAGAGAGGCTGTGCTGGCTCCATCCTTGGAGGTTTTCAAACCCTGACTGGAAAAAGCCCTGAACAACTTGACTTGAACTGCACTAGAGACCTTCTGAGGTGCCTCCCAACCTCAGTGACTTAAAATTTTCTGAAAATGGGGAGAGGCAGAGAAGTGAAGGGTGAGTGTCTAATGAACCAGGATGATGGTTATATCAAGTATGGCTGTTAGGAGCAGGGGTATTCTGAGTGTTTCATGTAATAATGTCTGTCCCTCAGCTTACCTATATGATATTCCCTGAAATTAATTAAAGAAGAGGTAAGAAGGCAAATTCAGGTGGCAGAGGTAAATTTCCTGATTCAATGAACACCAAAGGTCATTGGAAATACTTCTGGCTCCAGGGCTGGTAGGTTTAAAACATTTACAATGAATCAAATTAAAGATGTGGATGTGATGTGATGATCCCAGGGTGTAAGAGAAATTTAAAGATACAAGTCAAAACTTGGCAGGGAGCAGAGGTAGAGGATGAATAGGTGATTGAGGTTTCAAGAGTGTCACTGACTTTGAGAACAAGGAACATGCTTCAAGAGTGCTGCCTGTCCCTCCCAAACCAGAGACTGAGGTCACCAGGCTAACAGCAGCATAATAAACCTTGTCAGGAAAGACAGATGTTTAAGAGAAATACAGAGAAAACATCTTGGGTTTTTTGTTGTTTTCTGTGGGGTGTTCTTGTTTTGGTTTGGGTTTGGGTTTGTTTTTTAACTTGTACTTTTTCAGGTGAAAGAACAAAGATATTCCAGTGTGCAGAAAATGTCTATTAATCACTTTAAGCAGCTCGCTGGGTACTGCCTCTCAAAGAGAATTCATTTAGTGTTAAGCTCCACTGAGCCTCTTGAATTGTTATAATTGGAGATGGTGGGAGCTCAGACCCTGGAAAGTCTAAAAATGGCTGTAAGTCTGGGTCTGATCTTGAGAAAGGTGGGACCTGCCACCTGAGTATCTCACTGAGAGAGAGGAGACTTCTGCCCTGTAATAACACGAGTTAGGTTGGGCATGCCAGCTAAATTAATGACACTAATTCACTGGTTTAAAGCTGTACTTCTCCTAGTCTTATGGCTTACTGAGAAATAAAGTGTATTCACAAGTCCTTAGGCAAGCTGAGATAAACCTCACAGGTAGCTGAGGGAGGAGATTTAACACGAAAACACTGACATGGTCTTCAAATGCCTAAGCTGCAGTGTGTTAACTCCTCTTGGATGAGGCTTCCCTTGGAACTGAAGACTGCCCTTGTACTGATCCACCAGGACAAAACCCAAGCTATTTGTGGAAGAAATTCTGTAGTCTGGGTGAAGTTCTGCAGGGTGTGTTTTTTGTGGTTTGTTTTTCGTTTGGGTTGTTTGTTTGTTTTGGTGGAGTGGGGATAGGGAGTTAGAGGAAGAACGAAAAAAATCAGCTTAAAATGTGATAATAACTGCTTTTTTCTGTTCTGCAGTTGTGAAATTGTCATACATTTGAAATTATTTTCTAGCTGTCCTGAAGAGGAGTTGTTGGCATTAGGAAATTTTCTTGACACTTTACTTTCTTTGTCAAAGTATGTTGAACTTCAAAGCATGAAGAACACTCCTTGTTACCTGTCTTCTGGGGGTGGATTGCCTGGGACCACCACGGTTATGTCAGGGATTCATTTGAAGAATTGGAAAAAAAGCATTTTAAGTTTTAGCACAGTGGATTTTCTCCAAAAAGGAGATCAGAATATTCTGCTTCTGTTGTTGGAGGAGGTGTCACTTGCTGTGGTCTTGTTCAACCTCATGACTTCTGGTGAAGCAGTTGGAGCATTTGTCAGTCCAGAAAAGCTGCCCACACCTAGGGAAGGTTCTGCCTGGAATTCTTTTGGGAAGGAGCTAGCCTGCATGACATACTAAAGTTCTTTCCATCCCTGTTAAAAGAGACCTGTTATTCCAGGGTGACTGAGTCTTCAGTTCTTGGCGTTTGTTCTTTGTTAGATCATGAGTCCTATTGGGAGGCATCTACAACTAAGCATGTCAAAAATCTCCTCTGAGTTCCTACATGTGCAATAAATCTCTGTAGAACAGAGATAATACTACCTCTACAATGTATTTAGATTCTCAAATTTTGGGGGAGGTGTTGTGTTTTCAGAGGTGTATGTGTGTAGGTGCTAAAATATTGAAACCCTAGGAAGGATCTGAACAGATCAGTGTAAAATAATTATCTATTTTAATGTAAGATAATAATTTATATGCTTTCTATTTGTCACTAAATTGATATTTGTTCTATGGGAGATTTTGTGTCGTAATTCTACTGCACAAGATAACCTGCTTTTTAAATTGGCTCACACGTAAAGCAAAAAACTTGATTATTCTTTTGAATTAGCAAAGCCCATCTATTTTTGCACAACACAAAACAAGTTTTTAAGTAGTTTCTGCTAGTTTTCTTCTCATTTTTACAGTGAAAAGGCCTAAGTTTTAATTAAATAAGAAATTTGGCAGGCAATTCCTTCGTTATTAATCTGGTCTGGTGCTTTCTGCTATTTATATAAAAAATGGCTTTGTACAATTATGAAATTCATTCCTAATAAATGACCAATACTTATGTAGGTTTAATAGACTCAAGCCTCTAGTGCACGGAAAGCAGTCACAGGCTTTTGAATTAATTGTATTTTTCAGCACATTACAGTAAGTTCCAGCATGATAACAGATGAGCACCATAACCCTGTGATTTTTATAGTTATCCCAACAGACGTTTTTCATAGCTCGGTATAAAGCAGGTTAGTTCTGTCACAGATAAAAATACTGCAATTTGGGGAAGTAAGTGTCTTATAATCCCAAATATTTAATAACCTTACAGAATTCTTTATGAAATACAGAAGGTTTAATAGCTAACCAGCAGGATTCCAAATGAGGAAAACTACCTTCCCAAGCAGGTTTTAAGATGCTTTATGTATATAAGGACATATTCATACTACCACCTACCTGCTGGTTTTTGCAAGCATTATCTCAGAGCATGGATCTCAGGGTGAACTAATTTGCTATTTTTTCTATTTTAATACATAACCAGTGCTCATAGAAGTTAGCAGACCAATGAAGAACATGAGCATTAGTTCTCCAAACTTGAAGCATAAGCTGCTTCTGTTACCTGAAATAGATCTAATAAATTCAACTCAGCACTTCTGTACGACACAGCATTCGATACAGTAGTTTTATTCTCAGTGGCCTGAGTTTTCCTACATAGGTTTATTGTTCAGTCATTGTGGCAGAGTCTTTTTTCAAAATTAGATCAAAATAGTAGTGTTCCCACAAATATTCTTGTAAAAATGCAACAAACAAGAAACCACATATCTCCATTTCTGATTAATATACATCTGATTCCAAATTCCTCTTCCCTATGCCAATGTTTACAACTGCTGCTTTTCTCCATTTTCTCTCCCTTGGAGGATTATGGAAGGTGTTGCTGCAGAGACATTTTATTTTTAAAAAACTGGTGCAAGAAAACTGCAGACTTAATGTAGAGCTTATTAATACTTTGTGAAGAAGTTTTATGGATTACCTGATGGTGGTCTGAAAGCCCAACAGTTAAATCTCACCAATAGTAGAATATGGATTTTTACTCTCTTGCTTCCTAGGGCACATTTATTGACTGGATTCTGTGTAAGTCAACACAGTAGTTCTAGACTTTTGGGGAAGCTAGAGCTTAGTGGATGCTAGCCCATGCAGTCATCCATGATCTTCTTCCATAAGTTCAGGAGGCAGATTTTACAGCATAGCAAATGGTGGAGGTTGTAGAGGAGTTATGTTACACTGTCTCTTTATGTATGTCTCCTATCAAAATTGCCAGGCCTTTCCAAAAAGCTGAAGAGAATTTTTTTTCCATTCCTATTAAAAATAATTAAATAAAAATTATGTGGTAGATGAAGGGATGTTGTTGTGAATAAACCCCACTGGACTTTTCATTCAGAAGCTGAGCTTTTACATGTAAGGCAAATCCAAAACATAACACCACCAATGAAGGCTCTCCTAACTTCAGGTGTTTACATTTTTGTTTTTCTTAAAATCTTGCAAGGAAAATTACAATTTCTTCACCCAGGGAGATGTTTTAAAAATTTTAATTATTTTTCTGGGTGTCAGAAACTTTTTTCTGCTGTTTAACTTTTTCTCCTCCAGGGACAAAAATACATGTTTTAAGAAACACTGAATGTTGAAAGGAGTGTATTCATGTTTTGGCTTGATGGAATATGTTAAAAAAAGAAAAAAACCTAAAGGACCTTACAGTTAATGTTCACCCTCAGGTCTAAGTGACCTTTAACCTTTCAGCTTACTTTACATTAAGATTTTCAACTGCCTGGGAAAGAAACTTCTTCTTCAGGGAGCTACGTCTCCATTGTGCTGTAAGCTCCTTTAAGAATGAACCTCTAGTGCATTACTTCTAGCTTGGGGTCCTCTGGCCAGTGAATATTTCCCTCCAGTCTTTAGCTCCAGAACTGAGTATTTTTTAAGGGCAGGTGGAAAGGAATGTCATTATGAAACAAACCTGGTTTATTTGCATGATTTTGGTTTCCTTTAAAAAACATGGTAATTTTTCATGGACTGTATATTTCACATTTTTGGTTTTAGTTTTATATTATGTTCTGTCAAGTAGGATGACTGGATCAGGTGGAGGAGCAACTGAGCATGAAAAATTTCAGCAGAGAGGGTATAAAATTGCCATCAAGTGTTTTCCAGGCCTTAGGGACAATGGGAAGGGGTTCCCACAAGGAATAGATATCATTCATCAACACTCAGAGGTTGCTGAGTGATGGAAATTAAATCTAGAAGCAAGAACTCAACTGCAATTTGATCTGGAAGCCAGACTGTCAAAGGGGGAGTTGCTTTTCCTATGTTTTCACTGACAGGATGACTTTATCTTTGCCTTCTCCCTGCTGCAGAACAGGGGATAAATCTTTTTTATTTTCTACTGTTTTGCCCGCTGGCAAAAATCTGGAGTTCACGTGAAATTTATTATTCCAGATTATATTCTAATAGAGAATTTTGCCTAAAAAGCTCTCAATTCTGTGAGTATAAGATCCAGGTTTAGACAAATCTGTCATAAAGTTTGTGTTCAGTTGGAGATCTATCACAATGTTATTGCTAGATTTAAAATCCTGAACTTACAACTGTTTTGGACAATAAATGCTAGTGTTGTCCTCTGGCTTGTTATTATTTGCAGTTTGATATGTCCCAAAAGTGCTTTAGCAATTTTTGACAGATCTATTATTATACCAATAATCTGTGCCAATTTACAGTGTAAGGAAGTAACCTGTGCCTTTCTTTTGATATTACTTGGTTTTATCAGTGCCATTCCTGTACGGGTTTCAGTACAGGAGATGGCACCAGTTTGGAAACTGGTGGAGGAACCTACCATGCTTTCTGTTATCATTTCTTGCTTTGAAGTTTGATTAATCACTCCACAAAAGCAACAGCTGTTGCTACCTGTTAGCATTATATTGAGTGCACTTTGTTTACAAGCATGATGATCTGTATCACTATGTGCTAAAAGCGACCTGCAAGTGAGCCTTTTCTTTCTAGTAAGAAATTATTGTCTTTTGAATCCTCTTCCTCACCCCTCCAAGAGTGAGTGTCTTCATTTTCACAAGACTTAATGCCTTAATGTCACATAAAATCTTCCACAGGTCAACAATTCTGCAGGGAATAATTCTGTTCCTGATGCATGGAATTCAGGCACAGCAGCCAGTTCTTTGTCTCGCAGGAGGATCAGCTGTAAAAGAGCTGAGAGAACCATAGAATTGGTTTGGAAATGTCCATACATGAAGTGCTGAACAGATCTGACTGGACATGCACACACAGCTTGTGTGTGGAGGAAGAGGATTTTTCAAATAGTAATAATTTCCCAGTCTTCTTGGAATACAGATAATTAAATTAATTTAATGTCCTATGTATGTAAGACTTACAGACGTGGTTTCTCCCTTTGCCCCATGTGCCTGAGCATGCAGGAATGATTACAGTTCAGACAGGAGTGGCTCAGAGACACATGTTTCTAGGATGTTTCATGAGTAAGAAAAGGATCCAGAGCTACAAGACCTCTGACAGTGATGATACAGGACTAGAAGCTCCTCATCCCTTGTTTTCTGTTAGGTTTTTTTCCCCCAAAATAGCACCTTTTCATATGAATGGCCTCAACAAATAATTTCTCATGCCAACTCTGTCATAATTTTGGTCAATATTAAGACTTTCAGATTCTTGCAGGGAAAACTGCTCAATTCATGTCGTTTACATTAAATCAGGATTAAAGTGGTTGATTTAGCAAAGCCATACCATTTACCAGGAACTGCCCAACCATGATCACCATCAGCAATACAGTAATAAAATAAACAATTCTAGACACTTACAAAATGTAAGTGACCACCTTCAGAGTTCCCAATACCATTTATAACTAATACCCAAAAGATCCAGTTCCCCCTCCACACTCACAGAGGTTCCAGATTCTCTTAATCGGGATCAGGTTGGTAGTAAGATTCTCTCAAGACAACACTGAATTTTCCACCTAAACAGTGTTGACACTCACACTCTTATCTTACCTCTTGTTGTTATTCAGCCCTTTTGCCAAGGGAGTCTCCCTGCTTAATACTGCATCTTCCTGAAATGGGTTAATCCATCCCCTTTCCTTTTTTTTTTTTTTTCCAGGATGTTTCCTTTTAACAACAGGGTGTTATCTTTTTTTTGCAGGTTTCTGTTGCTGTTCTCCAAATTCTGTCTTCTCCTGACAGAAAAATATTTTTTTCTTAATGTTTTCATCATTTTTTCTAATGAGACACCTTTCCAAAAAAAAGTTTTTTATATATTTTCATAATTTTTTCTAATGAGACAGCTTTACAAAAAATTTTTTTTTATTTATGATTACATAGACTTCTTTGGCTACCACATGGAGGATGTGACTGAGAGAAGACTGAAAGGGAGAGAGACAATAGAAGTCCCTAGGGTGCTGACTTTTCACACAGAGCTGTGGAGAAATACAGTGTTCTCGTAGACATATTGACAGACCAGCAGAAGCAGTTCAGTGCAGTATTGAGCAATAAAGACAAATCCTATTGATATACAATTAGTACTAGACTTGCACATGCAATCTATTAGGTTATTGGATGTACCTCTAATGCAAAAGTAAAGCTCACGTTGCTGTGCAAAGTCCAAAGTGTTTGGAGATTAGCAGCACATGCTGAAAATTTGGTCAGTACAGCTCAAAGCTGAGTTGTTCTTCAAAGCATGAGATTTCTACAATACTTGTGGATGTTTTTGTTATTTCTGATACACAGAAAGAGACTTCTTGGGACTCAAAATTCACTTTCTCCTCTAAAAAATCAACATTTTTTTAATGTGTTTTTAATTGATTCTTATTGAGGCTTAGGCAAATTAATGAGGTCGTATTTGCATTCATTCATGCATATAAATTTTTTGGCTTTTTATTTTTTTCATATATATTACATGGATTTTTTCTGTCTTTTTTCAAGGCTAAACTTGACTTCATTTGAGGCCCCAGAAGCTTTGCCTTTTCCTTTAATTGATGCTGGGTCAGTAGTGAAGAACCAAATAAAACTCAGGATTTCTAACCATTAGAACTGTGCCACTCTGAGGTCTGCTGTGCACTGTCACCCATGTCTGTTTCCCTAATGGTTCACAACATAGAGAGTGACAATATTGGCCATGGCTTTCCACTGATCCATGCACCCAGGTTAATCATTAATCCATTAATTAAAATGCCACCAAATCACCTGACAAACTTCAATGGGCTCAGATCTTAACTCCTCACAAGGCTGGATCATGGTTGGAATACAAAAGGTTTTTATGGATCTGAATTTATGTGTTACCAGAGATGCAGTAATGTGGCACAGGGAAAGATAGGAACAAATCTATTTCAAAGAGGAAAAATGACACTCTTTTAAAAAAATACTTTGAATGTAATCTCCTAGTATCAGCTGTAGGCCTTGCCAGTTGCCTACCTCAGACCATTCACTTCCAAAAAACACTTTTATGTTCTCTATTTTATTATCCTCTTCTATAAAACCTACAATGTGCATCTTCCTCCACCTGCAACTCCTTTTTGATGAGAATCATTATTCATTATTTGTTTTAACAGTTATTTCTAGTACTTGTGATCTCTACTATGAATTCTCTTATTCCAAAGAGAATCACTGACAAAGAACTATTCTTTCTCCCTTCAGATCTCTTAATAAAGCACAGATTTTATGTTGCAGTTTAGGCACAGCCAGAAACTAAATGTCCTGAAGTATCAAATATGCCCTTTGCTAGTTCAGGTCAGCTTTCCTGGATATGTCCCATCCCTTCTTCTTGTGAAAATTAACTCCATTCCAGCTGAACCCATTTTTCCATGGAGAGTTTGATTTTAAGTGAAACTATAAATACTACTCTTCTACAGAAATATTTATTTCTTGTATTTATTGATTAGTTTTCCCCAAATCTTGATGACCATAGTGCATCACAGATCACTTTGAAATATTTTGATTGCAATGTTTATGAACCCCATTAGAAAAATGAAGAAAAATTCTCCAGTGTAATAATCTTCCACTCAAATGTTTCATCCCTGAAATTTTAGTGCTGGGCCCTGCACTTGGACCACAACAGCCCCATGTAATGCTACAGGCTTGGGGAAGAGTGGCTGGAAAGATGCCCAGAGGAAAAAGACATGGGGGTGCTGATTTACAGCAGCTGAGCATGAGCCAACCTGTGCCCAGGTGGCCAAGAAGGCCAACAGATTCCTGGATTTTATCAGAAATAGTGGGGCCAGCAGGACCAAGGCAGGGATCGTGCCCCTGTACTCAGCACTGGTAAAGCCACACCTTGAATCCTCTGTTGAGTTTTGTGATGCTCCCTGCAAGGAGGACATGAGGAGCTGGAACTTGTCCAGAGAAGAGCAATGGAGCTGGTGAAGGGTCTGGAGGAGAAGTCTTACAAGGAGTGGCTGAAGGAACTGGGGATGTTCAGCCAGAAGGAAAGGATGCTGAGGAGAGACCTTCTTCTTCTCTACAACTACCTGAAAGGAGGTTGGAGGGAGGTTGAGGTCAGTCTCTTTTACCAAGTAACAAGTAATAGAACAAGGAGAATGGTCTCAAGTTGTGCCAGGGGAGGTTTAGATTGGATATAGGGAACAATTTCTTCCCAAAAGGATTATCAGGCACCAGAAGAGACTGCCCAGGGCACTGGCGTAATCACCACCCCTGAAGTTATTTAGAAGATGTGTAGATGTGTTTCTTAGAATATGGTTTAGTGGATGAATTGGCTATTGGGCTTGATAATTTTAAAGGTCTTTTCTAGCCAAAACAATTCTATGACTCTATGAAATGTCCTAATATGGGGGTTGAAATATTTTATTTAAAATTCATTTGTAACAAGCTTCCACGGTATCAATAAAGTCAATAGATTCTCTCTCCTGGTTAAAAATATTGTTTGTTTTCTTTTCAAACTGTCTTTGCAGATTGCAGGTTGTAATGAAGAGGTTTGAAATTTTGACACTGATGGGAAAAATGTGTCAAACGGTTCATGTGCTTGTGCTGCTGACATGACATGGCATAATGGAAAAATACTATGACAAATAATATTCTGAATGCAGTTTTACATTCACAAATAAAATCCTTTTAACTGTCATCTTCAAGAAATTAAAGAAGCCAGTTCATATGCAAAATAAATGTAAAAATGTTGAATTTCTAAAAGCCAGAGTTTCAACCTGCTGTAACTTATACATTAATCAGTTGGGTGGAAACAAATGGCTGTGTCTGTCAGTGGTTTCAGGGATTTTTATTAGGACTACTATTAGTAGTATGGATATATATTATGCATTTATTATTATTTATCATTGTTATTACTTATCATTATGTAGTGTTCCTTATTATTATCTATTATTGCTTATTACAACATATTATTATTTATTCTATTATAATATTATTATATATTGACCATGAGGAGAGAGCCAATGGCAGCTTTGTGTGCTGTGCTTTTGAAAAACTGCAAGAGATTGAGATGGAGGGGGAATTCCTGAAGCCAGGGATGGGATGTGCAGATCCCAATGGTAGCCTTGTCTAAGGTATGTGTGCTAAATGGTTGAGTCTGTCTGCTTTTAGACAAAGATGAGTTAATACACTTGGTATTCTGAAGAATGCTCATCTCCAAAATAGTATGGATCTACATAGATTTTTTTGAAGTCTGTATTAAAATGAAAATTGAGAACTCTAGCCTGGATCCAACTAATTGGAACAATCTCTTCAGTTCTACCATTACTGTCTTAAATAACTTAGAAAGGTCTGCTTTATTTGCTAATTAATACTTTATATTTGTATGTGTATTGTATTGCTGTCTGTACAAGAGACAAAAATGCAGCAACAGAAATATTTTAGAAGGAGATGCTTTGATAGAGAGCTGACAGGCATGAACATTTCTCAGATGCAAGTTTAATTTTTTACCTATTTGCTTTGATACAAAAAGGGAAACAGAGTAGAAACAAGATGTTAAAAAAAAATAAGTGGCCAGGATGTAAATATGTAAAGAACTACACAAGAAAACTAAGTGAGCAAATCAGTTGCTGTAGGATTTACCTCCTCATGGAGCCTCAGCTCTTGAGGTGACTGGATAGTTCAAAGAGTGCTGTTGGGTTTCTTCATCTTCACTTTAAATGAATTAGGTAGTAGAGAACTCTCAGTTAGTCCAAGGCCAAGAGTTTTCTTTAAAAGCCTGACTGATATGCTTTCATGCCTCACACTTTGACCTGTTATCCATACAAATGGTGACTGTATAAAGATCTGTTCAGGGGGAATATGGTTTTTTGGTACTGAACCTACATCAGTAAATCCTAAAATCCTTTCTCTTACAAATAGTCCTCCACAAATAAAATAAATGCACCAAACCCTGTTAATGTTTCAGTACATTTTCTTCTGAAAGTTGAGGAAGTGCTTATTAATGATGAATATTAGCTACGATTTGGCTTCAGTTGGCCTCTATATAAAAAAGCTGGTACAGTAATAATTTATACTTCCAGTTAAATTGTCATGCCAAAAAAAATATATAAGCAGTGGATGTCAAAATAATGAAGGAATTACATTGCTTAAAACATCTAGTGTTGATTACTGTTACAGCCTATGGCACAGTATCACTTTCTGAAGAGAAGAAAAAGGATTTTTAGTCTTCTATTGCATTTTCAGGTTTTGAATTTCTTAGAACATATTACCTACACAGTCTTTTGGGCTTTAATAATTTATTTCTTCACAGATTTTAGTAGGGAGCCACTTAAAATACTGTCCTGATAATAAAAAATACTGTTACCAGCTTGGCATCTCTAAAACAAAATGCTCTAAAATTTAAAACTATTTGAAGATATTTATTACAGTGCTGACAGTGGGCAGGTTCATGATTCACAGATAGAGCAAAAGAAGACAAAAGCTAGTGAACATCTTTCATTGCTAAAAGCCTGGTGTGAGTTTCATAACTAGAATAAGCTCTGAAAAGTTCTTGAAGTGCCTCTGCAGCTTTTTGAGCCAAAAATATATAATACAAAAGAAAAGATTAAGCAAAGTCTCATGCTGAATGTAAAATTTTACATTCCATAATTGGTGTATATAATCAGGAATAGATAATCTTTTTTTCTTCTTCTTCTTTTTTTCCCTTCTTTCAGGAGGAATCAACTTTAAGTTAAAACTCAGATTCAGAATGCAGGTCCTTGGAAGAAAAAACCATATACTTCAAACTCACTCTTGTGCTTTTTATGGCACACAAACTGTGGTTTCTCACTCGACCCTGGGATACATATATATAGTGGTTTTGACCTAGACTTGTTTATAGACTCTTTTGCCTTTCCTTCATTGTGTGACTTTCAGTACCAAACAGAAATTTAGCTAATCCAGTGATGTAAAAATACTGTTAATGTAAATGGTTGCCATGTCTTTCAGTTTTACCTGTAATAACACCAGGACTCAAAGCAAGGGACTATGTTGCTGCATTTGAGTATTTTAGACTTCCTTCATCCCCCAAATACATAGATAAAATGTGTTTGGGACAAATCACTGCAGCCTCAGTGAGCATAGATTCCCATTGAGGCTTCCTAATGTGACATCCTGATCTTTTTTTTCTGCTTGCTTTTTCTTCTCACAAAGCCTTTCACTGAATGAGTAATTCAAATTCCACATAATGTCATTGTCTGTAGTGAACAGTTACCTACTTTCTATAAGGTCCTTGTGAAGTAAAATCCATGAAGGAGGAGAAACTGTGCCAACAGTACTGTGTCCACTTGCTGCTCCTTTACTAGTAAGGTAGTTACATACTTAAAGCATATCCTGAACTCATGTAAAATGCTGTGTTTGATCTCATTGCAGGGGGATCTCTTACACTGAGGACCACTGGCTTCATAACTCTTGTTAAGATTTTATTTCCCTCGTGCACAGAACACTGATAGCACAGAGTATTATTACCAACTTTGGCTTAATGATGTATCAATAATAAAATATGAATAGTGCTGTGCCTTCCTGCTGCCATCCCACCAGCTAAAAACCTTGATAGCCTCTTCTCTTTCACTGAAGTTCTCACCTTTTTGCAGAAGTATAAAGCTTCTTATCTGGTTGCCAGTTTTTATGGGTAACTGCTCAATATTAAAATATTTTATCCTAAGAATGTTGATTATTTGTGGTTTCCTAGGGAACATCTAGATGTTTCTAGGTATAGGAGAGCATCCGAGGTTTAAGGAACATAGTTTAATGAAATACCTAACATTTTTCCCCTGACAGTATATTGCTTTAAACAGGTAGGTATTTCTCTGAATGAAAGTGATGAAATTGCATGCTTGTTTAGGTAGCTCATTGAACCAGGATGTAATGAATAAACAGAAGGATGCTGTTCTGCTTCTGTTTCATAGAGAAGGTTGTTGTCATTACTCTACTTATCTGTGGTTTTACACCCATTTTAATGATCTATATTTGCAAATGCCTCTGTTCTTGAAGCTTAATCAGTAATTCTTTTAAGAAACAACTCTGGGCAGAAATCCACCTTTTTGATACACCTATAAAAATCTTTATGCATTTCTCATATTTTTAAAGACACAATTTTATCCATGTGCATGTGATTTCATGACTGAAAATTAAAAATAGATCACATAGGCCTACAAACACATTTTTTTGGTGACACAGTTCGTATAGCAATAATTTTAACAATAGTACAGACCACAATCAGATTTTAAATGATTCATAAGTAACTTCAGGAGATAATTTATCCAACTTTGAATAAATTGGCCATTTAGGCACGTATATGATGTGACATGGAGAAAATTGTTCATAAAGATATATTTTATATCAAATTAGTAGTTAGCATTGACCAGTCGATTATGATGATGACCCAAAGAAATGTGAGTAGCATTAGCAGGGGCCTTCATTTAGAAGATCTACAGTATTGACACTTATGATAATAAAACAGCCTTCCTATGGTTCATGAAGGAAAACAAAATCTATGTTAAAATATCTTTTGATCATTTACATTAATTAAATGATATTAGCAATGCTTTATCATTTTATGCCCTGGTTTACGAATGCACATCCAATTCTAATTTTATCAGCACTCCAAAATGTTGTGTTTATTTTTTATTTTCCGTAATTTGGTTTCTAACTTTCAATGTCCTCCCTGTTAATTTATCTATGGCATAGTGCCATCTTGGGGATGCTGCAAGTATGTGAAAAAACACAAGCTAAACACAGCCTCTGAAACAGAATCAAAGGCTTTTTTGCTGTACTATGTTGTTGCTGTAGGTCCCTAAAAATAAATGTGACTGAAATCTGTGATTCTCTAAACCAGTGAGAGTATCACCACTAATGGCATATCTACAGAAACTACTATAAAATCCTGAATGCAGCAGGTGAGCTGATCTTCTAAATCCATGAATTCTAGCATCCATGACAAATGAGAATCTCAGCTTTTCCTTTAAAAAGTACACTGCTCACTCTCCTAATTGAAGGGAAATACTAATATAATTCTAAAAAGATTGGAAGCTTGAGGAAAAATTATATTACTTTAAAGACAATGTCACAATTTTGGGGAATCTTTGACCTGATTTCCAGTAACTGGAAGGTTTATAAAAAGACATTTTTCTTCTCAGTGTGTAAAGGAGGAAGAAAAATGCAGCAACATTTTTTTAGTCCCATTCTTGTCATTTTTACCTTGACATTTATTAATAGTTGGCAGAAGCTCAGAGCATAATTTGAGTTTTCAAGATTCTGCCTCACTGCCTCCTTCATTCCCCAAAGCAAAACCAGCTGAATCTGCTGACAGTGTTCAGTGGGTGTATCAGCTGTTATTTTCCTCAAACCATTTCAGGTTTTGTGTCCTAGGATAGAATCATACAGAGGGAGCATTGGTCCATAATCAAAAGCAAAACCTAGGTTTTGCTGTACATTTCTTTGTGTAATATTAAGAAATATTTGTGCCCATGCCATGAAGTTTAACAAGGCCAAGTGCAAGGTCCTGCCCCAGGGATGGGGCAATCCCAAGCACAAATAAAGGCTGGGAGGAGAAGGCATTGAGAGCAGCCCTGAGGAAAATACCTTTGGGGTGTTGGTTGATGAGAAGCTCAAAGTGAACCAGCAATGTGTGCTTGCAGCCCAGAAAGCACACTGTGTCCTGGGCTGCTTAAAAAGCATGGCCAGCAGGTCAAGGGCAGTGATTCTCTTCCTGGATATGTTCTCCTGAGACTTTATCTGAAGTACTGTGTCCACTTCTGGAGCCACCTAAGGCCTGGAGCTGTCCTTCAGAGGAGGGAAATACAATCAAAGGTCTGGAGCACCTCTCCTGTGAGGACGGGCTGGGAGAGTTGGTGGAACTTATTTTCTTTCTTGCAATTTTACTTTCAGCTAGGTCTCTTCTAAGCAGCTTCACTTGCTGAAATTAACAGCAAGTTTCTCAGTCAGCATCTGCTTCTAGGATGGGTAACACTCAATGTTTATAGCTACAGATAGAAAATGGTCTGCAAAACCAAGGCCACTGCTGGCTTCTGAGAAACATCTTACACTTCAGAAAGAAAAAGGGAGTAAATGAGCCACACCTGTGACCCCCCTTTGGGGAGGAGCAAATCAGACAGGTGACCAAAACTGAGCAAATGGTTGTCAATTTGGGTGGAGTGTTCCATCCCACACATGTCATGATCAGTATAAATTCGAAGTATCATGAGGGTCAAGATTTTTCTTCAGCCACGACATCATCCATGGGGGATTCCATCTGTTTGTCTGTCTGTGGTCCCAGTCCATGCCATCCTGAATCTGTGTGTTCCTGTCCCCAGCTCCTGTGTGCTGCTGACTCCAGGAGCCCAGCCTGGCATTTTTTCAGGGCCCCCCCTGCAGCCTTGGTGGTGACGTGAGTATTACTGGTAGAAAAAAGGGGAGGAAGGTGATACCACTTTTTTGTATATTTGTATATATTTAATCATCTTCCTCTTCATCATTGCTGTTTCATTAAAGCTGCATAATTTGGTTTCCAACCTGTAAGGCTCTCTCCCTTATTCTCTCTCCCATCTCTATCACAGAGGGGGGTGGGGGATTAATAGAGAGCATCTGTCTTTCGTGTAATTGCCAGCCCAGCATTAAACTGTGACAAGAGGAGATTTAGGATAGACATTAGGAAGAAATTCTTCACTATTAGGGTGTCGAGATGCTGGAACAGGTTGCCCAGAGAAGCTGTGGCTGCCCCCTCCCTGATAGTGTTCAAGGACAGGTCAGACCGGACTTTGAGCAACCTGATCTAGTGGAGGATGTCCCAGCCTATGCAGAGGGGATGGAACCAGATGAGCTTTAAAGTCTCTTCCAATCCAAACTACTTGATGATTCTGTGAGTCTGTGAATGCTTTATGTAAGTCTTATTTATCAACAAAGCTAACTGGGTAATAACTGAAGCCATATCCTGCAGCTGAAGAGATGGTTTTAAAAGTTCCAGCCAGAAATGAAGAGTTGGAGAATATAAGCAGTAGCTTTGGAGAATATTGTCCTGCTCTCTCCAGCTGCACCTGCTTCTTTTTCCTTCTCATAGTTCAGCAATGTGGACTTGAGACAGAAATTGCTATAGTGGCTGTGGGATCCTTGAGGAAGTGGTAGAGAAGAGGTAGGATGTCTCACACACTCAAAGCTAAAGAGAATAACAAGGCCTTGGAGAAATAGGGAGGGCAGGGTAAGGGGACTTGTATCTGCTTTATCCTCAAGCCTCTTCTTATGTTATCTTTGTGCCACAGCCTCATTATTGACTTTCCTTACTCTTTCTTGTCTACTCTCCCCTCTCCTGAAAACTTCTATGCTGGTACTATAAATTTTTCTTTTAAAATTGTGGAAGCTATGGTATTTATAGACAAGTTTTTAAAATACATTTGCATGCCAGAAACAAAAAAAAGATTTATATCACACTTGACTCTTAAAAATTTCTGTCATTGAAAATGTCATATATAAGTATCCAAAATACAAAGATTATTAGAAAATTCCACTAGATACATATCTGAATAACCTAGGGATCTGAGAACTTGCTCTTTGTTTTAGAATGATACTTTTTTAAGAAACAAAAAATTTAAACTTCTTATATGGAAGCAAATCTTTTCCTTTCTAATTTATAGAGCTATTTCAACCATAATGTCTCTGTTTTCACAGTTCAGAAGATTGTTCTGCAATATTAACAAATGTTTAATCATGTGAAATTAGTTTGTTCTCTGAAACAAATGAGAAATCCTTATAATTAAACAAGACATTTGCAAACATTGTTATTTTAAAATTACTTAGGACTCTCTTATCAGGAGTTACTGGAGACTTCATATGAGGCATTTATCACACTGTAATGACACCATGTGGTGATACACACTCTTCAACTCAATTGTTCCACTTGTAACACTTGAGAGTTGAAGCACAGTTTAAGTGCATATCAAATGACACAAATTAGGATTAATGACACAAACTAGGATCACAAAGAGTACTTAAGTCATAAGGTGGAAAATGGGAAACTGCCAGAGCAATTTCACAACACCCATGCTGAGGAACACTTAATTATAAACATATTCCCAATGCCTTTTTTTGCTGTAGTTACCAAAATTATACTAGCAACAGGTCAAGGAACCCCAATTAAGTTCTGTGAATATTAATGTAATATATGGTGAATTTCTGAATGATAAGAGGGAAGAATTTGCTTGCTGCAGAGAAAGTAATGGCATGAAAATGCTCATTTTGGCAATTTTCCATATCTGTCATTAATAGTGTGTTGAAAATCCCTGATGTTAAGTGATTTTATGAAGTCATTCTATTTGAAAGGTCTCACTATTACCTTTCTGGCGGAGTACTTTCTCATCCTTTGGTTATTTTCTTCTGCTGCAATGAAACTAGGAATCAGGAAATGCAGTTCTACCTGAATGTTATTTATTTTCAGGACATATTACTATATGATGCACAGAATTGTGTTCCAACTGAATACACATACATAAATACATATATAACTGGGAATTTGTTTTGCTTTGTTTGATTTAGTTTTGGATTTGGGGTTTTTTTAATCAGAGTATTAGAGATTGTATTGACACTTTAAAAGACTAAAAACCCAAGCCAGTTTCAAACTTCAAAACAAGACTTAACAAAATCCATGTTAATTAAGTATACACATCATAAACTGTCACATCATTATCACCACATCAAAAAATTATCAAACTTATCCCAAAATTAGCTCTGAGTATACAATACCAGGGAGCTGATGCTATTAATACTTACTGCTATGGTCCTTGATGGTCTTAATTACTATGGTCAAAGTCATGAGGCTGGAGATCTCCTTGTCAAGGGGAGGTGGAATCCAAGCAGGCATTTTCTTCCTTTTTAGTCTTCCCTTCTCATCATTGATATTTTATGCTGCTAAGCCACCCTCTGAAAAAAACAAAACAAAACAAACTATAATTTTTTTCTTATTTTGAAGATTAGAAACTGCTCTGGTATTGCAAGGCAGCTTTGTTGTTTATTCTGCAATGTCCATTCTGGTTCCATATCTTGCCTCATTCTTTTTTCTTATCTTGTAGATTTTAGCACTTGTAGATGTTTTTCCATACCTCCTTTGAGTGACTGTAGCATTAGCCTCCTTCAGCAATTGTACATTCTTTCTGTAATAATTCTTATGTGTTACAAAAACACTTACAAAGAAATATTCAACTAGTAGTTTCAAGGTGAAAAAATATTTCTATCCTGTCACTATTTATACTATTTTCTTGTGTTTATTCACAGTTTCAAGGAAAACAACTGAACAGTAATAAATTAATTAAGAATTATTTCTTCTACTTAATCTGTCTAAGAGGCTTTTTCACCTACATATGCTTGATGAAAGCTAGGTAGTCTATGGCTACCTCTTAGTCTTTTGAATATTTATGCCAGTAGATTTCTGGGACTAGACCACAGGTTACTATTATAATTCACAGAAGATTCAAAACAAAATCATTTCCTGATGCTGAAGATTTTTCTGGAGAAGTTTCTGCTATTTAGAAACAACCTGGTATGACATGGGTCACGATTTGATAGTGTTTCTGAGATCTGAAAATGTGAGCTATTTGCAAAATCCTGCATACAAAAAACCTATGTAGGTAGTTTGCAAGAAAACACTAGCTGTGGATCAGAAATACATTTTTCACTACTAATTTGTACTTCACAAAAACTATAAATGTCTAGTCTTCCTACCTGATGAGGTGTATTTTATAAATATTCATATTATGGACAAAGTAAATCATGTCTTGTAACACAAAGAAGAAAAGGATCATAGGGAATGGCTGAAGGACAAAAAAAAAAAATAAAATTATTTCTGCATTTGCCCTCTACTTACAATACTGGCTGTTATTTGGGGCCTTCCCTGCTGATTGAGTTCTTCCCAGCTATGTTTTTTGTATTATCCAGCAGCTCCTGCACTAGCAGAGCCATGATGCTGATTAATGTGACTATAGACAGGGCAAGGGGACCTCACATGAATACCTATTAGCTTTTTGTGTAGTCTGGGAAGGTTGCTAATCCTTGAATTAGCTTTGAAGAAAATTCTACATCCAGTGCTAGGAACACATCAGATCGTGCATGAACTTTAGCTCTACTTAGTGGGCTGTATACTAACAAGAGGTGCTTATATTTACTCTTTCACAGAATGTTATATTTAAAGTACTGCTTTAAATGAGACTTTGAAGAGCTAAGAAAGAAACAGTGATTCAGATTCCACTTGTAAATTTTCTAGATATATTAGATGATTCTAGAGTTCCCTGATAACTGTAGAGCTGGGTCCATCACGGCACTCATTGATTGTTGTCATTTTAAGTAAAGTGAACAAAATCCTCAAATATTAGAAACATAACTGAGCCCTCATATGTTCCAGATTTCCCTTAATTTGTGAATGCCTGTGGAGATTACCTCATCTCCTGGTCCTCAAATCTTTAACTTTCTGTTCTGGGTTGATGTGGCACCACTTTTGGTAGTGGGGAGAGGCCCAGGGATGGTTTCTATGAGTAGATGCTGGAAGCTCCCCTGTTTCAAAATGTCCAGCTCCACCTCTGGCTAATGTTGAGGCCCATAGTGACAGTGGATGCAATTCTGCAATTAATGTTCAAGAAGGGGAAACAAGAAGTTATAAGACCTCAGGGCAGAAGAGAGTGGGGAGAGAGAGAGCACAAGACCAGGAGAGAAAGATACCAGAAAGGAGATCAGTGGCAGAGCACAAATACCAAGGTCAGTGAGGAAGGAGAGGGAGAAGGTGACCTGAACAGAGGTTCCTCTACATCCCATGGGGAGGCAGCAGGCTGTCCATCTCTGGAGGATCATGGTGGAGCAGATGTTGCAGACCTGCAGCCATGTAGGACCCCGTGTCAGAGGAGGTGACTGTTCCCGCAGCAGCCGTGACTCTGTGGGCAGTCCGGGCTGGAGCAGTTCCTGAGGGACTGCACCTCACGGGAGGGACTCACATTGGAGGGATTTGTGAAGAACTTTCTCCCATGGGAGGGACCCCCTGTTGGAGAAGGGGAAGATTGTGTGGAATCCTTCCCCCTGAGAAGGAAGGAGCATCAGAAAACAACCTGTGACAAACAGACCATAATCCCCACTCCCTATCCCCCTGTACCGCTTGGGAGTGAGGAGGCAGAGGTATGGGGAAGAAGAGATGGGTGGGGTGTAGTATTTAAGCTCTGGTTTGTGTTTTCTCTTTGCCCCATTTAGATTTGATTAATGATAAATTAAATTGATTTGTCCCCTAGTTGAGTCTGTTTTGTCCATGACCATAATGGGTGAGTGAAACCCTCATAGGTCTTGACTTGACCCATGAGGTTTTAGGTGGATTTCCTTTTCACCATCATGAAAGGTGATGGTGAAAGGTGAGGCCAGGTATCAGCTGGCCTCAAACCATAATACTTTCTCTCTTTGCTTTACCCTATTTTGAAATAAAATTAAAATAGTGAAAGAAAAGTCCCAAAACCCCTTCTTTTCAGTGCTGCCTTTTGACCACAAGCTCCAGAATTAATGCAAATAGAGCTTTTTGGATTAAATTTATTAGCTTTTCTACTATTTTTTTTTTAACTGCAGTTTGATGTTTTCACGGGGACAGCCTCAGCTACTTTTGCTTTCTGCCAGTTTGTCACAGTGTAGCCACGGATCTGGAACACAAGGATGGAGTCATGCAAAACCTTTTAATGCCTTCTGCCAGGAGACTGCACACCAGATTTCACCACAGTGTGCTCTGACATCTGATTGTTCAGTGTGAACACAGCTATGCCAAGTAAATGAGTCTAAACTTAATTTAAATACTTGTTTCGTTGACTGAATTTAAGAACACAACAGCTAATTTTAGTTTAAAAAAAAAAAACAACAAACAAACAAACAAAAAAGCACTAAATAGTACTAAATACTGAACAAGGACATATAATAACACAGCACAAACAACTTAGACTAGACTTGTTACTATTCTGTTCTATTTCCAGCCCAGACCATGAAATCCACACCAGGGAAGACTTCTTTCCATTCAGGCAACCCAACAGACACCTGTTTTAACACAAATCACTGATCAGGAGGGTTGTACTGTCCACTGTCCAAGTGTAGATGCAACACTTCACTTATTCCATGCTATGTCCAGTGTAGACAAGACTCCAAAGCTTTGATGTAGCACTCAGGTTTATGGGTAGCTGTTTCTGTGGAGTTTTCAGAAGATCTGCCCCAAATTTTTTTACCTTCCATCATGAGTCTTCAGGTCTGCCTGTTACATGGATCACCTGGTCAAATATTCTTTTCCTGATTTCATCCAACAATTCTTCTTTCAATTTACTGTCATTACTTACTTCATAAAATATTTAGGTTAATAATCCACACTGATTTGTTTAATTTTCATCTAGATTTTGCCTCATTTATCTCCAAGATAAAACACTCCTGGGTTCATTCCAACAATACCCTTTGGTCTTCTTTTATTACAGCCACAAGGATTACATCTGTAAAGATTACTGCATGCATATTTGTCTCTTGTATGGTTGTAGCACTAAGAAAAGGTAATACTGACTCCTCCACAGGTATTTGAAGGGCAAATGTTAGAAAGATTAATAGTAATTAACTCCCTTTTATTTTTAAATGGCTGAGATAATTCTCCATGTGGTGCATTTGTGCAAATAAATGTTTAGTTGCTTTTATAATTAACAAAAACAAGGACACAGAAGATGCTGCAGCCTGGAAATAGCAGTTTTGTCATTCATTCTAATGAATGACTAGAAATTTTTTGTTGTTGTTTTAGAAGGTCACAGATTAAAAAAGAAAAAGGCAATAAATATAGTATCTTGCCAGTGAAAACGATTCCGTTGCTACTTAAGGAAAATTATGTAACAGACACAGAGCCTGAAGTACTATGCAGTTTGAAACTTACTCTTACAGATCACTAAACTTTCCAGCTAAGCTTTCCTTTTTTTAGTATATCTGTTAGCAGTTAGTCTTTCAGAGGTTCATACGCAGCAAAAATGAAACTTGCAAGAACAGTCAAAGAGATTAGCTGCTCTAGTTCTGTCCAAATGTACAGCATTTTGGCATCCAATGTAGTCATTTTGGTTTGATATATGCCATTATTTTTGTCTTTCCACAACAAAGGTTTGTATCATGTCCTTGAGAATAGTACATGCTAGTTTGTGATGGAAAAACTCTATGTTCCCCACATCCAGTTGGATTTTGACTCTGTGCAAGGATGGAGACTGGCCCAGAGATTTTGGAGGGTGTTGAGACATCAAAGCATTTCTTACGGTACATAATTTTTTAATTTCCATTTCCTATTTGCTGGATATTTTCTTTTGATTGATCCTATGGTGTCTGCAATTTCTGTTCAGAAATAAGGAAGTTCATATCAGCTTTCCTTTCTGCATTGCATACAGAATTATTCAGAGTAGTAGTTGTGAGTAAAATCATCTCAACTGATATTTTTTCATCTCCAGATAATGTACTCTGTAGACTATTTGAGACTTTGATACAGTATCATTAGAATTTTTAAAAATAGGTTTGTTTTTTATCCAGTCCATGTGAGCAGCAAACCCCATGAACAATTCAAGGACATTCTAAAAATTTAGAATATCTGTATTACAAGTTAATTATTTCGATAGAATGTGGATATGACTGACTAGTAGTCTCTGCACCAAGACATGATTTTGATTGAATGGGCTACTCTTGACAATGTTCCAGCATAAATTTTCCCCTTATTCCTTCTGCCAAAAGTATAAAAGCAAAACAAAGACCTGGAAAAGTTCCAGATCCTTTGGGTCACTCTAATGAATTATAAAAAAATAAATAATTATCTATTTTTCTGTAAGAAAAAAATGAGGGTGGTGCATAACATGTAAGTCAAGAAGGGGAAGAATCTCAGACAGCATCTATAACACAGTGATTGAGAAGAGCAAAACTGGGCTAATGAACATATAAGATATTGCTTGGTGTTTTCTAGAAGCTTTTAACACTGCACTGGAAGGTAAAAGTAATATCCATTTACCAGTGAGCTCTATTTGTATTAAACTCTACTTTGAAAATCAATGGTAGTGGTAGAATTTAGGTCATTATCATATTTAGCTCACATTTGTAATGCAAAAAAAAAAAAATTGCTGGAACTGAAAAAAGCACCATTCTTGATTATTTGCAATGTAATTGCTTCTTTGACATAGAAAGATTCCTGGTATTTGGAATCAGGTGGACACTTACTATATAAAGAACTATGTAGTAATTATCTCTCCTAAAACATACTATCCTTAGTGTTTTTAAAACATTTTTTTTTCTCCCTTTGTCCAGTAGAACTCTTTCACATGCATTTAGCAGCATCAGAGATCTATACTTTGGTATTCCAATCGTTCCCAAATCATCTGTTCCTTTTTTTGGGTTTGGTTTTTGTTGTTTGTTTGGGTTTTTTTTTGGGGGGGGGTGCTTAGCCTTATGCTTGTAGAATACATCATGTGTAGAAGATGTCAATACACTCATGCTCCAGTCTTACTACCATTGCTTTCTACAGTATCAATAATTCACAATAATTGTTAGCTAGAGTATGGAGCACAGATTTCTGGAAATTTTCTAAAAGCCTTTTTTTCTTATGAAAAGATAATACATTAAAACAAATGAACAAAAAATATTGAAAATCACAGGTTTCAATTGTGTTTTGTTGTTGCTGCTGTTTGTGTCTTTTTGTAAGAGTGGATTTCTGATTTATTGAGGCAATTCTGCCCAAATTTCTACCAGCTTTTCCATGCTAGAAATTTCAGGGAAATTTGTATTTTATAAATTGTGGGACATTTGATGGTTAATATTCATTTCCAAGTTGGGACATTTTGAAGTTTTGAAGTAAGGAAAAATTATTTAATATGTGAAAAGAGAGGTGTTTTGATCCTGATTCTGGTGGAAGCATATGATCTACAAATATAACTCATAACTAAAGATCTAGCAGAGGATCTGTTTTAGTTTGGTTTCAAAAAGATCTACAGTTTTAAAATAATTTTTTTAAAGCTGGACCACTTGAACATAGCTTTCTTTTGTTTGTTTGTTTGCTTGCTGAAATTACAAATGTTAGTATCTTGCCGAACCAAATGCTTGGTTTGTGCTGCCTCCAAACCAGCAGTCAATATGCGTGCCATCTGCTTGTATACACAGGAAAAAATGGAATTTTCTGTGTGGAAAATTCACACAGTCCATCTACTACAAACCTTTGTTTGACGTGCAAAAAAACTGTATGATTCTTAGAAGTGAAAACATTGGAGTTGTTGAGGTAACTTGTAATTTTTCATAGGTCCCATGCTTACAGAAACCCTGGAGTTCCTGCCTATCTGGGGTTTAGTACAAATTGTCAGACTAAAAAAGGTGACAAGCCACATGAATGGAGAAAGAACACAATTAAAATGTCATGCAAGATAACATAACTCCAAGGGAAATTTATAAAGGAAGCTAAGGTGCATAGTAAAGAAAAATCTGAATTCATGAGAAGTAGAACATGAGAAAAAGGACTGAATCCATTAAACTGTAGGAGACAGAATAGAAAAATGTCAACTAGATCAATGATACTCTGCAGGGAAAAACAATAACAGCAATTACTTCAGAAAGGTTGGAAAGATTATCAGTTTGGGAACAAAATTAAAGGGATCTGACAGGATACTGGTCACATTCTAAAACAAGCAGACTGAATATGACAGTAGATCTGAGCAAAGAATATCAACATGTTTTTCTGTGATAACTGGAATAAAACATGATAGAGATAGTCCTGCTTCTGTTATAGGAGACTGTTAAGGATCTTCCTTCCATAGAGAATATTGCCCTGGAAAGCATACAGAAAAGACTTCGTATTTGCAAATAAAATTAAGTTACATATTGTTTCCTTCATTTACACACAGTCAAAGATGATACACTTCTACAATGGATGGCAAAAAAAAGAAATACAGCATATTTCCTGATCCTGTTGATGAGGAACAGGATGTTATGAACAGGAAGAGATTTAAGTGATGGTCTGAAATATACTTGAATTATTCACAAGATAGTCCATTGGGATGGTGCTCTCTGCATTCAGGGTGACACGACCATCATTCTAGAAACTACCAGAAATATGAAAAAACTACTGTATTATATGTTTTGGGTTGGGTTTTGTTTCTTTTTTTTGGGGGGGAGGGGGGGGAATATTTTAAATTTAAATATTAAAAAAATGATTACATTTCCAAATAGACATTACAATAGTGAAATGAAATTTCTGCATTTATGTAAAACACTTAGTGTTTTGATAGAACAATTGGTGTGACTTAAGGACTAATGAATAATTAAACATCTTTGAGAACATTTTAATGGTCCATGACTGCCGTAGGCTGTTAAACTACAGTTTAGTCCTTAGACAGCAAATGATTTAGAGTTGCTGATACAATATTATTAGTCTTCAAACTTCTTTCTAAGACACAGATGTTCTTGGGAACTGTTGCTATATAAAACATTCCAGAGTAAAATTAACTGTTGTAATTCATAATGTACCTGACATTTCAGGTACACATTCCAGGGAATCCCCTCCCTCAAGGTGCTGGTCACATGCCTTTCATGCAACCCAAGATTTTGTTGGTTTTCATGGCTGCAAGGCACATTGCTGGCTCTTGTTGAGCTTTTCATCAACCAACACTCTCAAGTCCTTCTCCACAGATCTGCTACCAACCTCTTCATCACCCAGCCTGTATTGATACTGGGTGGTGTGCCCCACTCATGTGCAGGATCATGTACCTGGCCACTTCTCGTACTCGTTCAGGTCCTTTTGGGTGGCATCCCATCCCTCAGGTGTGTCAACCACACCACTCAACTTGGTGTCATCTACAAATGTGCTGATCGTGCACTCGATTCCACTGTCTGTGTCACTGACAAAGATATTAAAGAGTCCTGGTCCCAATATGGACCACTGAGGAACACCACTTTTCACTGATCTCCATGTGGACCTCAAGCCATTGACCTCTACCCTCTCAATGAGACCATCCAACCAATTCTTCATCTACTGAACAGTCCACCCACCATGTCCATATGTCTCCAATTTAGAGAGAAGGATGTTTTTGGAGACCATGTAATCTTAGTTCATTGTTTTGGGTGACCATGTAATCTTGGTTCATTCTTTGTATATTGGTTTCACATCAGTGCAACTGCACTAAAATCAAGTATGTAAGAATGTAGAGCAGAGCAGATCCTTGGTGTTGAATATTTGCTGCATAGAGTACTGAATAATCTACAACTTTTTTTAGGAATGAGCAAGTGAAGAAATAAAGGGCATACCTTGGAATAAACTTCCAAGTTTCTTATGATCTAAAAGAATGAAGAATTGCCTAAATTTTTGATTCGGAAAGGAGGTTGATGTGTAAAATGAATTTCTCTGCCAAAACTTGCTAGTCAACCTGATACTCTAATTGCATAATAAGAAGATGAAGAAAACAGAAGAGTATTTACTTTCTAATGTGTACATATCTCAAAAGATTACTTGATTTTCTGTGAGCATCCTGTCAAAATTAAGGCACAGCTGTTGATGCATGATGAGAAATATTAGAGACAAAAAGTATTTCCTTCAGTGGGAGCTGAAACCAGTCATTATTCAGCAGGAAGAATTCAGTGCCTCACTGATTCGTTCCCCTACACTTAATAGCACCCTTCAAATTTAAATCACTTATATGCAGTAAATTTATCAATTGAACCCCAGCGAGTACAAACTGAGCTACTTCTTCTGAACGTAAAGATATTGAAGTTTATGCAAATAGAGAATCAGTCTGTGATTCATAAGTTCAGTTTATATATGCAGGATGTATCCTCATTCATAACTAATAATGAGCATAAGCCTTTTAAGTAATTTCTAAGTTTGCCAAAGGCTGTTGATCACTGAAATTATTTCTTAATCAGTACTCGGTTTTAATCAGTACTCGGTCACAATGAGAAGGCAGACTCCACATTCTCAAAATGGTAATTGACAGATGCAAAGTTGGAAAGGTTAAAGGACTACAAAATCAAATGAAGTTTCAGATACTGTCTGTTCTTTCTTGCACACTACTGTTTGCAACTATTTACAAATATAGACAGTGCTTATACTTTAGTAACAGATAAATGGGAAAGCAGTCCAGGTTGCCCTAAAGAAGAAAATAGAAAATATATAAAAATAGAGTAACGTAATTCTGGTATCATTGTCTCTACTCTCAAACATCCCTGCCCCATGCTACACTTAGTGGAAAAAAACAAGCCAGTTGAAGTAAGACTAATCACACAGAAAATTGTTAGGAGGAGGTAAAATCCAATCTGAACTTCTCTGTGGCTCAAGACGTTAAGAAGAAACTGCACAGCTCTTATCAGATTTCACACTAAGCAATTAAGAAATCAAGAAGTGAAGGAAATAAAATCCCCACCTGAAGAAAAAAAGGATCTGCTTGGCTTTTATGTTTTGCAAGCAAAGTTAGTCTTTATTAAAGACCTGAGATTCAGAATTTCTTAAGATTTCTGACAGACAAAAACTAAATCTTAGCAAGAGATCTCAGAAGTTACACAATTGTGATTAATTCCTCCAGCTTTTAGCAATCTTTGGGGAAAAAAAACAGAGGAACAGAAAAAAATAATCATCTCTTCTATCTTTGTTCTTATTTTCTACTGAATTTGATGCTGTTTTCCTCCAGATACCTTTTAATGAGCTCTAGCTTTTGGCTCAGCTTTTATTGAAATGCACTTTTGGTATTATTCTAGACTTTAATTAAACTTTTTTAATTACTATTTTCATGGCAAACTCATCATTTTTTCAAAAGCCTGTTGTGACCAGTTTAAGTTTTTCTTGCCTCTTTTTATTAATAACTACAGTAGGTTTTAATTAAGGATTTTGAGGAATAGGGATGACAATAAAAATGAGGATCTAAACTATGAATTATAGTACTGTGGAATCAGTATGTCCTCTAAATGTTCCAGCAAGATGAGAGGATCAGGCTAAGTTTCAGTTAGATACTTGCATCTGTATTTGAGCACTTCTAGTATTCTAAGTTTTATTTTGTAAAAAANGGAAAGGAGGTTGATGTGTAAAATGAATTTCTCTGCCAAAACTTGCTAGTCAACCTGATACTCTAATTGCATAATAAGAAGATGAAGAAAACAGAAGAGTATTTACTTTCTAATGTGTACATATCTCAAAAGATTACTTGATTTTCTGTGAGCATCCTGTCAAAATTAAGGCACAGCTGTTGATGCATGATGAGAAATATTAGAGACAAAAAGTATTTCCTTCAGTGGGAGCTGAAACCAGTCATTATTCAGCAGGAAGAATTCAGTGCCTCACTGATTCGTTCCCCTACACTTAATAGCACCCTTCAAATTTAAATCACTTATATGCAGTAAATTTATCAATTGAACCCCAGCGAGTACAAACTGAGCTACTTCTTCTGAACGTAAAGATATTGAAGTTTATGCAAATAGAGAATCAGTCTGTGATTCATAAGTTCAGTTTATATATGCAGGATGTATCCTCATTCATAACTAATAATGAGCATAAGCCTTTTAAGTAATTTCTAAGTTTGCCAAAGGCTGTTGATCACTGAAATTATTTCTTAATCAGAACTCGTTTTTAATCAGTACTCGGTCACAATGAGAAGGCAGACTCCACATTCTCAAAATGGTAATTGGCAGATGCAAAGTTGGAAAGGTTAAAGGACTACAAAATCAAATGAAGTTTCAGATACTGTCTGTTCTGTCTTGCACACTACTGTTTGCAACTATTTACAAATATAGACAGTGCTTATACTTTAGTAACAGATAAATGGGAAAGCAGTCCAGGTTGCCCTAAAGAAGAAAATAGAAAATATATAAAAATAGAGTAACATAATTCTGGTATCATTGTCTCTACTGTCAAACATCCCTGCCCCATGCTACACTTAGTGGAAAAAAACAAGCCAGTTGAAGTAAGACTAATCAAAAAAAAACAGAGGAACAGAAAAAAATAATCATCTCTTCTATCTTTGTTCTTATTTTCTACTGAATTTGATGCTGTTTTCCTCCAGATACCTTTTAATGAGCTCTAGCTTTTGGCTCAGCTTTTATTGAAATGCACTTTTGGTATTATTCTAGACTTTAATTAAACTTTTTTAATTACTACTTTCATGGCAAACTCATCATTTTTTCAAAAGCCTGTTGTGACCAGTTTAAGTTTTTCTTGCCTCTTTTTATTAATAACTTCAGTAGGTTTTAATTAAGGATTTTGAGGAATAGGGATGACAATAAAAATGAGGATCTAAACTATGAATTATAGTACTGTGGAATCAGTATGTCCTCTAAATGTTCCAGCAAGATGAGAGGATCAGGCTAAGTTTCAGTTAGATACTTGCATCTGTATTTGAGCACTTCTAGTATTCTAAGTTTTATTTTGTAAAAAAAGGTTGGCTGAATAGCTGTTAATTGAAAACAGCTTTTAGTTACATGGATAAGAATGTCACATCTTAAAAAAATACTAGAATTATTTATGCATGGAAAAACACCAAACCGATGAAATTCAATCTTTTATCATACTGAGTATTTAGAGGATGAAAGGTTTAGGTTTTTAAATGAAAAATCTATATAATGTAATTCTTACTGCTGTTTATTAGAATCACAGCTTTTTCATGAACTGCAAAGTCTGCAAATTCACCATGTGTTTCTCCTGTAGGTGAATGCTGCTAGATTTCTGACACACCGACATGAAGGTGATAAATTCAGTTCCCAAAACAATGAACTAGTCCTCTACTTCATGCAAGAAATTTTAACCTTTGACATTATCTGTTCTCTCTCATGTTCTAGCAGCGTTTGAATATCACTTTGGAGGAATATAAGGCTGTTGTCAGAGGGTGTAGGGAGGCAGGAAAGCTAATTGAAATTAAGCCTCACAAGAGAGGTCAAGGGAAAGAGAAAGGGCTTCTTCAAATTCATTGGAAACCAAACTAACACCAGAGGCAATGTAAGCCCAGGGCTGAATGAGGTGGGTGCCCTGGTGACAGAGGATGCAAAGAAGGGGGACTTACTGAATTCCTTCTTTGTCTCTGTCTATGCTGCTGGGGACTGTCCAGAGGAGCCCCGCACCATTAAGGCCCCAGAAGGAGTCATGTTAAAGGGGGAGTTTGTTTTGGTTGATGAGGGCTGGTTTAGTGATCAATGAAGCAATCTGGAGAGCCCTAAATCCATGGGTCCTGATGGGATGGACCTGCAGGTGCTGAGGGAGCTGGCAGAAGTCATTGGTTCAGCACTCTCCCTCATCTTTGGTAAGTCATGGAGAACAGGGGAGGTGCCTGAGGACTGAAAGAGGACAAATGTTATTCCAGTTTGCAAAAAATATAAGAAGGACCTTGGTAACTATAGACCAGTCAGCCACATCTCCATCCCTGGTAAGGTAATGGAACAACTTATCCTCTGTGCTGTCTCCTGGCATATCAAGGATAGAAGGGTCATTAGGAGCATTCAGCATGGTTTTACCAAGGGGAAGTCATGTTCACCAAACTGATAACCTTTTATGGGGACATAACCAGGAGGACAGATGATGGTAGTGCAGTGGACGTGGTTTATCTTGTTTTCAGTAAAGCATTTGACACCATCTCTCACAGCATCTTCACAGCTAAACTGAGCTCCCTGAATTGGAAGACCAAGATGAGGAGCAGAATGAAGCCCCCACAGTCCAGGAGGCAATGATCAGTGCCCTGTTATGCTGTATGGATGTGCAGATTCTATGGGACCAGATGGGATTCATTCGAGGGTACTAAAGGAGCTGCAGAAGTACCAACCTCCTGATGCAGACAGCTCTTGGGATATATTTTTACAATTATCTTTCTGCTGCTGAAGTCAAGCTTTTCATATCCTACATTCAATCCTAGCATTAGGATATGCTAATAAGGCACAATGAATATAACTTGAGATAATAACAAGAGGCTTAAAATTTAGATTTTAATGTAATTTATCACAATTATATTTATTATAGTATAAGGTCACGTACAAAAATATAATTTATGGTTTAATAATTTTTGGTTTATTAAAGTAATGAATGTAAAAATATTCTTCCTAGATATTGCTCTAGCAGTACAATTATGTATTATTTTCAATATGTAGTTCTGTCCCTCTAAAATAGTAAAAAGAAGAGAAAATAGGTTAGAGAGCAATTTGATCATGTAAATAAGGTAATGACTTTAGTAAGGCCAAAAGAAGGAAGTGTACACAAAAATTTTGTTTATGTGTGTTCAATGAGTAAATAGAGGACATCAGTATTACTATGTTCATTTATATGTGTATATTTCACCATTCCTGTGAAAAGATTGTAAGCTTAGACTACTGAGGTCAGTAGAATCAACACTTCTCTTTCTTCTGTGTTGCAAACTACAGTCTTAGAATTGAAGACAGTGCCTTTTTTTGGTTTTCTGTAGATGCTGTGATAGACACTGGTGGCAACATCTTGCTGATTTGCATTGCACTGGAGCTTATCCATCTCAAGAAACTTGGCTTTAGTGTGCTTTGTACTGGATAGTCATCCATTAAAGTATGTGTACAAGTCAAAATTCAAGGAAGCTTGCATTAGCAATTAATGAAAAAAATCAATGCGATTTTAGGTAGATTAAAAGTCTTCTAATGACAAGCCCATGAAATGGCAAGGTTGGATTAATCATTAATAAGAGAGCTTCATTTGTGTTATCAATTTGCAGTAATGTGATTTTAATACATAGCTAAAAACAAATGAAAAATGGGTAATGTTAAGTTATTAGAGAATAAGTATTTGCTTTTATAAATGTATACTCATAACAAATATTCAGAAAAAAAATACAGAATGCCATAATTATTTAAACTATCCATTTTTCTTTTGTGAAATATATCTGATGAGACTATAATTTGTGTCCGGTTGTGGAATGAAGCTTTCTGAATCTTTTTTGAAAGCAATGATGCACACTTGTTGGAATTTTTTGGTTCAGGAAGACCTACATAAATGGGGCTAAAGGCTCCACTTCAAAATGCAACTATCTGCCTGATGCAGGAAAGGTTCTTAAGTCTGAAAACTCTGAATCTCACAGTTAACAAAGGCATATGAGCCTACTGAACACTTGGTAGTGCCATGTTCCATGTTCAGAGGAGGCTATTCAGTCTTTTTGACATAGTCCTGTATAGAAGGCTGCATTCCTTGCACATTATATGAATAGTTTTAGAAAAAAAATATATTATCTACATTGATTGCCTTTTGGTAAAGAAATCTCATGCTTCACCTTGAAACCAAGAGGGCAAATGCCATTCAGAATTGGGCATACAGTTTCTCCAAGCAAGATCACACCATCCCATGGGGCTGGATTATGAAACGTCTAAAATGCTGCTCCTTCCTCCTCAGGGGGAGGACTCCTCACATTCTTCCCCTGCTCCAACACGGGGTCCCTCTCATGGCAGAGAGTCCTTCAGGAACTCCTCCGACATGAGTCCCTCCCGTGAGGTGCAGTCCCTCAGGAACTGCTCCAGCCCGGGCTGCCCACAGAGTCATGGCTGCTGTGGGAACAGTCACCTCCTCTGACACGGGGTCCTACACGGCTGCAGAGCCACATCTGACCCTCTCCAAGATTCTGCACAGACTGTGGCTCCATGTGTGCCCCACCTGTGACATTTCAGGGGCTACAAATCCACATTTACCCCACTGGGGTCCTTCAGGGACTGCTCCCCCGTGCTCCTCCATGGGCTGCAGGGGCACAGCCACCATCTCACCATGGGCTGTGGGGAAACCTCTGCTCGGTCACTTTTCCCCCTCTTTCCTCACTGATCTTGGTGTCTTTGCTCCAGCATTGCTCTCACATCTCCCTTTCCTCTGCCCTGCAGGGAGTTTTTCTGTTTCATTTCCCCTTTTTTGAATATGTTACTCACAGAGGCCCATCCAGCTTCTCTAATCCGCTTGGCCTTGACCAGAGGTGGGGATGAAACTGGAACCCAGGGAGCTGCCAAGCAGCTTCTCACTGTGCCCCCCTGACCCCCCCATCAAAACCCTTCCACACTAGCCCAAACCAACTGTTTTAGTTAAGTTAGTCAGAATGTTTCTGTTAAACTCTTCTTTATTGAGGATGCTTCTTGGTAAAAATCAATAGATTTTGCTGTATACATTTCACAGAGAATGATAGAGATGAAGGGAAATTTTCTAGAGCAGCAATTAGCCCAAACTTGCCCATAGTGACTTCTAGAAGCATTGAGCTCACATCCATGAATGGATCAGTACCATCTAACATTGCATGTTCAACAAACAGGTTGTTCTGGGAGACTGGAGACAGAGAAACAGGCAACCATAAATCTTCCAAACCAAACGGAATCTGAAAGACAATTTGGTTTTTCTTTTTTAAATATCCCAGGTTTCACTGCACATAGATAGCTTTTCAGAATCTTTTTGGCTTATGTACCTCAAAATTCACTGAGGCAGAAGCCCAGTTCTGACAAAGGTCATGCTGGAAATAAGCCCTGAAAGATTTAGTTTGAAAAAAAGAAAGGATACAAAAGATGAAATGAAGAAACTAGAGTTACAGCACAGTATCAGGGACGTTTATTGTCTTTTTTAAAAAGACAGAGGGTTGGCTTTTTTATTATTATTTTTAAGTTATTATCTGGTAAAACTTTGGGGGACCTTTAAATGAATTCAGNACTACTGAGGTCAGTAGAATCAACACTTCTCTTTCTTCTGTGTTGCAAACTACAGTCTTAGAATTGAAGACAGTGCCTTTTTTTGGTTTTCTGTAGATGCTGTGATAGACACTGGTGGCAACATCTTGCTGATTTGCATTGCACTGGAGCTTATCCATCTCAAGAAACTTGGCTTTAGTGTGCTTTGTACTGGATAGTCATCCATTAAAGTATGTGTACAACTCAAAATTCAAGGAAGCTTGCATTAGCAATTAATGAAAAAAATCAATGCGATTTTAGGTAGATTAAAAGTCTTCTAATGACAAGCCCATGAAATGGCAAGGTTGGATTAATCATTAATAAGAGAGCTTCATTTGTGTTATCAATTTGCAGTAATGTGATTTTAATACATAGCTAAAAACAAATGAAAAATGGGTAATGTTAAGTTATTAGAGAATAAGTATTTGCTTTTATAAATGTATACTCATAACAAATATTCAGAAAAAAAATACAGAATGCCATAATTATTTAAACTATCCATTTTTCTTTTTGTGAAATATATCTGATGAGACTATAATTTGTGTCCAGTTGTGGAATGAAGCTTTCTGAATCTTTTTGAAAGCAATGATGCACACTTGTTGGAATTTTTTTATTCAGGAAGACCTACATAAATGGGGCTAAAGGCTCCACTTCAAAATGCAACTATCTGCCTGATGCAGGAAAGGTTCTTATGTCTGAAAACTCTGAATCTCACAGTTAACAAAGGCATATGAGCCTATTGAACACTTGGTAGTGCCATGTTCCATGTTCAGAGGAGGCTATTCAGTTCCTCACACGGTGTTTCTGCCGCTCCTTCCTCCTCAGGGGGAGGACTCCTCACATTCTTCCCCTGCTCCAACGCGGGGTCCCTCTCATGGCAGAGAGTCCTTCAGGAACCCCTCCGACATGAGTCCCTCCCGTGAGGTGCAGTCCCTCAGGAACTGCTCCAGCCCGGGCTGCCCACAGAGTCACGGCTGCTGCGGGAACAGTCACCTCCTCTGACACGGGGTTCTACACGGCTGCAGAGCCACATCTGACCCTCTCCAAGATCCTGCACAGGTTGTGGCTCCATGTCTGCCCCACCTGAGACATTTCAGGGGCTACAAACCCACATTTACCCCACTGGGGTCCTTCAGGGACTGCTCCCCCGTGCTCCTCCATGGGCTGCAGGGGCACAGCCGCCATCTCACCATGGGCTGAGGGGAACTCCCTGCCCAGGCACCTTTCCCCCTCCTTCTTCACTGACTTTGGTGTCTTTGCTCCAGCGTTGCTCTTACATCTCCCTTTCCTCTGCCCTGCAGGTAGTTTTTCTGTTTCATTTCCCCTTTCTTGAATATGTTACTCATGAGGCCCATCCAGCTTCTCTAATCCGCTTGGCCTTGACCACAGGTGGGGATGAAACTGGAGCCCAGGGAGCTGCCAAGCAGCTTCTCACTGTGCCCCGCTGAGTTCCCCATCAAAACCCTTCCACACTAGCCCAAACCAACTGTATTAGTTAAGTTTGTCACAATGTTTCTGTTAAACTCTTCTTTATTGAGGATGCTTCTTGGTAAAAATCAATAGATTTTGCTGTATACATTTCACAGAGAATGATAGAGATGAAGGGAAATTTTCTAGAGCAGCAATTAGCCCAAACTTGCCCATAGTGACTTCTAGAAGCATTGAGCTCACATCCATGAATGGATCAGTACCATCTAACATTGCATTTTCAACCAACAACAGGTTGTTCTGGGAGACTGGAGACAGAGAAACAGGCAACCATAAATCTTTCAAACCAAACGGAATCTGAAAGACAATTTGGTTTTTCTTTTTTAAATATCCCAGGTTTCACTGCACATAGATAGCTTTTCAGAATCTTTTTGGCTTATGTACCTCAAAATTCACTGAGGCAGAAGCCCAGTTCTGACAAAGGTCATGCTGGAAATAAGCCCTGAAAGATTTAGTTTGAAAAAAAGAAAGGATACAAAAGATGAAATGAAGAAACTAGAGTTACAGCACAGTATCAGGGATGTTTATTGTCTTTTTTAAAAAGACAGAGGGTTGGCTTTTTTATTATTATTTTTAAGTTATTATCTGGTAAAACTTTGGGGGACCTTTAAATGAATTCAGTTCTTATTGGCCTTTAACCTGGTTTTTTTACATCTCCTTCCCTCCCACAAGATCAACCTTATGGAAAACACAGGCTTCTACTGTTCAGTACTTCCAGTCCTTTATAGAGAACAACTGCATGATTGGATTTTTTCCTCCATAAATACATACATTTGTCTCAAAACTCATAAAGAGAATTTAACACCTTAGCAATATTTTCAAGTAAATAGTCCTTTGAGAGCAATGGTGGTGGAAAGGACTTCTAGATTTTAATAATGTGAAATATGAAAAGCAAGCTTACGTTTGATGGATTTCTAATGTGAAAAAGTACAGAGCTTTTCTACAGTGCAGTGAAATGTTACAGCAATAGAGGTGAAACAGGTAGTGATCTAAGGAGAAGATATTGTAATAATCCTTGCGGAGTATCTACTCAATTGTATTGCATGAGAGGCTTTTAGTTATCTAGCCAGAAGAGTAAGTAGCAAGGTGATAAGATCACAGACTGAAAGAATTAACTTGTTGAAAATGACAACCTGAGAGAGTGCAGGAGGTTATAGATCAAAACCATCTAACAATATGCTTCACTGAGCCTGCTGTAAGTATGAATTTGCAAGTGTGTCAACAGGTAAGTTTTATTTTAAAATATGAAGAATTTAAAAAATCTTTACTTACAAGGCACGAGCATAAATTAATTGTGATGTTAATGATATGACTAGAAAAGATGCTCTGAAGTCTATTGTTGGATTTTTAGCATTATTCACGTGGCCTAAGGGTTCTATAAACCAATGAAAATTCAACAAAACTCGTTTAGAGCACTGTATAAATGGATGAATGTACTTCAGAAATATATTTTCATTTAAGTTGTGTCTGTTTTTTCTGCTGACGTTCCATCTTTGGTCATGCTTCATGTTTTAGTCAATATTTGACAACACCAAACAGAGCCTTCTGCTCCAATCTATATCCTGACCATTGTTATGTAAAATTGTCTGTACAAAAGACATTTTACTTTTGCCCTCAGAAATGTACTTTAACATTAATATTTTTCTTTTGAATTCTAGTCTTTAAAAAAAAATCAGAGAGCAGATAAAATACTTGAACAATTGCCTTTCCTACTGTGTCTTTGAAGCCTTAGTTATTATTTGAATGTATATTCCTTTTGTGTATATATATACGTCTTACACTTGCCAATGGATCTAATGAATAGAACATCAAAGAACATTTTATCTCGTCATTCCCAAGGTGGCTAGTATTTGGATTCATGCAGGTTTGCATGTGTAAACTTTTGTATAATATTTTATGCCAGAGCTCATATGAGCACAGTCCTTTTTCAGAAAGAAAATATTTTTTCTGAAATGTTCTAGCTTCTGAAGAGCTAGATGTTCTGAAAATAGAACCTAAGGTTGAAATGATCTTGCTGTATCAAACAGAAATTCACCTTCCTCTTAATATTGTGTATCTGCTGTGTACCTACATTCTTCCAGGAGTTCTTACGGGCACAGAAGGCCATTCTCCTGTGAGGAAAGACAAGCCAGCAGGGGAGGAGGCCAGCCTGGCTGAATAGAGAAATCTGTTTGCAATTCAGGTAAAAAAAAGAAGAGTTTATGGCCTTTGGAAAAAGGGGCAAGCAGATCAGTGGAATGCAAAGATTTTTGTGAGGCTATGCAGGCAGAAAATCATAAGAACCAAAGCTCAGCTTGAAATCAATCTGGCTGCAGCTATCAAAGATAACAAGATATACTTGTCCAAATATATTAGCAAGAAAAGGAATACTAAGGACAACCTCTATCCCTTATTGGATACAGGGGCAAACATAGTGATCAAGGGTGAGGAGAAGGCTGAGGTACTCAATGCTTTTTTTTGCCTCAGTCTTTAGTTCAGTACACCATTCCCTGAGCAGAAAGACAGGGATGGGTAGCACTTTGAGGCCCCCTATAATCCAAGAGGAAATGGTTAGTGACCTGCTACACCCTTAACACACACAAGTCTATGGGAGCATCTGGGATACATCCATAGGGATTGAGGCAGCTGGCAGAAGTGCTCACCAAGCCACTTTCCATCATCTACAAACAGTCATGGCTGACTGGAGAGGTCTCAGTAGAACGAAGACTGGAAAATGTTATCCCCATCTACAAGAAGGACCAGAAGGAAGATCCAGGAAATTACAGGCCTGTCAGTCTGACTGCAGTGCTGGGAAAGGTTATGGAGCAGATGATCCTGAGTTCCATCACACAGTACATGCAGGACAAACAGGGAATCAGGTTCAGTCAGAATGGGTTCAGGAAAGGCAGGTCCTGCTTAACTAACTTAATCTATGACAAGGTGACCCATTTAATGAATGAGGGAATGTTGTCTACCTGGACTTTCTGTGTTTCTTTTCTGCGTTTCCTGACCTTCAGATGGAACCTTCAGTGTTTCAATTTGAGCTCATTGCCTATTGTCCCTTCACTGAGCACCACTGAAAAGAGTTTGGCTCCATCCTCTTTGCACCCTCCCTTCAGGAACTTCTAGATAACTAATACTGGGTTTAGCATTCCCAGCTTTCCCATCCTTTCTTCACAGGAGACATGCTCCAGTCCCTTTGTCATCTTTGTGGCCTTTTGTTGAACCCTCTCCAGTCTCACCTGTGCTAGGGAGCTATGAACTGGGCCCAGAACTGCATTCATGGTCTCACCAGGGCTGAGTAAAGCAGAAGGATGTCCTCATATCCTTTTCTGCAAAGATGCTTTCTAGCTGGCAGTGACCACCAGAATGTCCTGGTACCTGGGGGATGTTCTCATCAGGTGAAGGACTTTGGGCTTCATTCTACTGAACTTCAGCCCATTTCTCCAGCCTATTGAGATCACTCTGGACAGCCGCACAACCCTCTGGCACACTATCCAGTCCTTCCAGTTCTGTGTTATCCAAAAGTTTAAATTTTTTCTATGGCAGTCTCTTCATGATGCTGAAGGATTCTACACTCCGTACAAAGCTGGACATGAATTACTTAGTGTAGTGAAATAAGGCATTCAAAATCTGCTACTATACTATATTACTATATAGTAATCCATACTTTATAAAGTGTACTATTTGAGTGTTTCTCAGACTGCTTTGGACTCATAGTCTTTTTTCCATAGCTGCATTTTCTTAACAACCATATACAGCACTATGAGTCTATAAAAAAGAAACAGAACTGTTATATAAATTCCATTGGTCTCACAATTTAATAAGAACTCAGATGTGCTGGAATGACTGGATCTTCTTTTTTTCAAGTGTTTAGGTTTTGCAATTAACTCTTTTTTCTTTTTTTTTTTTTTTTCTTTTTTTTCAGAGTTATAAACTATGGTGCCTCATAGAAATTAGTAAATATCATCTATTTCTTCATAGAATCATAGAATTGTTTGGGCTGGACCTTACAAATTATCTATCTCCAACCCTGCAGCATGGGCAGTGATACCTCCCACTAGACCAGGTTGCTCAAAATCCAGTCCATCCTGTCCTTGAACACATATTTCATGCTAAAAGGGAGGAGTAATTTAGTTAATGAAAATGTTTATTTTGTTTTTATCTTGATGCTGTATCATTTTGTTTGATGAGGTAACAGTTCTGATGCTTAAAACTTGTCTGCGTACCAGGATACGGATAAGTGATTATAGATTTGATAATAATTTACTCCAAATATTAACTCTCTCTCTCTTGAAACAAAAGAAAGTTATTTACAGACAGTTAAGTATTATTATGTGGCCTGGATGATTTTATAATATTTCAGATATACAGCAGGAGAATTTCTGTCCTTCAGAAAGGAACAGAAACAGATGTTTCAGGAACAGATGACTTTCAGGGAAGTCTTCCACAAGAGGGCTCAGTGTCTCAAATGCAGCCTTGCTGATTCTCATTTGACAAGTAGCCCAGCAGAGACTCATGCCACAGAATTAGAGGATATTTAGTTTTCTCATAGTGATTTTTTTTTTTAAATATTAAAATAGTGATTATTCCACAGTATTGCTTAGATATCTTCACACAGCATCTCTGACTATTTTTATTTTCTGGAAACACTTTCAAAGTGTGTGTCAAAATAAAACTGTTTCTAATCTGCATGTTCACAGCACAATCCAATCAGGATACTTTCAGTAAGACCTCAGGAGCATCTCTAGTTGCTTTTCTCAGCTATAATACAAATATGTTCCATCACCTCTGTAGTTAAAAATTGTACATAGGTGAGATAATTCTGTTTTCACATGGTCTAAGGTTCAAACTGCTAGAAGCAGCCCTTTCCATTTCATATTTCCATCTTATAGAAGAGCTGCTCTCTAATCCCCTTCATGGCCTTCCTCTGGACTCAGTCCAACAGGTCTGTATCTTTATTGAATAGTTTTGCTAATTTTAATGTATTTCATAGGTTCTGAGAATCATAAAATGGTTTGGGCTGTAAGGGACCTTTAAGGATCATCTAGATTCAACGACCTTGCCACGGATGAACCAGTTGTTGAGGGTACACCCAATCCTGCATTTTTTTCTTAAATTTACTGAGATATGATGTTATGAATAAATAAGAACAAAACATTTTCAAAAGTGCTTTTACTCATAAGTGGGTACATCTCTGCCTGAATACCACTTAGCTTTTCAGTCAAGGAGGAGAAAATGTGAATCTTAATCAATAATTAGTGAAGCTAGTTATACTTTCTTGCTAAATAATGAACTCCTGGACTGCTCTAGGAGTACAGTTTCCCCTTTCCTTTTGTCAAGCTTATCCTTGAACTTAATTGTACATTATCATTTCCCATGCTTTGAAATAGCTGTATTACTCCTGTGAATTCTTTTGTATTTCTCTCCATTTTATGAAAATGCATTCTTGGAAAAAAATATTATTACTGATGCTAAAATTATAATTTTTGTTTTGCTTTGTTTCTCCTTGTAAATGGCTGAACACCTTATGCTCTGATTAGGCCTGTTCTTTCCTTTTATTTATTCTTGTTTTCTTTTTTAACTAAATGCTGTATGCCACATTTAAAAAGACCTTTCTTGCTGTATGCATTGATACTTTCAAATAAAGATAGAGCTCTGCAATGGCAATGCACCTTATAAAAAATGGTGATTCAGTTGAAGGTTAATGGCTAGAATTGCAGAAGTGCCAGTGCACAAGCTATAATTAGGAGTGTCTAATAGCAGCTTACACTGTGATATCAACAGAAAACATCTGCATGTTCATAATAATGACAGTCTCTCTCTCTCCATACCATTTTTTATATGTTTTAATAGCATATATAATCACTAAATCTTAGATTTTTATTAATCACAAACTAGTGAAATTACACTTACGTAAATGGAGGAGATGGTATGGAGAAAGTGAAAAAGAAAGTTGTAGTGAAAAAGAGATTCTGCTAACACCTCAAATGCTTTGCACTTTGCTCTTAACATTTTGCCTTGCTAGGTTGGGGAATGTGGAGGATGTGTATTTTTCATAGATGTATTTGCACAGAAATATGTACAGATGAAACTCTTCATTCCTCTGTTGACTGAGTAATTGGAGTGATAATGCATTCTTAGGTGAATTTCATTTTCTCCTCCTGTTAGAAGACCACATTTTGCCTCATGCTGGTAAACAACCTTCAGAGGAAGGAACAGGACTCAGGTAGTGTCCTAATCTACACTGTACACCTGTTCTACCTTTCCCTAGCTGAATAATCCTTGATCATTGATCCAGAAACTATACCAAGGACAGTGTTTGTGTGCCCAGCAAGTGATGACAACCCCAAGGAACAATCCCAACACACATCAGAACGTCTACCCCTGGCTAATTTTAAACTGAGCTCCTGAGGGAAGATACAGTTTTCCAGGTCTGGGGATGCAGGGAGTGAGTGTCTGGAGTCTCTTGAGGATTCTGGGGTAAGAGAAGATTCTGTTTGCCTGTGGAAAGTGGTTGCTGGCAGAGGAAATCTCTTACCAAACGATGGAGAGGTGGGAGGAGGTCAACACACTCTGCAGCATCAGAAGTGATGAAAGAACTTGACTGGAACTTCTCCAAGACCCTTCAGCTTCAACAAAACTCTGCAAGTGTAGGGCCAAGCAGAGTCTGTGCTAATCAAGATGGGAAACTGAGACCTCCACAATGGTGAAGGCTTCAAGACTGGGACTTCTGACTAAGAAAGATTCTGCTCCACTTGCAAAGCACATTCAGTGAGCTTGTAGCAAATGAGAGACACAGAGGTCTGTGTCCAGTTACAGGGCTATGATCTCTTTGGAAGATCATGTGGGAGGATAGATCACATGGCTGGTGTGCTGTGAGTGATGGATACAGGTTCTCTAGAAGGAGAGAATGGCAAGACAATTGCTCTTTGTCTTAGAGAGCAGTGGAAGCATGTGGATCTCTGGGAGGGGTATATTACACCCTCTTCTGTGAAATTAGGTGCCAAAATTTAACATCTAAACAGGTTAACCTCTATATCTGTGTGTGTGCGCACAATTTAGTCTAAAACTTTGTTAGATCTTTAATTTAACCTCTGCCTTGATTATAATATATTATTAAGCTGCTAGAAAATGATATAATCTAATTTTGTGATTTGTTATAATAGTTTCAATCAACCTTAATTTACTGCTATTTCAAATCACACCAGACCCATAATTAAAGCACAATAATGAAATACCTACACTCAAACCTGTTAGCTGTAAATTGTGAGCAAGTCTGGGACCAGGAGAACATTCAGCCACACCTAAACTCTTCTCTGAGAAAGAGTTTAGAAAGCAAGGGTGTCCACTCTGAACTTTGTGACTCAACATGAGGGCCTTCCTCATTCTTTTTCCTGATCCCCTGATTGAAGACTGACTTCTGGCAAAGTAAGAAAGATTCTGATTTACTTACAAAACACATTCAGTGTACTTGCAGCAAATGAGAGACTGGCAGCTCTGCCAAATGAACCATCTTTGTGCACTGATTGGGAGCAAAAGGAGTATGAGGAGGAGCCAGTGAGTGGTAGCAAGGGGCTGGGAGCAGACATCCTAGTGGAAATCCAGCATTCCAGCCCATTCCTGATTCAGTCTACTATTCCTATATATTCTTATATAAATCATTTTCCCTGATCCCCATTTAGATCTCTCCCATCCATTTCTATCTCCTACACATCCCTTCCACATAATTCATAATAAAGTGAACCTTGCCATCAAATCCTTTATGTAGCATTGCCAAAACTCACCTTTTCCTGATATCTTTGTTAGGGATTCTTTAAGTGACCTTAAGACCTTCCACTCTTGTCTGCAACAGCTTCCCAACACCTGAATCCATAAATGAATGTTTATGTTAATTGTCTATAATTTAAGTTAAATTCCAAGTCAACCTGCTTTGCCTGCAACACTACCAAAATAACTCATGCAAAGTTTAAATGTAGTTTATCTTATGGACAAAATGCTTGTTTTTCAACTAGATTTTACTTTCAAGCTGCATTTTTCTCAGCTTTCAAAATTAAAAGCTATTTGCAGGATATTAATTTTTCATTAGGTGAAGACTAGTTTAGGTGTATACTATATGTAATGCAAGAAGAACTATAGAAAGTAAGATGAAAATAAAAGGAGAAACAAGGAAAATGCCATAGAAATATCCCTTTAATACACATTCTGAGTTACTTTTCTAATAGTGAACAGAAAACACATTTTTATTTTAATTTATTTTGTAATAATTTATTGCTGTTATATTTAGGCACTATTCTGTATGCATTTAGAGGCTTTGTTTTTGGTTTGATGGTTATAAGCTTTTATCCAAAATATCTTTCTCCAAAATATACTGAGCTTTTGAAAACTAGTCTATATCAACATTTGCTAGAAAATAGCTTTTAGTCCTTACATTTATCCTATACTGTCAGGTTGGGTTTTTTCTATTAATAAAAGATACAGTGTGACTTATCCAATCAGAGTGAGTCTTCCCAATCCACCCTTTTTTTTTTTTTTGTAAGTGACGAGTCAAATATATATAGGAATGTATATATTTAGTTTTGATAAAAAACTTTTCAGGTTTACAGTATGGTTTTTCTATTATTTTGTTTTATACATTATAATGTATAAATTATACATTATACATCATAAATGTCTCATAGTTCCACAGGCTTTAGATAGCTGAATGTTTCTTAAAAATGTCCTGCCAGATTTCTGCCACAGGAAATTATTGATACCTATGTTGTGATAAGCAGCAATAGTTTCCATCTGTTTCTGACATCAAACAATGTTTTGTCTTCTTTGTGCATGTTGAAAAGACACCCTTCCTAAAAGTTTCGGTTCCATCTGCTCTCACACCTAAACATAAGCTTGACTTCACACAAACCCAAGTGTTTTAGGACAACACAGGGTAAACAATGAGTGAAACGAATACAAATGGTGACAGTATAACCTCTTTGGATATTTTTGGGGTAGACATAGTACAGCTGCTTCCTGTGTGTAATTTCATACAATGCTACAAAACCTGTCTGCAGTGATTACTGTAAATTAATCAAACTAAGTGGCATCACTGGGAAAGAAATATTTATGAATACATCTCAAAAAGGACATCAGACACTCTAAAGAGTGTATTTTGCTGGTTCAGTAAAGAAAGGTTAGGAACTGTAAATGGATTGCACAGAGGAAATTGCAGCTGTTAAGAACACTGTTTAAAGAATGTAAAGCTGAAAAGCCCAGCTTTAAATCTCATTAAAATTGTAGCACAAACTGACAAAATCAGAAAACTCAAAGCTGAGATCATCACCCTGTTGTTAATGAAAGCTACTTCTGTGAAAGCCAAATTGCAGGAGTGTCATGACCTTAATGTGATGAATTCACATTTAAGTGCATTTGAGGAAATGTATATGAGTAGAAAGACTGCACATGAGAACCTAATTAATTTTAAAACATTATTTGAATAACAATGCTTAGTCAAGCTTATGGATTTTATAAAAACTGTTGAACCAGATACATGTGCTTCTCTTAATTTTACACCATGATGTAAATTATCACACCAGATTGGCACCAGCCATTAGAAAGAAGGAAGGAAGGAAATTTTATCATTTGCTGCACATTCACAGATGGGCATCAAGTGGTAAAAGTAGAAAAGAGGACACATAAACATTGTCTCCATTCACTTTTTACAAGCCAGTTGTTTGTTATTTACAAAATAATCTATAATATCAACATTTGATGGGATAACTAATGCCACATTTCAGGTGATTAACAGATGACAGAGCTACTCCTGACTGAAAACTGCACTTGAGGAAATATTTTTGAGTAAGAAGACCAGTAAATTGCTCATAACCTGAGCCTCTGGTGAGCAGCTAAGCACCACGCAGCCACTTTCTCACTCCTGCTGCTCCCAGAGGGATGGGAGAGAGAATAGGAAAAGTAAAAGTGAAAGAACTCAGGGATTGAGATAACAATAATAATTAAATGGAAGAGGAAAGGGGTGGGGATAGACCCAAACAGAAGTGATTAAAGTGATGAAAAGGCAATAACTTACCATGTCCAACAAGTAGATTGGTGATCCAGCCAGTTTCTGAATCTCTACCCCAATGCCCCCTTCCCTCAGCAATAAAAATTGCTGAACATGTCATCACATAGTACGGAACATCACTCTGGGCAGCTGAGTTCCAGGCTGTGTTCCCTTCTGGTTTCTTCCCAGTTTCACCCCCAGCCTACCTGCTGCAAGAGCAGAGTGGAAAAAAAGAGACATCCTTGACATGTTGCAAGTACTGCTCAGCAATACCAAAATATTGGTGTGTTATCAGAACTGTATTAGTCACAAAACCAAAACCACATGGACTACTAATACCATTTCAGCCAGACCCAGTATATCACATTAAAAGAAAGCAGACATAAATGTTGACCTAAGAACTTGCAGATTTATATAATAATAAAAAATACCTTTTCAATCCATTGGTCCAAATCCTTCAAGTTTGACATTAAGATTGGAGCCTAACTAATGCTTCTGAAATATTGGATAGAAAATAAGTGGACTAGTTGTTACACCCATGTTTCTATCTACCTGACTGTCTCAGGGTTGATTAAATGTTCCTAGAACCCAGCAATGTCTCCAGCTTGACGCATAGTTTGACTCTATCCAAGACTCAGATAATTGTAAAGATTCAAGTCATTTCAGAACCTCTATGAATTTTTATGTAAAACAATTTATCAAAAAAACACAATGCATAAGTTATTTAAGATTTCTTCTTACAGTGAAATGCAGTCACTTCTGAGATGCAAGATAATTAGCACTTGAAGACAGGAATGAAATAAATTAATTTCAGACTGTAGCAGAAATCTGACAGGTGGCATACAGTTGTCAGAACTGACATTTATCTGTGCCATGCATTTGACTGCTTCTTCTGAGCTGTAACAACAGGATTTCTGTAAGAAAAGCATCTGAAGGCCTGAAACAAATGATCAGTGCTTCAGAGGACAGTTTGTTCAAAAGACATTGCAGAATAATTTCTTCATATCCTGGATACTAGATGGCAGTAGTGTGCCAGATCATCACCACATCTTCAGGAGTGACCCTTGCAGTCTGCTCATTCAAGGATTGACTCAACCTATGCAGCTTAGACTAAGAGAATGGATGAACACACTGAAGACAAACTCCAGGCTAAACTGTGTATGGATATCTGCTGCATCATCTCCTTTTACAAGATGATGACTGAGACCTGTTAAGGACTTTTCAAAATATGCCCCTCAGTGGTTTGCCCAAAATAAGATATTTGAGAATTATACTTTTGTGTTCTAAATCTTTTTCTTCTACTTTAACTACAAATCTGTCTCTCAAGTATTTTTTTCTTGGTTTCTATATTTTAGGTTAGAAATTTTAAAGACCTGGCTAGTGTCCAGAGGCAGGAGGTGCAAAATGTCTTTCCAGTAGAGATTTGAATGATTAAGGCAGCATCTCTACAAGCTCAGCTTCATTCACTAACCACAATGTTACTATGATTTTTGGAGTTCAAGTCTGCCTTCACAAAAGTCAACTGAAACTTGTGAGAACATTGACTGTCTTAATTACTGAGGCTACATTTATTAAACATTTGAATAATAAGGAAAAAACTGTATTAATTATTTTAATTGCTTAATTACTACATTTATGTTTCTGAAATGGTTATAGGAAAGCATATTTTCTACTGAGATAAAGACAGTTTCTTACCTGTTGCTCTGCCAAAAGTGTATGTACCAAATTCTCCTTATTTTTCCAGTGAGAAGTGCCCTGCCTTCCCTTTGTAAGATGCAGCTGCATATAGAGACATGACTCCTAAAATCTGTATCAGAAGCAGAGAAAAAGGTAAAAGTAACCTACGCAGAGCTTTGTGGTAATGTTGCTATATGGCTCCTGATATCCATCTGGCAAGGAACTTTGCAAGTTTACAGATCTTTATGGTGGGTTTGATTTTCTTTTTAATCACTATGCCTGCATGAATTTGGAAAAACAAAAAGGGTAAAGCTGTCTTGAGGGGGGGTTTTTTTGCCACAATCTGCCTGCCACAAATTGCTCTGAGATTTCAATCTTCCAAATGCTGGCCAGATCCATGCTTGCTTTGCTTTTTGGCAAAAACTACCATTCTTTTCATTAGATACAGCACATACTCACCTGTGAATCTTGTCTGTGCATCACGATGAGCCCCTGTGTAAGAGGAATGTTTCAGCTGGGTGTTGCTATGCAGGAAATTGCAAATGTTAATTAGTATTAGTGACAACAATATGAAAATTCTGTCATGTTATACTGAGATGTAAAGTTCTTAAGGGCTAGAACACAAATGTTTTGGCTGTCAATATACATAAAGCTGAATCTGACAGTTAGGCTTCCCATGGCACATGCTGCACTTCCAACAAGTTATTGGTGAAGATACCCAAGGAATAAAATGTTAATTGTGTCACATATAGAAGGATGATAAAAGGAAAAGATGCAGGGAAAAAAAAAACGACATGAAGACATGTTTTGCTGGGGTAAACTGACCTTAGTAGGCTGCCAAATTCCCACACAGCTGCTGTCCCACTCTTTTCAACAGGACAGGTCAGAAAAATAAGACAGAAAAACTTGTGAGTCAAAATAAACAGAGGGAGATCACTTACCAATTACCATCATGGGCAAAACAGACACGATTTTGGAAAAAAATGGGTTTAATTTATTGCCAACTAAAAATAGAGTGGGATGGTGAGAAACAAAGGCAAAAAATTAAACGTGTTCCCCCCACCTCTCTGCCCTTACTCCTTCCACCTCTGAACCAAGCAGTGCAGGGATCAAGGAGAAGGGGTGTTGTGATCAGTCCATATCACTGCTCTTTCCCCCTGGCACTTTTCCCTTGCTCCAGCATGGTTCCTCTCCAAGGGGTGGACTCCTTCATGACAAACATGCTCCAGCACAGGTTCTCCATAAGCTGCAGCTTCCTTCAGAGTGTATCCATCTGCTCTGGTGTAGGGTCCTCCATGGGCTGCAGTTTCCAGATACATCCTCTGGCATGATCCTTTCCATGGGCTGCAGAAAAATACCTACTTCAGCATGGTGTCTCCAAGGGCTGCAGAAAAATCTCTCCTCTGGCACCTAGTGTTGCAGGGTGATTCCTAAGAGAGTTTTGTCCTTTCTTATATATGTTTTCCCAGAGGTACCACCAGCTTCACTGATGGGATCAGCTGTGGCTTATGGTGGGGCCAGCATGAAGCCAGTTGGAAGCAGCTGGTTCTGTCCAGCATAAGGTGGACCTCTGGCATCTTTGCACAAATTCCTCCCCCACACCTCCTCTGCAATGAAAACCTTGCCACCTGTACCCAGTACATTTGCTTTCTCAGTATGTGGAAAATATGACAAGGGCATAAGTAGCATTCCCTGTAGCTGGTAAAAAGAAATCTTCTCATCTGTTCTCCACATTACATTTGCTCACATGCATTTTGACATTTTAATAATTTTCATGTAAAATAACAAATTATGGAAATGGAAGCTCCTAGACCTTTTCAAATGATTCATAAGAAAAGGGGCCTATCTGCCAAGATGCCTCAAAATAGCTGGATTCCCAAGTGTAGTGTAAACTTTTGAAAATGTTTACAGATACTGACAGTTTTCCAATCTTGGATAAGTGTCTAATCCTTTTGTGGAACAGCTTGTCCTAGTTTTCATTATTTCTGGCATAGAATGGTAAATTGCATGCAAGATTCATCATTTCCTCCTGCTGTCTAAAATCACTTTCTTTGAAAAATAATGTATGGAAATTACTTTCCACTCATAGCTTCCCTTAAACTCACTCCTGTTGAAACTTCCCTTCTTTATGCAGAGCAGTAAATCAGTGCTTGGGAATGGAGAAATGGACCCTTCTCTTTCAATGATGCCTTTCCTAATGCTAATTCTGTGCCAAAAGGTGACATTCCAGGGGCAATATCTGTACAGATGTGCCAGCAGGTCAAAAGTTGAGGGAGAAAAAGGCAAAGAAATACTTCCTCTGTGAGAATATACATTTGTGAATTAAGTGAAGATTCAACTACCTCTGTTTCTCCAGGGATGGATAAAGGTGTAATTACTGTAATTCAAGGTGAACAGGAAAAAACAACTGCTAAATGTCTGCAGGTGAGGCAATGCTGAGCCCTGTCTCATATACTGAAGACAAGACTTTTTTTCAGGGGTTGTGTTTTTCAAAGATTTGCATTTGGAGATCTTTCACATTTTTAGGGCCTTCACCTATTAGCAAACACAGTTCTTTCCTGGAAATTCAGTATTTCCAGTTTGGAGAAGGTTATTTCCATAACCTTCCTAGGAATCCTTCAAGCCCTCTCTTGGACTTTTGTAATCATACCTCTTGGAATAAAGTAGGGTCTCTATCTGGTATTTTCCACAACCTTTGGATGTTTACCAATGTCTACAGCCTTTTGCTTTGTCAGTAAGCATGTACATAGCCTTTCTGTCTTTGTGCACCTTCTTTTCATACCCTCCATATGGGTAGAAGGAAAAGAGAGGAAATGATTTACTGTTTCCTGCTCTGCCTTTGTGAACTGACTCAGAGTGCAATGTAGTGTTTGGAGGTTTCATTACAAGCAATAATAACACCTGCTTAAAGGCAATAGTATTAAACATGCTCTAAGCTCCCAGAGCCACCTGTTCCCAGACCTTCCCAGACATTGAGGTTGTTACCCTCTTGAAATAATTTCTAAGTGCTGCAAACCATCCTTCAAAAATTAGACTTTTAGTTTAACAATCCCTTCATACCCTTGTCACTTTTTGACAAGCTGTCCAATAAATGTATAGCAATTAGCATAAAACCCATATTGTGAGGTTTTGCTGTTGAGTCGCCCTCCATGCATCTGCTGTCTTGATATTTTTATCTCCTCTTTTATGGAAATCATTCTCTATTGCAGCCCACTGTCTAAGTAATTTTTTCCCTCCTTCTTATTATGCGTTCTACATTGTCTGAAATGTGATTTGGTTTTAATTATACAAACAACATATTTTCTGGTTCAGCATTGAAGATTTTCAGCTGAATGCTTTCAGTAAAGCCAGTAAATAAAGCTGACTTTCCCACAATTTATCCCACAAAGAGGTGGAGGAATAAAAGCTGCAAAATGGTCAGTGTTTTTGCAGAATAATTAATCTCCTTTCCGTTTACTCATGGCAAACAATCCATCTGGATACTTCTTGCCAACTGCTTCTTGCTAACTGTATTCAGTGGGCATAAAAATAATTTATTTTGATGGCACGAGGTTTTTAACTTGCAGAAATACATGTAAAGGTTGCTGTATATGTTGCTATAATTAATACTGCTTACCAAACATATCTCTGAATATTTTCATATCATTGAAACAGGGCTGGTGCTACGTATTGCATTAGTTATCATTAGTGCATGAATATTCTATGTTATATACCATAATATGAAACTATAACCCTGGTTTCTAATATCTGTCTTGGTTTGCATGAATTTATATTACATGACAATGGCTATGAGAGCTGCATAATGTTGTAATAGCACTCTAAGATTTAAAAAAATATTTGTGAACTCTCTGAAACTCTGCAAACAGTGACATGTTCCTGAGAAGATAGCTGAGACTGCCTCAGGGACTGTGTGATGAGGAAGTAAAAGCCACTGCATTAAGAGGTAATAGGTTTTGAGTGATTTTCATAACATGTTGGCATGTTGGAAAGGGTTTTTACTTGGCAGCAAAGTTTATGTATCTTTAAACTGGCTGACTGTATGTTGTACACCTACCTGAAGCTCGGAACCAATGATGTGTAAAAGATGGGAGATGTGTTATCAGCATTAACAGCTAAAAAAATATTTTTAAAGTGTTCACTTGCTGTTTACAAGTATATTACAGGAAAAGGGATCACTGTAGTGGTTTGGTATTGGAAAAAAAAAAAATTGCTATGTCTTTCCAAGCTGTTTTTAAAGATTTCAGGTATATTTTACCTCCCTAAAACTCTGCAGTTGGTGATTCTTATTTGTTTGTTTTAATATTACATAAGCTCTATAATTCCTTGTTTCGACTTTCTTTTAAATTGAAGATTTTTAAAAATGCACAGGTATAAATTGTCATCACCCAAGATAGTGTCTCCATCCTTGTTGTACCACTTGCCTTGGTGTATAAACACCTCAGAATACATCATGCTGGCTCTTCTCCTGAGTCAGGCTGCAAAGTTGCAGAGCTACCCAGGGATGTCTGCAGGACTTGAGCAGGGAAGCCTTGAAGCCCAGGGTGCACAACATCATGCCCTGCTCACTCGAAGCTTCATCTTCCCCAGAGGCTGAAGGCAAACTGTGAAGCCATGGTGTGGAATAAACATTTTCCTCCTCTTCCCAAACATTAAACTACAACATTTATAACACAATCCCATCAGCTGGATGAAGAGTTTGGTCACCCAGTGGAAGTCTGGTTCAATTTTATGAGCAGGACCCATTCCAAACACCTGTTATACACAGAGTATGAGCATTTAGGCACAATGTTGAGTCTTCAGGTTTTTGTTGCTTAGCTACAATAGGTCTGCATGCACTAAAAATATTATAGCAGGTAATGTAATGGACAAATCTGCAGAATAGCTGTGACAAATTACCAAAATCACTGCAAATGATGGGGAAATTACAAAATGTGGCCACAGGACGCAGAGAATTGAAAATAATTTTAAAAGAGCAATTTGTTTTTTCAAAGTTATTTCTAATCCAGGTTTATAATTCCACGCCAGGCAATCTTCTCAAAGATACAGTTCATGTTTAACTATCCGATTAATTTGGCAGGTAGTTTAACCTGCATCTGCAATTAGCACTATAGTGAAGTTGCTATATTCTTGCAGCACTTAATTTCAGCAGTACTTTTCTTCTTCCAGTTGAGGGAAAATGATCACCTGTGAGAACCAATGCTATATTGCAAACTGTCTATTACTACAATAGATATAATCTATTAGCTTTTATTTATTTCAGATGTAACCTACTGGGAAAAAAAAAAACATTCCAAAATGGTATTTTTTATTAAATTACAATTGTTAAGAAGTTCATAGTATCTTGTAAAATATTGCAAAGATCTATAGAGGAGATGAATTTCTGGTACCAGATTTTAATTTTTCAATTATTGGTGTATCCTAGAATAATGACTGTTACTACATTGAAGATATAGTTGTTGTCTCATTAAAGCACTTTTTGTATAGACAGAGGCCAATGCAAATCCTCTGTTCATGTGTGAGGGCAAAACTGAACGATAAGACTCTTGTTGAGACATGAAACCAGGAAAATAATTTTAAAGATGGGCTGAATGAACTACCACATATCTGTTTTGTAATGTTCTCATGAATAAAATTAACAATTTACGGAGAAGTTTTGTGTGATGGAAGCAGAGCACAATATTAGAATGGTGCTTAAATTTTTTATGCTGCTTGTTTTAGACTGAGAAAAAAATCTCAGCTACTACAATAAAGTTTATTATTTTCTGTCTTTCCTATCTACGACACTTTGTGATCTGACAAGCATTTAAAGAATGAAGAAGCTATGTCTTTTTAATTCTCAGTGTCCTGGTGTAAGCTGTAGGTTTCTTTCTCTCTTTTTTTTCTTTAATTACATATTCTTTCAAAATAAAAATATAAGAATCATTTTTATTGTTAAAATAATTGTATCTTCAAAGATTTCATCTCTAATGAACAAGTGTACATCTATTGCAGCTATTGCTATTATTAATATTATTAGGTATAAAGTGATGAGATAATATTTGTTTATCATAGTCTTTCAGTCTTTTATAGTAAATGAACCATGAAGAGTGTAATTTAGTTATGACTCATTTTCTGAATCATCTAAAGGACTCAGAGGGTGGCATTTATTGACATGTAAAGATTTCTTTACTCCAGAAATTGTTCTGCTATATAAGTTAGTACTGGGGATGATCAAAGCAGTCGGTTTATAAGAATGATGAGAATATTGTGAATGTTTTGCAATACTTTATACTGAAATACTAAGAATCTTTACATTTATAACAGGGCATTTAATATCTGTTTGTTGGTATGATGGAACAGATCTTAGTATAAAAAAAAAAAAAAATTTTTTTTTAAATCTGTGAGGCCAGTGCCAGTAAAAGATGACCTAGACCTGAAGAAGGATGCCAGGCCAGCAGAACACCTGAAATGCAGGAAAAAGCAATCCCAGCCAGTGAGACAGCTTCAACAGGGGCCCAATTTAAATGTCTCTCTGAAAATGCATGCAGCACAGGGAACAAACCTCAGGAGTTACAGAGATGTGCATGACTGTAGGGCTGTGATGTTATTGACATCACTGAGATGTGGTGGGATGACTCCTGTGCCCAGAGCATGGGAATGGATGGAGACAAGATCTTTAGGACAGGAAACAAAGAGGAGAGGGTGTTACCCTCTACATCAGGCTGGAGTCCTTGGAAATCTGCCTGGGGATGGGTGAGAACTGCTCAGACTGGAGAAGCAAAGACTCTAGGGTGAACTTAAAGCTTCCTTCCAGTGTCTGAAGGTGGCCTAGAGGAAAGGGTTGGGATTTTTCACAAGGATGTATTAATAGGATGAGGGATAATGACTTTAAACTGGAAGAGACGAGAATTAGGTTAGACATTAGGAAGAAATTCCTAAGGAAGAAACCTGTGAGAGTGGTCAGACACTGGCCTGGGTTGCCCAGGGAAGTTGTGGATGTAAAACAATATCCTAAAACATGGGAACTGGGCCATATCTAGCTTCAGAAGCCAGCCCCAGGCAAATTCTGAAATACTGCAGTTCCAGAGCTGCAAAAGTACTGGATATCCTGAAGTGTTTCAGACCAAGGAAATTCCTCAGAAGTTCAGTGAGCAAACTGGCAGGAAAACAGCAGTGCTTGGTCACAACTCCACATGCCTCAGATGGAGGATATTTCCATTAAAGTTTCTGGCCCTACATACTTTGGCAAGTTACAAGTTATAACTGAGGTGAAGTTTCTCTTCTAGAATAGCATCCTCAATTTGTATAGGCTTCTATATATTTTGCAAAGTAAACACTCTGACTTAATTCAAAGGAAAAGTCAACGAAGATCACATTCACTAAGGTTTTGTAGTATATTCATAGAAATGTGAAAGAATACTTAGAGCAATAATTATGAAAAATGATTAGTGTGCAAAGCTAGGGCTCCTTTTCTCATGGAAATCCTGCAAAAACATAAATCCAAGTGTATGCCTGATTTGCACAATAAAATGTGTGTTTGATGACAAAGAAAACAGTAGCAAACTTTTTTCCCTTGCTCATACTACAGCATTTCAATTTACTGTTTTCCAACCACTGACTGACTGTGCTGCAATATTAAATTATTAAAGCCAGAAAATCTTGTGAGGCTTTTAATGTTCCCTTCTAGCCATTGTTGTCCATATTTATGAAGTAACCTGAATATTTTTTCTCAGTTGTGGGTACATCCTTTTTTATTTTTATACTGGTGACTCTTCTTAAAAAGCCACTCATGCGAGATAATAATATGAAAGATGGAATTAAATATTTGTGTTTCACTCTGTGAGGACAAAGATCTTAAACCATTTCAGAATTTCCTTGTCAGAAATGAAATGAGAGGATTTGTCCTTGTGTGACTAATATTCTCACTGACTCCGGGTAACAAAGTCCAGTATTAACTGGTTTTTTTCTAGAAAGTCAGGAGATGTAAAAAAATTGTAATTCCAGGCAAGATTAGGAATAAAGTTTCCATGTCAGTGCTAGGTTATCCAAACTATTCCGCATACTTCCCTGTGGGATCTTACTTGAGTGTGTGGTTATTCCTTTAAAATAAATAAAACCACTGTGATGTGTGTGTATCCTTGACATATCAGTATTCACAACGATTTTAATCACTATTATTTAAATTTGACTCTGCTTTTTCTGAATAATTCTAGGAAATCTTAAATATATTCAGTATTAGTTCACAAAGTTTGAGCTAACTGTCCTAGCTTCCTGAAATATTTTACTTGAATGTACTACATTGCTCTTACAGATGGTTGTTGTACTTCAGTTAGTATCTCTGATGAGAAAAATACAGTTATTATGGTTTGCAGGTCAAGAAATCACATTTCTTCCACTAATAATGTAGCCAGAACTTCAAAGTAAGTGACAAATTCTACTCTCACAATATTCAAAGGAAAAGTTTCTGCACACCTCAGTGGTTGCCAGCTTTCACTAAAAATATATTTTGCTAGTTATTATTTATGACCCATGTAGCCTTCTATTATTTTAACTAGCAGGACAGTTTTTTTGCCAGACATTCTGTTAGAGTTTTTTCTCAAACCTTTTTTATTCTTTTCTTTTTAAGAGACAAGAAAGTTGTTTATTTTGGAAGGAATAACAATTTTTATGCAGCTAATTTAAAAAAAAAATGCTTGATTTGTATTTTGTTGTCTGAGACCTTAAATATTAATTAACTATCATAGTAATTTTTAAATCCTATTTTTTAACGAAGGTTTTATAAATCTTGAATTACACCACTGTGGAAGAAGAAAGATCTCCACCAGCAATTCAAGTTCTGTCTTGTTTCCTGATGTCTGGCATCCTTTTCGGTTTTGTAAGAACATTATTCAGATTTTGTGGTGAAAGGAAAATTGTTTTTTCCTTGGATGTTCCCCTAAAATTGTTTTTCCTGAAAGGTATTTATATTCTTCAGCTGTAAAACATGTAAACTTCTAATGGGCCATCGAGGCAGGGAAAATTACATTTTCTGACTCTACTTGCATAGAGTCGAGTCAAAACAAATTAATAGCACTTCAGTGAAACCATTGAAATTACAACAGTTTATGAGGATGAGTTTATGCTCATTTGAAAAACAGAGCATAGAAGCAACAGTGTATGGCTATAAAGTCTACTGAAAAGCTATAGGGGAAGTTGTAAGAAAACAAGATACTCATCTGTCTACTCAATGAGTTAATTTATTTTTTAAGTTTAGTAATATCCATCTTTCAGTAACTCATGTAATGCCATGCTTGTCCTCAGGATACCACTTAAAAAAAGTAAAGAGGGTCATTTCTCTCAGGAATTGTTTGATTTGTGAAGGAGGAAGTAAATATGTTTGTGTAAGTGATTAGTTAAAAGCTAAAGTGAAGCTTCTTAGGAAAGGAAGTACAGTGTGAGTATTAATAAAATGCTAACTGGGGAGGTGAAAGGACAAAGGAAGCAGAAGAACTGGCCAAGAGGCCTTTCATTAGGTCATCTTATTATCATTATTATCATTATATTTTATATATATATATATAATGTACGTTATATTATTATCATTGTATTATTATCATTAGAGTTCCTCTTTGTGACAGAAATTATCATAAACTGCTGCATCCTCTCTCTTGTAGCTGGTGGTTTTTTTCTTCTGGTAAATGTAGCAGGGTGTCATCACCCTCTTGTGAAGCAGCCCATCAGGCTGAAATTTTCAAAATTGTTCTTTTTCATAAGCCAGCAGTTATTTCAAAAGAAAATATATATAAGCAGCAAGCAGCACTGATGTCCTGTTCCAAGGCAGGTGCAGTAGTAGTGTTTTGGTTAACAGGATATTGAAAGCCTTAGAACTGAATCAAGGAGGTAAAAGCCACCAGTTTACCATAGAATTTATTTAATTTATCCTCAGGTAGCAGTGGTTTCCTTGTCCAACAACTGCATTGATCATTTCAGCTTTCAGGGAGCTGCTATTGCAACACAAGTCAATCCTGTAAAATAAGACCTATGCCATCTTAACCCTTGTTTCAAGCACTGCCAAGAATACCCTTCAAAGTCTGTGAAAATTCAATAACAGCTTCTTCTACGACATATAAATAAACTTTATAGTTCCACACTTTCACTCATGAACTCGTGGTGAATGGGAAAAATAGCCCATGTAACTAAAAGTCTTCTGTTTACCCGAAGTTAAAGGTCCCATAAGACTTTATTAAGTTAGGTTTCCAGGGTCAGAAAAGCTCTATTATGTTTTTCATCTTTGTAAAAACCCTCAAGTTCTTCTTCAAACACTAAATCCTCTGTCTTTTCTCAAATTGATTAAATACACTAAAAGAAATACCCTTAAACACAGATTAAAAAAAAAAAAAAAGTTTTTTTTACCATTAAAAAAAGTTAAGGACATTTCCTAACAGGGCAATAAACAAGTTCTCCAAAACTTCTTCATTAAAAAGCAATCATGAAGAAGCAGCTAACAGTTCCCTAGTGGGGTACATGTTTGTTTTTTTTTAAAAAAAAAAAAAGAAATCAATAAGAACTACAAAAAAAAAGACAATCTAAACTGTGCATAAAAATATGCATTTAATGTAAATCTGAAACACTGTCATTTAAAATAGGGTTCTACAAAAAAAAAAAAAAGACAAGCTAAACTGTGCATAAAATATTGCATATATGCAATAGGTAAAGTCAAAACAAAGATGCAAAGGCATAGTTAGTAATCAGAAATAGGTTTTTTTTTAAATCAAAATAAAAATCTGGTTAATTGAATCCATATCAAGAAAGTCACTAGCATTTTTCAGCCACATTTCATAAGAGGTAAGTAATTTCCTTTAGTTCTTGAAAAAGGCTGTGAAAGTCTCATTATAGAAGACCTGAATCCAAAAGAGTCTGAACTTGTCAAGGTGACAGTCGTGAGATCTTAAAAACCTGCTAGAGTAAATGATGCCTGATTTTTATTAATTTCTCTTTCGAGGCATTGTTCTTTGTGTGGGTACTTTATACAGGGACTGTCTCTAGAAGAGGTGTGCAACTGTCTTGCAAAGGAATCAACTTTTTTCTGATTCTCCTTGGGTTGCCCAGGCTGAGTTGTGACAAATGTTATCTGTGGAAATGTTTTATAATCAAATACACAGAGAATAATAATCAGGAAGATGCTTTGAAGTAAAATAGCAAATTTTTTTATTATCAAAAATTAACCGACAATTATTCTTCACTCATATTCATGTCATCAAGGTCTGTTTTTGCAGATAATTCTCCCTCCATTTCTGCAAGCCAGGTATAAACAATCTTGACCTTGTGCCATTCTAAATGAGCATACTGTTCTAGGTAGATATAGAGAATATTTAGCATTCTCATTAATTATTCTTGCATGAATTACCTTGTTCTTTTCCCCTTTTCTTCAATTACACTGTAAATGAGATTTTTTTTTTTCTTTTTCATTTTCTTTCATCTTTGGTATATCTTTCTGAAAATACAGAAGTGGGCAAACATGTAACACATCTAAATTAAATGACTAAGTTGATTATTTCTAAAATGTGAATATTCTTGAGCTTTAAAAATCATGTTTGGATTTTTGAATAGTCCTTATTTCTCTAGCTTTCTGAGTTATAATTTCTCAGTAAATAGGGATGTATGAACATATTTTTGAGAGAATCTGGGACATTCTGATCTTTCCTACTGGAGCAGTGAGCACAGAAAATTGGGCAAATACAGTGATATGGGGTACCTAGGTCCTCCATAACCACACTTGGGAATCCTCTTGCCTGGGGAATGTATCTGAGACCCCTCCTGCTAAGATCACAAGCCCATTCTAAAAGCTGCCAAAGATGACCTAATTGGAATCATGGCCATAATGGAAAAATCCTGACCAAAGTCAATCATTCTGAGACTCTATAAATCGTGGTCCTAAGAGGGAGGCCCTTTGGAGGCCAACCTGCCCCAGTGTTTCATACAGTAAGTTCATCCATCTGACTGGAAAGGTTAGCAGCTGGCTACTTCTTGTACATGCAGTAAAAAGATCAAATTCCATTAGGCTGTTATAATTTGATTCTACAGGATTAATCTGTGTTATGTTGCAATTTTTTTCACTTAGTGCAAGGTAGCAAAATTTAACGTCTTACCATAGGTTAAGCTCTATATTTTAGGTTAAAAACCTCTTTCTGGTTTATTGCATGGAGTCCTTTGAACTGAAATGCCATTGTTTAGACCTGATGTTTAGCCTTTTAAAGGTTTACCTTGGTATAATACAAATTAACATCATTACAGTGGAAGAATTATTTTTTTAAGGTATTAATTAATGCATTAATATGGGAAGATTGAGGTTATTGGAGAGATACTGGTTTAATCAGCCCTACTTTCTATGAAGTTTACTTTTTCACTAAGATTCAGCTGATTTTGGCTCAGTGGCTGGGAAATTGCCCTCTGAGTTTTATTTGAAGCCACAACAGTTTTCGAAATAAATTGTTTTATTGTGAAAGTCATGCCTAGTGTTTTGATTTCTTTCCTAAGTTACAGAGCTGAAGCATATTGTATATTTAGTTACCTGCCTGACAAGTTGTGTATTTAACAGGAAAAAGACATTCTGACTGTGATTGATGGTGTAGCTGCTCCTTTTCAATGACAAGGAAAATAAGCTGAGTCAAAGTAGATCTGGCTTCAGCATGACACTCCACTCTTTATTGCTACTTTCTTGTTTCTCTACATTTGGATAAGAAGGTTTTGCTTTGAACACACTTGTGCCCACAGACTCCTGACTACAAACCACTGTTCTCATTGCTTTCTTCTTTTTCACTTTGAAATTACTTTAGAGACATTACTCTGTACTGGCACACATTAAAGAAAAGCTTTTGAATATTTTCCACTATGTGGTCTCCAGATCAAGGATAACAGTTTTAAAAATAAGAGCCATTGAGGTAAAAACTGAATAGTGTCATTCACCCTTCAGCTTCACTTTATCTCTGCATTGTGACCCTTTTTTTTCAGGCTCTGTTTTTCCCTGTGCTGATTTCTCTGCAATTTTGATTTTGCATGTGTCTTAACATTACAGAGAAGCCACAAGCACATGGAAAGAGCACAAGATTTATCCTGAAGCTGCTGTACTAGTTTAAATGTATTTGACAACATGGCTTTCAGATGAAGAGGGCAGACATAGACCTAAGAGTCCATCCTCTGCCCAGGAGGTTTGTGGAATTAAACCTACATAACAATTACTGTTTCCATTGGCTGCACAGCTCAGCTGAGGAGTTCTACAGCTGTTCATCTACAAATGTCACTCTGGCAGGGAAAATGAACTTAATAAGTTGCTTATAAGCAATCTAGTGATGCAATGCAGGTAGCCACAAGGGGTATGGATAGAAGATGTGGAGCCAGACTCCTTCCTATAGTCAGCAATAGCACAAGGGGCAAAGGGCACAAACTGGAACACACAAAGTTCAACTTAAACATGAGAAAAATTTTCTTTACTCTGAGGGTGACAAAGCACTGGAACAGGCAGCCCAGAGAGGTTGTGGAATCTCCTCTGGAAATACTCAAAACCCACCTGGATGGAATCATGTGTAATGAGCTCTAGGCAACCCTGCTTCAGCAGGGGGTTTGGGCTATATCTCTAGAGGTCCCTATCAGCTCCAATGACTTTGTGATTCTGTGTGATTTGGTGATATTACAGGGGCACTCATTAGTGGAAGAGAGAAAAATGTGCTTAAAATCCATATAATCCACAATTTAATGTGCAGTTTATCTGACATTATCAGTCAAACACAATATGCAGAAGACTGAATTTATATCAATATAAATATCTCCAGCTTTTAGTGGACATCCTCCTTCATTTTGGCAGAAGTTTGAGACGAGCCAAATAACAGATATTGAGGTGCAAAGAATCTCATCACAGTCCTATTTGTATCTAATTCCATATATGCCTGCATATCCAAGAATTGTCAGCCTCAGCATACTTTCCTCTCCATGACACCACTATTTGGATTTGGTGAGGGATGGATCATCTTTCCAGATGCAGAGGTACATTTGAGAAATAGGAAAGAATTCTGAAATAATGGACAGTGCTTACAAATTAACCACTGTGGGTTCCCCTGTGAGCAAAGTTAGTTGAAAGTATCAGTCTGAAGCTTTTGACTTTATGGGAAATTTTACTTTCCAGAATAAAAGAACTGTGCAAGAAGAAACTTATGGTCTGTAAAAGTAGAATTATGAAAAGAGTGAGTTCAAACTGCTTAAGCCTGCTCTTTTTTTTTCTTTTTTCTTTTTTTTTTTCTTTTTTTTTTTTTCTTTTTCATTTTGTATAGTTACAGCAGGGTCTTCTGCAGTTGGTAACATCTTTCCACTAAGAAAATTTCAGGTAATGGGGGATCAGGAATAATAAAACTATGCATCTGGTTCTCTTGTGAACTGCTCATTATGCTACTGAAATGTTAACAAGAAATATTTCATTCATGAGAATATATAGTAGTCAAAATTATTGTGTTGGACAGATTGTCTCCAGGTGAGTCAGAAGTTGCACAGTTATGCTTATTTGAGTGTTTTGATAGTTTACTTTAAAAGACATTCCCACAACCTATTTCCTCTGGTCTACAATAAACCTCACAATCCAAAGAAGATGACTTGGCTTCTTCTCTTAAAAATTGACTCTTGACTTCTGTCTCTTAAAAATTGCAGTGCTATTTGGCAGACAGCTGAAGGAACTATGTTGCTAACAAGTATTTATCTTTGTTATATACAGGAAAAAATAACCATATGGTATGCTTCCTCTCTGGTGAGAAGTGATAACTGTGTGATGACATTTGGAAATGGGACAACTTTTTCCCATTATCACTGAAAGATGCCAGTGATTTCCTATGCAATACAGGTCATTGCAGATGTATAGGCTTTGTTCCTCGCAGCATATGGGGGTTTTAAAGATGAAAAATATGTTTTGTATCCAAAGAGAGAGTGGACATTTGTCCCTCACCTTTGCAATATGACGGAGGAACATGAAGGACATAATTCCTGCATGTTGCCATGAACCAGTATTTCACTAGAAAAATGTGAATTCTAGGAAATGGTTCCCAGGTGCTGAAAAATATCCTAGAAATACTCTGAAGCTGATGATGAAGCATCAATATGAAAGAGGGATAAAGGTTCATCTTTTCCTCCTCTCCATTCCTCCTCCATGCACTGGAGGTTTCTAGCTTATTCTTTCCACTTACATATTCTTTGAGCAAGATTTCCATAGTATCTTGGAAATGGAGTCTAGCTACTGTCTGTAAAATACTTTGTAATAATACCTTAATAAAGGGATTTTTTAAAAGCTAAGGTAGAGGTAAACTGCAGACTAAACCTCTTGTTATCCCCATTTTTCAGAACACAGCTTGGACTATTCCCTCTTTCACAGAGCAGATCTACATGATGATCCTACTGGTTTGAAAAATCATAAGGAAAGGTTATGAGGTGAGCTGAGTAAAGGAAGATACAAGGAGATAAGCAGTTCATGAAGATGAAGTGAAAGAAAAGATGAAGAAACAGGAAATTAAAAAGGTTGAAAAAAAGTGAAAACATCTTTTGAGTCTAAATTAAATATTTGATTTTTTCCAGATAACATAACTTAATGCTATGGAGGTAGCAATCACTTTATTTATCTCTGTTTTCTCTTGAGGATTTCCCGAATACCTATAGATTTCTTCCAATATTGTTCTGACACCACTATTCACTCTCTTTTATCTCACTGGGATGTTTGGTTCTGTTTGTGCATAAAGTTTTTATAAGTCAGTTAATTAAATCTTACCACAATGAAACATGTGCATCAATTAAAATGGTCTCCTCGGAGCATTCACATCATGAACAAGATATGAGACCTCAAACATACTTGAAACAATATCACTGATTTACTAGTTTTTAAACCCCAGAACAGTGTCTTACCTTCTTTGTAATAATTTCACTTCAGTTTTTACATTATCTATGGTTGCTCAGGAAAGTGGGCTTGGATAAGAAGTGAAAAATACAGTTGGAATATCTAAAATAGTTAGCATAGTTAGAAAAGGAATATAGAAGAAAACAGAAAATGGTATGACCTGTGAAATTACATGCTTACCAAGAATGATGGTATTTTGAGTACCAGAAATGTAAGGTCACCCATATGTAAAGATACAGAGAACTTTCACAAATTATTCTGGAAGATGATGAAATCTACTTGAGCAACTTCCATGCAAGGATGGAATAAAGCAGCAAGATTTCTTTATTCTGGAATTAAGATGAGGAGACTGATGATTGAACGAGTTGAAAGCAATGTACAGAAGAGAAAGATGAAATAGTGATTCTCCATTTCTTATAAAGAACAACCACAAAGAAATTATCAGGTAAAAACAGCAGAAAAAATTTAAGACAACACAAATTTGATTCCCTTTCATGCAGTGTATTTGTGGTCAAAATTATAAATCAAAAAGAAAAAAAATATTATTTATTATAAAAGAAATTAGTAAGGTCCACTGGTAGACCTGAGTCCAGAAGTAAGTGTTGACCTGCACATCTTCCAACTGCTCATTTTCAGAAACTGTGGGAGGGAGTTAAAAGATAAGGTGTCACACTCATCATATAGTAAAGCATTTATTTGATATTAGCTACTGTTGCAAAAAAGGGAATTTTTTGAGGCATCATTGACAGGACTCAACATCGAGGTTTTTATGCTTTCTGTAGATTCATATAGAGCAGAGATTTATGAACAGGTTTGGCTCCGTTAATGACTTGGGGGAGATCCTGACTCTTACAAAAACTGGACTATTTGCCAGAATACAAATAGATTTAATGTCCACAGAACTAATTAGAATAAAATAGAATAGCTTTTATAGACTTTCCTAGTCAGGGCATCTAATTCTGCAAAGTGCATCACAGAGTAATTGGATAGATATGAGTGGTGTAATAATTGTGTCAGCATATGGTGCTTCCACTGTGCACTCAGCAGTGCTCACATAAAGCCCTTTGTGCCACAGACACTTGCACTGTGATGGGGAAGACTGGCCAAAAGTCCCAAATTGACTCTTCTTTTTTCTTTCTAAACTGGGAATAAAGACTCTTAACCTTCCCCTTGTCTTGCAGTTATTCAATTTATCTCGGTGCACTTTCAGAGGTATTCTCTTAAAATTAAGCTTCCTCTCATCTCCATCTTTTGAGTTCAAGCATTCTTTTAAATGTGTATTAACTCATGAAAGGTATTATGTGAAAAGTGTAGGCTGTATAAGAAGTAGCAGGCAAAGACTCAGCTTTGCAAAAGATAGGACTGCCTCAAGTGTGATATGGTAACTACCAAAAAAAAAGGAAATACAATGGAGTTCTGCTGATACTGCAGCCACCTGCTTGGAAAAAACAGGTTGGATAGCCAGGACTGAAATGGTTTCAAGGACCTTGGGCAGGTGGTACCCAAAACAATGCTACAATCAGAGAAGAACCTCACCCAGTTCGAGTTCAAAATTCAGAATTGTATTCCTGATTCTTCTGACACCAAAGATACCCTTTTGCAAGTCCTTTTGCTTCCTTTTTGTAAATGGTGTGGGACTACATTTAACACATGTTGGCTGTAATAATGTCATTTATGAAACTAAAACAAATTTTTCTTGAAGGATAATAGTGCTAAAGCTCAGAGCTTCATTTTTTAGTATCAGAAATGGGTCAGTTATAGACATTAATATTTATATTTCTTTAAAACATTATGACTGGAATACATCACTGGATATACATATATAAGAAACAATTATATTTTCCAATACAAAATATAGATTATGAAATTACTTATGGAGCTGTACAATGAACTGGTAAAAAAGCAACTGAGAGGAGTAACTATTAAAAGAACAAAATGCAGAAGTGTTTTGTACAGGCAGGGTTTGCTACTGAAGAAAGGACATATAAGTATACTTGTGCCTTCTCTACTTCAAAAAACCCAAACTTGATGGCAAATTTTCTGCAACAGATGTTAAGCAAAGACAGAAAGATGGTGAGTGGGGTGGAGAGAAGATATTTTGAGATCTTGATGTAAATAGCTTGCATCAATACTGGAGACAGTTTGAAAATACTCAACATGAGTCATAATTGTATATTTCAATCTGTCAATAACAAGGAATAAATTAACATTTGAAACCAACAACACTCAGCTAGGCTAAACACCAGTCACCTTTCCTCTGTTCATTTCTCAAATGGGAAAATAATTTCCCATTCCTGATAAATGGAAAATACAGAAGAAAAACTGTTTTGCTTTATAGCAAGTGGAAATTTTTTTATTTGGAACATGATGGGTCTGATGCATAGTATTTCAAAGCCATAAAAAATGTTCATGCTTTTGTGCCACTTCTTCCAAATCTGAAAGGAAGAGGCATTTACAAGGTTATTTTCAAGTTCTTGATTTCATGTACGTGATACTTTATTATTGTGAGCACTGTGTAATTCCATGACATTGACAGATGAAAGATCCTAGAAAAAGATATTTTTTTTTTCTTTTTCTGCAGAGCATGTTACCCATTTAAGATTTCTCAAATAAACTTTTTGGTCCCAGCTGCATTTTCATATAGCATATCACCAAATTTGACACATCCCCATGATCGTAATTATTTTTGGAAGTATGAATATGGATACTTTCTTATTTTGTGAAATTGTCTGAAAAGTTATTAAAGAAATGAAAGCTAGTTATAGTTTAAAAGTTACCTTTGTGTAGGTATCTTTGTCAAAATGTACATTTGGCTGCTAATAATTTCCTGGAATAACTATCAGACTTAAACTCATTAATCAATGTCTTTCCTGTCTAATTTTGTCACATCAGCACCATTTTGGTAATTTATAACATTACCAGTAATTTTTATTTTTACACAACATTACTCTGTTTTCCATTATTCTCTGCTCCTGCAGAACATGCAGTAGAGCTGTAAACTAATTTACACACAGGAATAAGTATGCCTGCCTTTATGTTTAAGAAAGAAAATCATACAATCATATCATAGAACAGTTTGGGTTGGAAGGCACCTTAAAGATCATCCAGTTCCAACCCCCCTGCCATGGAGCAGGGTCACCTCCCACTAGACCAGGTTGCTCCAAGCCCCATCCAGCCTGGCCCTGGATGGGATGGGGCATCCACAACTTCTCTGAGCAACCTGTGTGAGGGTCTTACCACCCTCATAGTGAAGAATATCTTCTCAATGTCTAACCTAAATTTCCCTTTCAATTTAAAGCCCCTTGTCTTATCACTTCATGTCCTTGTAAAAAAGTCTCTCCAACTTTCCTATAGCCCCTTTGGGTTAGGCTGATGGAAGACCCCAGAGTTCCCTCTCTTTCAGATGGAACACCACCACCTCTCTCAGCCTGTCTTCAGAGGAGAGGACTCACTTCAACAGCTCCATGTCTCCTTCTCCTTCCATATTACTACTGTTTAGGGTTAGTGAGTCAGGGTGTTGGTAGTGGGGTGGGATGGAGTGACAAAGAGAAGGCTCCTCTGAGAAGCTGCTGGAAGCTCCCCTGGCTGCAATTCAGAACCCAACTCTAGGCAACACCGAAATGATTAGGGAAGCTGGATGAGCTTCTGTGAGCAACAAGATGTGCAGGGAGGAGGTAAGAACAATACCAAAGCAGAAGTACCAAGGTGAGTGAGAAAGGATGGGGAGGTGGTGAGATGGCGGCTGTGCCCCTGCAGCCCAAGGAGGAACATGGGGGAGCAGTCCCAGAAGGACCCAGTGGGGTAAATGTGGGTTTGTAGCCCCTGAAGTGTCTCAGGTGGGGCACACATGGAGCCACAGCCTGTGCAGGATCTTGGAGAGGGTCAGATGGGGCTCTGCAGCTATGTAGGACCCCGTGTCAGAGGAGGTGGTTGTTCCCGCAGCAGCCGTGACTCTGTGGGCAGCCCGGGCTGGAGCAGTTCCTGAGGGACTGCACCTCACGGGAGGGACTCATGTTGGAGGGGTTCCTGAAGGACTCTCTGCCATGAGAGGGACCCCGCGTTGGAGCAGGGGAAGAATGTGAGGAGTCCTCCCCCTGAGGAGGAAGGAGAGGCAGAAACACCGTGTGGGGAACTGACCCTGAACCCCCCCTGCCCGTCCCCTGTGCCCTGAGGGGGAGGCAGGAGTGAAGCGATGTGGGCCCAGGAAGAAGAGAGGGGTGGAGAGAGGAAGCTTTAAAGATCTGTCCATGTTTTCTCTTTCTCCTTGTAGATTAAATTAATTTCTTTTTCTTCCGAAGCTGAGTCGGTCTGTCTGGTTTTTGGCAGTGAGCATAACTGGGGAGCAAAAACTTTCCTATCCTTCTCTCAATTCACGAGCCTTTGGGTGGATTTTCTGCTCCCCATCCAACCACGGGGGCTGAGTGAGCGGAGGTCTGATAGGTCCTGGCAGTGCCCAAACTGTGACATTTATAAAGAGAGATTAAAGTAGAAATTATGGTGGTCTGTAGTATCAATGACATTAATTTAGACAGTTATTTGCTGTAGGGAAGGAGAAACTTAGTTTGGGCCCAGCAGTCCTGTTAGTGCTACAGCAAATTAACTTTTGTGGTTTGACATTTTTTTCCTTGCTTTTCTGCTACACAGTTTCACTTAGAATTAGCCAGGCAGAGGCTCTAAATTATTAATACAAACCTCTCAAATTGGGAAACACTTCAGCTTGTCCTAGTTAATTTTAAAATGTGTGTGTGCTGCTTTTCTAGTGAGATACTGAGAGTTGTTTGCTTTCCTTTAATCCTCATAAACAATAAGCTGATTTATTAGGAGTATAGAGCACTAGTGTCCCTCATGAATATTAGCTGAGTCTGGGGTGCTCAGCCCTTCTGCTCAGTAACTATAATTATCCCACAGAATTAGCTGGTTTCCTATTAAATAATGCATATCTCTCTCTTACTCTTTTGTTTATTTACACAGTGATTTTCTTCCATTTCTGTAAGCGGTTTCCACTGCAACTTCAACTTTTCTTTAGAAAGCTGTTCTGTTTTGTCAGTCTTTCTTGTGCCAGATGAAAACATTGGTTAGACTGTATTTTGCCACAGTACAAATTTCAAAGAGAAATGCCTAACAAAAAACCTTCTTTTTTCACAAATATTGAGGAAAAGTGAACCTTGTATTTTGCTGGTAATAGTGACTGCTAAGACTGGAAATAATAAGAAACTCAAATATTTGAACTACATAATTCTTAACTTTTTTCAAAGCTCAGGTCTGGGGTAGGCTTTGCCCACTGCTAGGCATTTCATAAATGGTTTTGTATGACCTGTTTTGCACCTTACCATCATATAATTTTATAAGATGTTGTGCACTTAGTTGGAGTTGTATTACATGGAAGAATTCATATATGAAAAGCAGAGAGCAGATGAATCAAGTAACTTTGGTCAACATAAGTAGAAATATCTGGACCAAATAATAATAATTGTGCCTTGCTGGTCAAATCTGAGCTTCATAAAAAGTCAGTTCTACTTTGCCTTTTCAAAATATGTACTTTAGCTCTTGAATCATCTAGGAAAGCAGTAAAGCTAGATAGCAAGACTGATTGAGGATATACCAGTGTGAGGGGCAGAAAAATCTCTTTGCTTTACAAGTGTTGTGGAATTGTCTCTTTATATGCATATAAAGAATAAATATTTTTCTTGCACCAAAAACATACATGGTGTGTTTAGCCCTATTATGTCTTTCATATGCAAGTAGCAACATGACACTACTATTCAGAAAAGGTTTTATTTAGTTTGCTCTAAACACAAACAATAGCAGATATCTTTAGGTAAGGATAAAAACATAGAATTGAATAATTTTGCAAGTTACTTGTAGTAAATTGCAGGTAGCTTATTTCTTTTTCTCCCCAGTGTATATGGAGTGCAATACGTTTTTAATTGAATCCTCTCATCTATGTATTTTGTGCAACTGAAGTATCATTCTCTGCTAAAATGAGCTGTTCTAAGGTTAAATCTTAATTTTTATTTCAAAGTGTGAGCTTGCCCTTCTTTTAACTCAGAAATGAAGTAACAACTGGTCTTCAAATGCAATTTTTTTGTTCAAGGCATGATTAAGCATGTATGCTTCCATCTACAGCTAAAAGTTTGACAAAATTAGAATCCTTTATAAATGATTTCTCAAAGTGAATGGCAGTAACCAGCTTTAAATTACAAGTGTATTTAAGAAATGGAGGAAAATGTGAAATCTCTAAGTTGAGCACTCAGTTTGCATCTAAAATGGTCTGTAATGATATAACTAAGAGATTTAGATTCACTGCACAGAAAATAACACAGTAAGTATTTTATTTTTATTTTAAAAGACATCTGCTTTTAAACTACAGTGTAAGGTAAAACACATTTGGAAAGGTAGAGCAACATTCCAACACAGTGATTGACCTTTTACCAAAATCTTATGCTTGAGAGGTAGTTGTATACTCTATTAAAAGGCATTTATGAAACATATTGTCATTACTATAATCCTGGATTCTAAAAATGTTTTTTTATTCTATGTAAAATAGCTTCAGTGTATTTTTATAATAGTACATTTTTCCACTGAAACACATTACTGTAGTTCTTGTGTAACTTACTATCAATTTCTCCTCCTCTCTGTACACCTCCTGACACAATAGTGGTGCCACCTAATAAGTGGTTATGGAATGGCTGAGTGTCTATTTTTTAATCCTTTTATTTTATCATTATTACTCTTTTCCTAGTATGTCCACAATACTTGCAGATTTGAGATGCTCTTTATCAGATTTCAAATACTCTACACTTAAGCTTGAAAATATACTAAAAATAGAAAAATGGAAAATAGTCTGTGCCTGAAGTAGAGTTAAGCCAACCAAAAAAAAACCCCAAACCCTAAAAAAACCTTGATGCTCTATCATGAATTTTTCTCTTCTTATTCACTATAGAGATAGCTACAGCTTAACTTACATATTCTTTATATATCACTAACAATATCACAGGTACTTAACAGTTTGGAAAAAAATTAAATAATTACTGTCAAAAGCTTACAGTTGTAATAAGCATCACAAGGATAAAGGATAGTATATAAATAGTAGGATGCATAAATGTATAACAATCATTGTTCTGTCTCTTAGTAAATTGAAATTTGTGCAGTTAGATCTTATTTTTAAAAAACACTGCTAGCAGGCAGTGTGGCCACACAATGAACTTTCTGGCTACAGCAATCCTGCATGTTTTGCAGATGTTTTTGGCAGCCTGTAGCTTAAGGTACATCAAATAACAGTGATACTGTTGTAACCAACAGTTAAGTCTGTACATCAAAAAACAGTGATACCATGTGTATTTTTAATTATTGTGTATCAAATTCATACTTTCACGACTTTCACTCTGCGAAATCACTTCTAAAGGATTCTAATTTTGTCAAGCTTTTAGCTGTAGATGGAAGCACCCATGCCTTAAACAAAAAATTTGCATTTAAAGACCGGTCCTTACTTCATTTTTGAGTTAAAAAAAGGGCAAGCTGACACTTTGAAATAAAAAATAATTAAGACTTTAAGCCTTAAAGCACAGAATGCAAAACAATGATCGCAGCCTGCTGGCAGACACCTAGAAAATTCTACCTTACAACACCAAGAGCTGAAGACATTCTTGCTGTTGTTGAGGCCTGTGATTTTGCAGCTGACACTTTATCTCTTCTGCCATAGTCATACATAGTCTGTGATACACAGACTGCTTTGTTTGTATGGGCTGAATTCTTTTAATTCAATTCTTTTAAAAGTTAATGAGAGCTATGGAACCCCTGATCTATGGGAATTCACTGAGATTCATGGGAAAAACACTGACCGTGCTTGAGGATTAGCTTTAGAATTTGGCAAAATTGGGAAAACAAAAGTAAGACAGTGTGCTGAGAGCCTTCTGCCCTTGCAGAAAGAACAGAAAAATTAGGCGAGGACCACCAGGGCTTAGAGTTGGCAGAATAAACCTTGTGGCAGCCAACAAAAAACAGGGCAGAGACTAATGCATCTCTGACATCTCAGGAAGACAGCAAGTTAGCAGGAAAAAAAAAGTGTGGAAGGAAAATCCTGTCCTATGAGGACAAAATTTACATGGGGAAAGTTGTTTATAAACCCATTTAATTTTTTTTCTATCTTGCCTAATGTTGGTAGGTTTCACCTTCTTTAAGATCGAGACATTCTAATAAAATCTTCCTTTATCAAGCTTAAAAGTATTTTATTCACCTGTGAGGAAGCAGCCATAGAAAGCATTCTGGCAAGGTTCCCCACCATACTGTAGCTTATGTCCCATTCCAATAACATGAAAAGTAATAGTATCTCTCTATAGTTACTGTTTGGTTTGCAAATTTAATTTTACCAGTGGTCTAATTCATATGTTATGAGGTGGTATTTTCTTTCAAATACACAGTTTTCTGGGTAACTATGAGCAGAGTCAGAGTCACTGCAGTCATTCGAGTCCTGTATGAGAAATTTTCAGTCTCTACACATTTCACTATTTTTATATATTTATTTATACAACCACCTCACAGATGGTGAGGAGAATTAATCAGATGCATAAATGGCTGGTGAGAGGAATCCAAATGCAAGGAAATCATGGCTTTTGAAGTGGCAGTGACAATGCAAATCATATAAGGTCTCATGACCTTCTGAAAAGCTCTGTGGAAATTGTGATTCTGGATCTTGGTTTAGTTCCTGGTTGAAACTATTCTTTGGTCACCTGGAGAATTACTTCTGTATTCTTGGCCAGTAATGCTGGAGAACATCCTTCACAATCTGCTACTTCATTAAATTCCTTTTGGCAGAGAACTTATTCCCTGAAAACAGGATCTTGCTGAAGGCTCTGTCCTAGGATATTGTAGTATTATCTGTATTTTCTCTTCTGTAACAACAGGAGCTCAGTAAGAGAGAAATAGCAGAGCAGCCTTCAGAGATACAATACAGTTCCTGAGGCTTAACATAAAATTCAAATTAAATACGTGGAGGTTTTGGTTTTCTCACCTTTAAAATTTTAGATGTAAACAAAGAGTTGCTTTCAGAGTTGTTGCTTTGTGAACTTAGTGTACTGTGTTTGAGTACTGTGTATGAATAATGCCTACAAATTTTCTAGCATCAATAAGAAAATGATGCTTTGCACAGGCTAATGTTCCTTCCTGATGCTTTCATTTTTCAGCTACCTACTTCACATCTTTATTCCCCAATGAATATTAGGCTGGTGGACAGAGAATAATCCACCACTCACCAATTTTTGGATCAATTTTAGTTCAGATGTTTCAAAAGCAATTTGACAGAGTCTGCCATTTTCACCAAATATTCACCATGACATATGTAATTAGTTTTTTCTTTTATATTTTTTCCTGATAGAGTATTTTTTCTTCAGTTTTCCTGATTTTCTTTTCTGGTTGCCTTTGTATAGGGTTCAGTTCTGATTTAATATGGTTAAGATGTAAAGAGACAGCATGGAAAGCAATATTCAAAATGCCTCATTTTCTGCTTTATGTACCTTTATGTAAAATGTTTTAAACACATTTAAGTGTTTAAAAATGAATGCAACTTTGCTGTTTCAGACACATTGTATTTTTACTCACACTAAGAACCTCTACTTAGTACTTCACTTTCCTGGAAATTAAATCAATCAGCTTTCTGATAATATAGTTCCTCATTTAATAGATGCTCAGAGGAAAAAATCTGATGATGGGATGAATTTGATAAAGTAATACGAAGACAGCCATATGTCCTGTAAAAAAAAATCTGTTCTATTCTTTCTTCCTTTCATGTCTGCAATGATTTGTTTACAAGAGGGAGAAACCTGGAATATCTTGAAATTATTTTTGTGCCACATTAATAATCAAGTTTGTAATCCATATCTCACTCAGGTTGTTCTTTGCATATCTTGTATTGTCATTTAGAATTCCATTTGTGGGCTATTAAGAATGAGAAGTAATTTTCATACTTGGTAGTCTGGACAAACTGGCTGCACTCTTCAACTGAATGGAAAAACCAGGCTTCTAACTCACAGTTATCCAACCTGTGCCCAAGTGTTGTGACAGAGATGATGTGAGTGTCATCTCTGGGCAAATGTTACAAATTTCATATGTTAATGTCTTCAGTATTGTACAGGTTTCTTGTCTGCCATCCACTTGTGTTTATACTGTGTTATTTTAAAATTATAGACCTGATCATCCATAATCTCTGTTCAGTTCTTTCCTGGAACCATACTGAAAAATTTCTGTGCATGTTTTTAATCTTAGTTTGCACCTGAAGAAAACCAAGATTTCACAATGCTTCTTGTAAGAAAAAAAAAAAAAAAAAAAGGAAACTGCATGTATGTACGAATCCATCCATGCTGAGAACTCATGGAGAGGCCCTCATCAAGTCTTTTATGCCACCAACCTCAGCTCCTTGCTCAGTCTGATTCTGAACAGGGAGTCAAGCATCCAGTCTCACATCTCAGGTGAGTGATGTGATCATAGTACCACTGCTTACGTAAGTCTCTACTCACCCTTCGACTTCCAACCAGAAATTCCATCCTAGGAAAGAAATCCCCTTGGAAAATCTGTGCTAATCATAGTCTCACTCTACTGAAAGTGATAGGTGTAAGAAAGTATCCTCTGTTGCAGCATCTTTCTTCTCTCTGAAAAGGATTTTCTGTAGTACAAGATGGTCCACAACTCCAGCAAAGGAAGTAGATTTTGGCTATCTTGCCAAAGCACAGAATATTTTCCCATGGAGAATTAGCTCAAATTCTATGCATCCTGTTCATTTTCTCCTGCCTCTGCTCCTACAGACAACATACTGTTCTTTTATTGTTACTGAAATCTGTGTAGTTCATAGACTGGTCTGTATTTTGCTTCTTAAGAAACCATCAGATGTTCTTCAAAACCTCATTTATGTGATCATCTAGTATTACACACAACTGTTATGAAAAAGGACTTGTGGTTAAATTTAAGAAACACACACACACACACAGAAACACCTCCCACACACCAACTTTCACTGTGTATTTCTTTAGATAATTTCAAAAAACCTCATTTTCCCCCATGCTTTGCCTGGCCACATCTGAAAAATTCAATAGTATAGCCCTACAAAAACAGACACCAGACAGTTTCTATTGCTATAGGAACATTTACCACTGATGCTGTATTATTTATCACTTTCTGACCTCTAGTGGAACTGTTTATTTAACTGGAGTCTGGACGATGTTTTGGTTAAGGGTCTCACACCACTTGCATTCAGAGGCCTTAATTTTCAACATGAGGTACCATTACTTTTAACTTTTTTCATAGATATGGTCAATGAAGGGCTGTGATAGCAAAGATCCAGTTTTGTACATTTTACTCTAACACTCCCCACACTATTACTGACCTGGCAGGTGTATGCATGAAGAGCCTGCCATAAACCAGTAAGATTTCAGGCAGAATACATTTGTAGAGTGTCTTCAGCCTTCAGTGCTGCATTGAGCATTCCTCTGTGAGCAATTTACTGTTGGAGGGCTCTGCCCACAGAGCTGCTCTCTTCCAAAGTTTTTTTTGATTGGTTTCATTTCACAGAATACTTGAAACTGGAAGGGACCTGAAGAGGTCATCTGGTCCAACCCCCCCTGCTCAACCTAGGACATCTACAGCTGGTTGTTCTGGACCACATCTGGAAGGGAGACTCCACAGTCTTTCTGGGCAACCTGTTTCAGTGCTTGACCACCCTCACAGAAAAAAGTGTTTCCTGGTGTTCAGAGAGAACCTCCTATGTTTTAGTTTGTGTCCACTCAACTGTCTCTTGTCCTGTCACTGAGCACCACTGGAAAGACTTTGTCTCCATTGTCTTTAAACTGTCCCATCAGCTATTTATATACACTGATAAGATCCCCTTCAGCCTTCTTTTCTCCCAGCTCGCTCAACATCATGTGTGAGATGCTTCAGTCTCTTCATCAGCTTCACTGCCCTTTGTTGAACTGTCTCAAAATTGTCCATGTCTCTTTTGTACTGAGGAGCCCAGGACTGGACACAGTCCTTCTGGTGTGGCCTCACCAGTACTGAGAAGAGGGGAAGGAAGGATCCCCTCCCTCAAGGTGCTGGCAGTATTTTGGCCACTGCATATTTGAGGATATTCATATACTTTTCATGAAATAAATTTTATTTTTTTTTAATTGAACAATTGCAGAGCCACAAAACATCGTGCTGGAGTGTGCCCAGAGGAGGGCCACGAGGATGATCAGAGGGCTGGAGCACCTCTCCTGTGAAGACAGACTGAGAGAGTTGGGGTTATTCAGTCTGGAGAGGAGAAGGCTCCAAGGAGACCTTATTGTGGCCTTCCAGTATCTGAAGGGGCTACAAGGCAGCTGGGGAGGGACTTTTTAGGATGTCAGGGAGTGACAGGACATGTGGGAATGGATTCAAACTAGAGGAGGGGAGATTTAGATTGAATGTTAGGAAGTTCTTCACCATGAGGGTGGTGAGACCCTGGCCCAGTTTGCCCAGAGAAGTGTGGCTGCCCCATCACTGGAAGTTTTTAAGACCAGGCTGGATGGGGCTTGGAGCAACCTGACCTAGTGGGAGGTGTCCCTGCCCATGGCAGGGGGGTTGGAACTAAATGATCTTAAAGGTCCCTTCCAACCCTGAAAATTCTATGATTCTAAACTTGGAGGAGATATATGATGGTGTTTAGTATATACATTGAAAATCTGCCTAGTAGTTACATGTGATAAGAGTTGCAGGTGACAGAGGTATAAAAGTCATGTTCAAGCTTCCTTGAATAGTTTCCATTGTGAATGCTTCACTTCTTCTGGCACAGAAAGAGTAATGAGCTATGGTGACATAATGCTAAAAGCAAATATTTGGGTTTTTTGTTCATATTACTTCACATTTCTTTTGCTTGTTTATGGACAATTTTTGCATAAGCTAAAATTTTTTCAAGAAAAAATAGGGTCCAAAATCACTTGAAGAAATAATATGCCCTGTAAAACAGTAAGGGGTTTTTTAACTTTTATCTGTCTTACCTAGTATAAATGCTTCTGTAACGAAACCTCATTTTGCTAGGGAAATTAGTATAAGCAGAGTCACACTGCCAAAATGAGTTTAATTTCCTGAATGTTTAAGTGAAACAACTTAAAAACAATGGTGTGATTTATTCTGGAACTTTTGAGAGGTACAGGACATTCAGCCCTCTAAATGGTATCTGGGAGAAGTAGCACATATTGCACAACACCTATATTAACAAAACATCCCCAACTGTGGGCACTTAGGAAGCAGAAAAAAAAAAACAACAAACTGACAAAATGAAATTTGTGCCGAAACTCTTCTCTTTCATGCTGTATTTCTCAATTTGCATAATGACTTGATTTGTTAGCACAGCAACCTGTGAGAAACTGAAAGGAATGAAAAGCCTTTTAGAAACACTGGGCTGTTTATTCGGTGTAATTTTAACTGGTGCTTCATATTTGAAGAACAGCTGGGAGGCAGAGCACTCAAAATGCAGATACTTTCTGCAAATTTCGTATGCAATGTATGATTAACATGTTACTTTTTCCTTGCTTCATCTATTCTCTTTAAAGAAGTGCCAGCTGAGTAAACCTCTTTTCAAAATATTTCAATATCAATCATTATACTTAAGATGTGCAGGCAGTAAATTACAATATATGCTGGAGACCTAGTTATTCATACATAACAGAAAATTATTTAGTTTTCTAAATAGTCATTTGGCTATTTACATCCCAAGCAGGGAGTTTGCTCATCAAACTTGTCAGTCTTTATATCACTAAGATATGATAGTCACAAGTTTAGGAGGCAGGATAAAAATAATGATGACAAAACTTCCTTAAATTTCAATACAGTGGTTTAAAATGGCTAATCCTTAGGTGAACCTAAGGATTAGGCTCAAGGAAAAACTTAAGTCTTGCCATTCAGTTTAAGAGCTTGACAGATGGACATACTCTGTAGGAATTAGGAGATACCCAGGAAAGGTAATAATGCTCATTCCTTTTTTTCAGCATTTGTTCTGGTTACTCACTCAGGATGTCCACAGTTCCCCTACTGCTCTCCAAGGAGTTCTATAATTGTGAGGAAAGGTTGAGAGGGCTGGGTCAGTTTAGCCTGGAGAAGAGGAGACAAGGGGGGATCTCATCAATGTTTATAAATACCTAAAGGAATTTGAGGCAGAAAAAAGAGTGGTGAGAAATGAGGGAGAGGGAGAAGCAGACCCTGGTGAGACTTTGTTAGTCCAGTAATCCAGAGGAGGGGATTCCACATTTTGGAAAGATCAAGGAAACCTGAGCACTTGATGCACACAGAAAGCTGTTTTGGAAAAGCAGAGGAAAGGATCCCTTCTCTGAAATGTCACGTAGCATTTCCACAAAAATTAAAGGTTGATCCATAATCACCATGGTACTCAACTCTGAAAAGCAATAAATTCAGAAATATCCTTTTTGTATGTTAATCCACCTTGAAACAGGTTCCTATTCAATCCTGGTTGCTGTCGTAAAAATCAGCAATGACTTTTTCAAACAATCTTCCCAATTAGCTAGGAAAGGGCAACTGAACTGTTAGCTGAAATTCACTGAGCAGATTATGCTGTAATAACATTTACTTCACATTTTGTGTGCCCTTACTGTAAGCTTGTTCAATATTAAAAAACAAACAAACAAAAAATTAAAAAATGGAAAGAAAATGACACTTGCTATTAAGGAATGGTAAATAGAGTGCCACATATTCCAGCACATAATGAGAATTACTCCCAGCATGGTAGTAGTTGAACAGGTAGTTAATCTTTCAACAATATAAGACAAAATTTGACCAGCTCTAATAGTCAAAATTTAGGGGTTTTTTGCAAGCCTTGTAAAAATAAATCAACAACAGTCACAGAGAAAGAAAAAAAAAAAAAATTTTGGTAGATTCAGATGCCATTAGCATTTATCTGCTTTTGAGAAAGCAGCACGGTTTCCCAGTAGGATGGATGAACTTTTTGCAGTGAGATTAACAGAATCTATGCCCTTTTCTTTTGGTTTTAATAGGTTCAACAGTTAAAAAAATGCCATGTCTCTTAACAAAACACATGGTCCTCCTATCACTAGTGTTAGCTGCTGTGCTCCCTTCTTATTTAATAAGTTCTGTATACCCAAGAGACTGGTATGCAGAAAACCTGCAGTGCAGTACACTTCTGACCAAGTTAGTACATTGCTGAGAATGACCAATGTGTCTTAATTATTTTAGGAATATTCTGTAAAGGGTATTATGTAAAGGATATTATTCTGTAAAGGGTATTAGCCAATGTAAATTTTTTTTCAGAACAGTCAGACATGGATAAATATGTCCTAAACTTGAAGAGGATTTTTTACATTTAAATCAGTAGAAGTTTTATTATCTGTGTAATTAAAATGTATGTATCTAAAAGTGTTTTCAACTGGAAATAGTATTGAATCAGAATATATATCTGTGGTCTGTAATCCACCTGAATCTTATTAAATATTTTTTGTTAGAATGTTTTTTGTAATAACAGACAAATTATTCATTTATTTCTGATAATCTATACCATTGGAAAGGTGATATAAAGAGAAATTATTAAATCCATTTGCACGGTAAAAAAAATGACAACACACTCTGCAACACGTAGTGGATCTGTAAGAAAGTCTCCAATGTTCTTCATACTTATTGAAAGCTTCATAACAAGACATGGATGAGGTAAAATGATAAAATATGTGACAAAACACTTTAACAGGTATCTTCTGTATAGCAGAAGGTGGACAGTCAAGCATGACAGTGGGTTTTTTAGGAAAGCTGTGACAAGGCAAGAGATGTAGCATAGCTTTCAGATCTGTGAGAGTATTTTCTACTTGCAATTTTTAACCATTATTTTTGTTTGTTTGCTGTAGCATTTTGAATAATGAGAGTGATTTGTCTTCTCCTCCCCAGGTTGAGGATGACTCAGCAAGGAATCTGTGGGGTGACAGCACAAGGGCAGCACCTGGGGACTCACATCAGGTGTTCAGCTGTAAAACCTGAGAGAATTTGGTACTGACAAACAGGTCAGCAGCATCTGGGGAGCCACAGGGCTACACATAAAGCTGAAGCACCTGCATCTCCCAGGGTGGCTGATACAGGAGCTCACAGGACTGTAAGGTGGAGGGGAGAGGAAAATGATAGAAGTATGTTCATTAACATTTTGTGTCTGCAATTCTGGTTTAGCTGTTGCTTGCTCAAAGTGATCCTGAAGGTACAGTTCAATGATTGTCAGTTAATTACATGTTGTAAGTAAACCAATGAACTGCTTTGATCCTATCAAACCTAAAATAAGCAGTAGTTAAGTAGTTTTTCTGTGCTACACTGTAGCTAATACTGTTTCCTTTACTTCTTCTTAAGTACTTTCAGAGTTATACTACTATAATTTCATATAATTTAGAGAGAACTCCTAGCCTTTATAAAATTCATCAGAAATCTAAGACTATAAGTACATTTTCCAAGCATAAAGAGATGATGTTGTATACAAGAAGTGCAACTCCACTCACCAAACTGATGTTTTTCACTTCTGAAAGAAATATTTTTTTCTCAGAAATCTTAAAATAAATTAAGGATTCGTTCTTGGGTGTCAGATATTTAAACTCTTCATTTGGTCCTTGGTACTGCAATTGAGACTTCATCCTGCAGTCATCTTTCAGGCTCAGTGAGGAGGATATACAACCAAGGAGAATCTGGACCTCAGTATTAAGTGAGAGAAAATTTCAATTCCTACCTAAATTCCTAATACTAATCTCTTTATGAAAATGAGCAAAGGAGTGAGTAGCAGGCTTTCTGAAATCAGAGAATAAATATCTACTTTATCACACCAAACCCCCAAAATATGTACTTTCCCTTATACCTTTTTCCCACGAAGTAAAAGAAAACTGCAAACAACCCAAACATACCAAATGATTCCTGATTTAAACCAGAAGAGATTCAGTGGTAAGAGTTTTCACACACAAAGCCAAGGTAGCATTTAGGCTTTAAAATCTTACTGCCTTACAGGAGCTTAACAACTCTGCTGTGTGTAGAGAAGAAACAAGAATAAAAATTCACAGGTCCCAAGCAGAAGGAGGTGACTGCAGGTTGAAAGCTGATCACATCTGCATGACAAGCAGCCTTGTGCTTTTGTACTGGATGAAATTTGAAGACGAGGTACATGTAGTTTTGTTACACCTTTTTCATTCTTCTAACTCTGGTGCTTTTGGTCCTTCACCCAGCTGTGGATCTCTGTGTCAGCAATAATTCCTTTCAGCTGCAGTTTCCATGTGGATTAGTGGCAACCTGCATAGTGTAAGCAAAACAGCAGGATTAACCTCCCACTTTCTAAACTAAATGCATTTAGTATATCTTAAGAGAGATAAGAAATTCACACCCTTTTTTTTTTTTTTCCCCCCCCTTTCTTTTAGTCTTCTCTGAAGATGAGGGAAGACTTCAAGGAAACACATGGAACATTATGCACTATTTTGCTTCATTTCTGCTTCATCTGCTGGTGTCTTTCATCACCCTTATAAAGACTATTTTCATTTTGTCTTGCACTTATGAGAAGCACCTAGCAGAGTCAGTAGAAAAGGAAACTTGAATATGATCTATCACAATCAATCTTCCATTTTTCGGTGTCTCCTCCTTGTGCTCAGACATTACATTTTTCACTTCAGCAGGTCTAGGAATTTGTGAGATGGATTTCCACATTGTCCTCCTGTGTTTCAAGGAATGCATTTTAGATTTTACAAAGTGAAAAACAGCATAAATGTTTGGTGGTTGAGCACACATTCATTGTCTGCACTGAAACAGTTCATGACTTTTGTTCCCTGCTAAGTGCAGGGTAAGGGTTCAATCACTTGAAATATCTGTGATTGAACTCAGCATGTACAGCTCCAAAGTACTGAAGAGGAAACAGATTTTTACCTTAAAATATATATTACAAAAATGCCACACATCACTTTCCATAGCAGGCAACCATACAAATGGCTCTCTCTTGACCCATCACTAAAACATTAGGGCTGCTTATGAAATTCTGTCCAACCAAATGTAAAATGATGTGCTTCCTTAGGTGACTAGCTATGGGAAAGTTTACCACTGATTTTTTTATTGCATTTGAATGTGAGGACATCAAGGCCTAGATACTCAGTGACATTATGTCATAAGTTCTACAGTGCTGAGGAGCACTGATTGAAAAGTACACACTCCATAAATTCTAATTCCTTATTTATGGTACTGTCAAAGTAGATTTTTTTTCCTTTGGTAATTACAAGTATAGAATTCATTTAGTCCACATGTTTGTTTACAAAATGGTGTAGTCAACATATGCTTTAACCTTGTATTTTGCAGAAGTTTTCTCCAATATTTATCTTTTAAAAAACAAAGTTATTTTGGAAGTCTTAGATTATTTCTTCATCATTAAATCTGGGGAAGCAGTTCAAAAACAAATCCCCTCTCATGTATTAAGCCGTACTAGTTCAAGTTAGTCCTTAAAAAAATTTTACTAACAGCCTGGTCTCTAAGTAGGTGAGTTGTGTACCTTAAAATTTGTTTGCTTTTTATATTATTAGATGAGCAGTGGGAAATGAATTCTGTCACTGGAATTCCAGTGATTAAAACTTTACACCTCTGTCATTCCCATAAAGTTCAACACAAGAGAACACATTTATTCATGGGAATAGAAGGCACTAAAATAAAATGTTAGGGGTCATTAAAATGTTAGATGTCATAACATCTAAAAATATGCATAGCATTTTGTGGATATCATGTGCACTTAACTCAGAAAATGTTGGCCACTTTTGCCAGTTAGTGACTTGCTGACAATGGTGCCTTCAGAAGTGTCCTTCAGGGTGAACAATTTAAATGTGTCTTCTGGTAAATGGAATAAATTCAGAAAATTCCACTCAGCTACAGCTAACTTGTTTAGGCAAAGTCTTGCTATTAGTCAATTTGACATTTTATTATTCATAAGCAGTATTTCTTGGTGGCATACAAGGATAATCTGCCAGGTTAATAAATCTAGTCCTGATCCTGGTAGAATCAGGACAGTTTAATCTTCAAAGTCAACAGGTCTTTGAATTTATTCTTCTTACTAATTATCATATGTTTATTTACTTTTTTTTTTTTTTTGGTCTGAGACATCATCTGCCATAAGAATTTGGTTTTAGAAAGTTGTTTTTCCCTGCACTGATTTCAGGTGCCATTCATGATATAAAGGATCTGTAGTAACCTGACAATGGAACCTCTTTTCAGTCTCCAGGTCATGCTGGATGTGAACCCTCTCTTATTAGCTCTGTTTTTACGTGGATGTGAAACATTCAGCATTACATTACTCCAGGATTAATTATGTCGAGATTAAGTCAATAAAGTTAAGCTTTAGTGAGTACCTAGTTTAGATGATGACAGGCAAGATTCTTTGTTATTTGGGCAAAGTTTAACAGCTAACACAGGTTTTTGAAGGAGTTTTGTGAGTTCAAGTAACTGTAAGAGAGCATAAGTGTGAATTGTTGATATTTCAACTAGAGGTAAAAATACAGTTGTAAAGGTTAAAGCTTCTTAAGGCTCACCTTTATTATCTGCTGATGACTCAGAAACAGAGATAAGGTTCACATTAGCTCTTCTGTTTAATTACATTTTATCTATTGAAGGAGGTAAATTACTATAAAAATGTGAGGCTTGTTCTAATGTTATAAGAACATTTCTTATAACAATTCCAGTTCATCCTGGAACTTACAATAATATAACACTGCTGGTTCCATGAATAGTCAAAAGAAAATGAGAGATCACTACCCAGTTCACCACAAGGATTAATGGGCCATGTCACTACTAAAATGTAATGAGTTCTGGCATAAGAATTCCTACCCTGCAGAGGAATCATTTAGAAAACAAATTGTCAACCCCACATGCTCCAGTGAGTGACCTGCTAGGATATTCATTAGGCATAGCTGTTTGCTTGAATATTTCTGGTAGGAACTATTTTTGCATGTAGATTCCTTATTGAATATGTGAAAATGCATCATAAAGATAAAGAAATGCTGTATTCTGACATGGTAAAAATCAATTTCATGAATGCAAGTCTGAAAGCCATTTGAGAATACTTGATTCTTAATGGGAGCTAAGACCTAAGTCTTTAAGACATTGATAATGCAGGCTATTTATTAATCTGATCACAAGCTAAAGTGGCTGTTCATTATTGAATATATTTACTGGATTTTCTTTCTGAGCATTTTTGCATGAATTGTAGTATTACATTTTAAGGCAGCTCCATACTTTCATTTCTAAGGTTGTTTATTTTTTTCCTTCAGCGGAGCAGTCACCCATAAAATGGTAAACTTGGTAAATACTGTGTCTCTGGGACATCAAGCTTGAAAAGCTTGTCAGCAGAATCAAGTCTTCCAGTTTTCAGACCGTTCCAGTTCACTGGTTGGATCCATGAAGAAAGAAAAATTTGAGCATAGGTCAGGATCGTGCTGTCATGATTTTTACAGCTTTGCCCCAGCATGGTTTCTCTACAATGATACTCTGAGAACTGGTGTGGCACCAAGCTAGTGTGCATGGAAGGGATAATTTGACTAGATCAAATGTAAAAGGAAGCACTTAGACCACAGCAGGTGCATTAGTAGTTAAACAATTTCATATGGTTAACTGTTGTACATGACACAAGAAATTTAACTACATAATTGATGTGAACTAAAGTCATGGGAAACAAAATAATCATGGGATAATGGAAAATACCTTTGAGCTCTCACACTGAATTCCATTGAAGGGAAAGTACTAACTCTTACTGAAACTGTGGTAAGAAGGGAGGAGAGAGTACTATAGCATATTCGTATCATGTATTCTAGGTAATCAGGGATAAATAATCAAGTTTCTCCTGACACATCAAAGACAATGGGACTCTCTTATTACAATTTGTTACCTGCACAAAATTGATTTATGTATTCCTCTTAAATTATACTCACCAGTTTCATCACAGTAGTATCAGAATAGTTGCTTTGAACCTGAACGGATAGACTTTGAAAGATTTGCTTTGGCTGCACTTCCTTTAGCAGCACTGTCACCTATTTTACTTGCTTCACAGCCAGTCCTCAAAAATAGGTGTATCTCTGGTCTGCAGAGCGGACAAAATATACGTACTCAAACAGGTATTACTGAAGTTAAAGCAAAGAACACCAAAGCTGTGTCTGTTCTTTTTTTTCTTAGTGTACTGAAGCTCAGTAGCAATAGGTAAAAGACTTAAGTGTAAGGCTTTCTTCTTAGCCTATGCTTGTTCTTAATTCCTAAAAAAGCTTTCAGCTTTTTTTAAGAATGGCATATATCCATCCCTTAATATGGCAAGGTGAAATATGTCTCTTTTTTCCAGACCAGCTGCAGTGTTTGCAGCATCAAAGACTGCCACACTGGAACTGCAAAGGCTGAGAGTGCAGGGAAGGCTGGCAAAGTCATGGATGATGACCAAACTCTGTGCTATTCACAGGACTGCTTCAAGTTCACTCTTCTGGCAGTCTTCCTCCTGCTATTTTTTTCCTCATGCAAAACTATGCTGCCAGTCATCTTTCCTCTTCCCATCCTTCTATATCAACAAATTTTATTGTGCTTCGGTTACTTGGCAAAATGATGTACTGGGTTTTGAGAAAGAGACCAGGTGTGGCAGTCTAATTCTTGAATCCCCTCCTTTTCTCTCTTCCAAAGGCAAATTTTCTTGTGGTTAACTGCCATGGGCAGTAATCACAGGAAGCTCTAGGTCACCTTCACTTTTTTTTTTTTTGTTCCAGACCAGAACCTCTCCATGTTGATCTGCTGTTCAAGACGATCTCCAGCTTGATAGAATTTATATGTACAGATTTAAGTCTACATATACCTGGCAGATTTTTCAACTCTCTTAAACTTTCCAACAACTTGCAGTACAAATGAGCTGCATATATCCATTATACTGAGAATGTAATCAATTTCAAGAATATCCATGAGGCTTACCATGATTTAATACCTCTAATAGACTTAGATGAACACCACGGAGACATCTTTGTAAAGTATTTAATAGATATTTTATTATATTTGGAAACTGACAATTTGCATAGCATTGAATTCTGTGAATTTTCTTCCTTCATCCTGAAGCAGTGACTGGGGCTTTGGGAATCCATCTAATAGTGTTTTCTAATATTGTTCATCCTTAACTAATCTATCGGATTAATTTTTCTCTTCTTTACTGGACATATATTAAATTAACTTTTAATCCACACCTTGTTTATTGGACTAGAAGCAGCAAAATTCTGTTTGTCTTCTACTAGCAGCTTGGACTTTGGATTCAAGAATAATCTAATTTCACATTTAGTGGCATATAGTAACTTCTGCCCATGTTTGCTTCCTCCTACCCTCAGGACTCCACTGCAGCAGCAAATACTGGTTTTGTGTAATTGTTTTTTGAAGAATTCTATACCTGAAACTGATCTAAAACCAGATGGGTTCTGAAGTCTGACATTCCACAGTTTCCTTCTCTGGTTTGTATCTGCTACATTTAAAGCTGTTACAATAGAGGAGATATTTATTTTTTTTCTTTCATATTTTATATTCTTTATGGTCTAGAAGATGCCAGAAGAGCATTGGAACGTTGGTGACAATAAGCACATCTAAAAAAATCTAATTGTACTGAATTAAAAAAAAAAAATACGCCCTTTGAATGCTTGCAAGTTTTTCTCTAAGTTCCTCAGGGTTAGTTTGTGAAGAGGGGACAAACACTATAATTCTTTTGGTGATTGACCCATATTTTCACAAAGGTTTTTATATGAATAGTAGATGATGCATCAATAGCTTTTTCTACTATAAGGCTGAAGAGTGATGTCATTTCTTTGTCATATATGAGGACACACAATGGTTTCTTCAAGACCTGCAGACATCACAAATTAACTCCTCTCCTGCTGTCCAAACAATACTACCTGGATATCTGTGGGAATCAACTTGAGCCCTGCTGACCAAAGCTGGAGTTCAATCAATGATTAGTACAATGCAAAAAAGGTGATTAATCAGCTACATGGGGTGATGGGTTACTTTTTATCAAATAGTTTTATCAGGTCAGAAACTTAGTTAATAAAGACAGAAGGCTTAAAAAATAAATTATTTTAAAACTCATAAAAATGAAAAGAGCCTTTTTAGTTGTTTTTTTTATTATTTCACCTAATAAACAGCACTCCTGACAATCTACTTCATCGTTCTGCATAAATTGCATCCCTATATAATTTCATCATTTTAAATCCACAGGCAAAGGGTCATTTATGCAATCAGACATTCTTTTGTTTCCTAGGTAACAGACTCGTCAAGAAATGAAATATGGACACCCATTTTCTTATCCTCTATTATTCGTTCTCATGCTAATCCGTATAATTCATTAGTGTCTTCTTCCTCTTTCCCCCTTTACACTCAGTCATTTTGTTTAGTTGAATGTTGAAGAGAATGTTTATTTAACATTTGTACAGAAAATAGACAAGTATTTAGATGAGAACATTTAAACTTGGAAAATTAATATACCAGAAGTGCATGTAATGTACAGGTAGAAACTTGTCTTTTTCCTCAGAGAAGGAGTAAACAATTTAACAGCTCTGCAGGTAAGTAGAGCAAAACTAAGACAACTGAAAATGCTGTATTGCTTTATTTGTTCATCTTTTACACCAGTATGTAGAATTTAGAACCTTAATTTCTCTAATTAAATTTCAATTCACATTTTCACTTGAAAATAATAGTAAACTAAATTTTGGAAAATTGGAAAATTGATTCATCCTCTATATCCAGATAGAGACACATTTGCAATGCCTTATCAAACAAGTACAATTGTAAAATCTACTCTATTACTGGTGCTGATACATTTGAACAAGATGATGCTATCTGTATTTTAGAACTATCCCTAAATGTTTCATTTTCACGTTTTTGTTACTGACCAACACTTAGAAACTTCCCCAGTGAACACTGATTTGGGGCTATTTTTCCTTATTTTTGGCTAATAGTTTCTTATTCTCACAACTCCTTTTCTAATAGGTTGGCTTCACACAGCCATCTCAGTTGTTCAATGATAAATCTGTAAAAAGCTATAAAGCTATGATACCCCTTGGATCTTGATTGTTGTGTTTCCTCTCCTCAGAAGAAGTTGTTACAACAGTGGTTATTGGTCACAGAATTATCTAGCTCAGCAGGGCAAATGAAAACTCTGTCCAGCATTCCATTAGAATAGTTTCATAGGAGTTTTACCCTGGTCATGGAAAATCACACACAGCTAAACCAGCATGAAAGTAAGGTAACACATGGTGAATCAGACCTTTTGGGTTTCTCTGCTTTCTCAAGCCTTTTCCTTTTGAGATGTGATCCAATTATTTTTAAGTGTTAGCACACTGATGGCAAGTATGAAAAGCTCAAATAGTGTTCTCTAAATTTCCTTGAAGAGAATGATTCACCTAAACCATATTCAGCTTTAGTACAGAAGAGACATAGAGAACATTAGCTGATACTGTCATGGATCAATCCAGCTACTTAAATTATTCTTCTGTGCATTCAAATAGCTTTAAAAATATGGAAACCCAGGAAGAGGAAAAAAAAAACCAAACGACCAAAAAAATATCCTCTCCCAAAAATTTTACTTTTATAGAAGTATTCTTTTAGAATGAATAAGGAATCAAATTAGAAGTTTTGAAGAATACAGAAGGACTGCATCAAGACTTCTACAGAGAAAACGAAATTTGAGTATGATGTAGCTCAAAACACAATAATTTCTACTTTATTACTTCCCATTTATGTAACATTCAGCCCATGCTTTAGAACTTTCATTTATCACCCATATTTTAACACACTCCATTCCAGTAATACAGTTTAACAAATCTATTTAGTATGGGCACATCACTTAACACAGACTCAAAGGAAAACTGTAAGAGATCCAAATTAAAATGAAGGAAGTACAGAAAATATCCCATCTTTCAGCTTTGAGTTTCCTTCTGGAAATCATGTAACTTTGACTGAAGGTCAACCTGTGTCATCAGACAGTCTGAAATTCCATTTAATTACTATGCAAGTTCTTCCCGAACGTGTTTTATATTCCTTGCTTTAAAGCAGAGTAGCCAAACTGAGAAGATACAATAGAAATATTTTGGAAATCTCTTGCACAAGTATTTTCCATAAATATGCTGCAGGATGTGAAAGCAGACTTTGGTAGCTGTGTAGTACAGAACAGTTGGTGTTAAAGAGATTTTTCACATCCTCTAATAGATAGATAGCCTAAATTTTCTCCTTGAGGAACCTCCCTGTTTTCATAGCCAGTCACAAGACTAAATTCTTACACTTGCCTGAGTGTTGACCAAGACATGGGTGAGTGTGAAAGGAGCTTTTTCTCTCTGAAATAGGGCAGCAATGCAACCCCTAGCACATGATTCAGAAAAAGAAATAATCCTGCACACTTGTTCCTACTCCTGTAGGACCACATCTATGTCTTGGCACATCACTGCCATGAATAATGCAGATCTGAAAAAATCTAGTCAGTGCCAGGACATTTTGAAAGAACTTGTTCATCAAACAGAGAAGTTAGTTATAGCTGGGGTAACAGCACAATGCTTTGTGCAAAGTGTGCACTTTTTCTTGTTGCTTCTCATCAAAGGAATAAGTAAGAGGAATCACTGCTGAAAATGTGCACTCAAGCTCCAAGTTTTTGAGAAGGATTTTGCAAAAGCAGTCAGCACTAGGGAATTACTGCTTTCATCTTCACCACTTTTACAGGCAATAGAGCTAAGCAAATATTGAATGTGTTTGAAAATTTTATCTTGAGTGGCACCAAGGATGGAAATAAAGTTTTTAAAGTAGTTTTGATTTATTGATACAAGGTAATTTTTCTGGACAATTAAGTGTCTGTGTGCTTCTCTATTGAAAAGTGAAATGAAGTAAAATAGTACAAACTATTTGGACTGAAATAATTTGGTTAAATAATTACACCCTGTACCCTGCAGCTGGAGAAATATGCCCATGATTTGAAGAGAGGAATAAAGTTTTTAGAAGGAGAGGAGTCTCACCTCCTTTGCAAACCAGAATCACACTAATCCTGTGAAGGCCACTTGTACAAGGTTTGCTTGCAGCGAATTCCAGTTCTGTCATTGCAGCCCCTTTGGTGTGTGATTTGTAACCAAAACACTGCTTATGGGCTGCCTTGAAAACAATTAACAGAAGCCTAACAAGACCCATTATTCCACTGTTTCCCATGGATACATTTTTAGAGGAGAAGGTTTTTAATTGTGTCTCACAGGTATACACAACTCTGGAAGATGGTGCTAAATACCAAGTCCTAAGAATTTAACAGAATCTCTGCAAATTACACATTCATTGCTCTGAGGGTGTCTTCTTAAGCTACAATTAGAACCATCTGAATTTGAATGCAAAAATAGTGTGGACTAATGGATTGTTTAACAAAGACACAGTTCACTGACAACTAAGGAAACAATGCATGTAATAGCATCTGCTAAGTCTGATGCATGTTAAACAGTGTTGGAATTAATATAAGTTTCTGGCTCGGTAAATAACTGCTTTAAGAATAGATTCTAATTACTCCCCGAGTAAAATTGTGCTGCAGTTCAATTTATGGTTTATTGTTACTGCTAAGGACATTTTAAATTACTGAAAGAACACATGGATCATATGCATTTAATCTGCATAATTATAGCTATGTTTGAGATAGGGTGAAGCATAAAAAAATTTAAAATTAAGTACCTGATAGATGTTTAGAGTCCCAAGAGTGACATTAAAAGATTGTGTATAATGATAATGTCAAATGCTAGGTTGTAATAAATCAGATATCTTTGTCAGAACTTTCCTTTTTGAGCAACTAAGACTATCTAGATGATTTTTTTCTTTTCAATTGCATCTGTTGTTGTGAGGAAGCTTCATAGGTACAAAATATTTTTTCTGGAAAAAAACCTACAGCTGAAATGTATAGTAATGTGTTCCTATACTAAAGTATCAACACTGAAATCAAAGTTGCAGAAGTATATTTACAAGTGTATTAAAAGACTTCAAAGAAACTTAAATATTTTCTCTTTTATGCCTATTGTATATAAAACTACTCAGTAAAAATGTTTTATAGACAACACAGGCAATGAATGTCTGAATTTAGACTCATAAATTTCACTTTTACTTTGAAGTATTTAAAGAAACTATTTTACATTATGCTACTAACTAATATCTAAAAATTAAGAGGCAAAACTAATTAGAATGAATATTAGAAACAGCTTCCGAAATATGGGATTGAATTAATGTTTGTAGAATGCTCCCACAAGAAAATAATACAATGTTCCATCACTAGAACTTTCTAGAATGACTAAGGAAAAGCATAAGGAAACATGAAATAAGCATCAGCCCTTTGCTTTTGGAAAGGAGGGCTAGAAGAATAAATTAGAAGATCCCTGCCAACCTAATAGTTATTCTTTTTTCTTATTTCAAAGCACAGTTTAATAGGGGTGGGGTTTTTTGATCTTTTTTTTTTTGGTTGTTTGTCACCAGATCTGACTTTCACTAACCTTTTTATTTAAATTATACACATTTAAAAAAAAATATTATGAGTGCAGGGAAATCTTCACTCTAAAACCAGCTTTCTATGTAACAAAACAACCTTGTTCTTAATAAATTTACCTACTGAAGTTTCTTCAATTGACTCTTGTGGGAAGTGGCAGGGATGGTGTGAGTGATAAGAAAGGAATGTGCAAATGAAGCCACTTGCTTAACAAAGGGACGGTGGGAAATTACTGGAAAACAGTGGAAAACCACCAAAAGAAATGGCAGCAGGGGCAGCCAGGGTGGCGAGGAGAACATGGCTTGTTGGGACAGTGGGTTTCACACAACAAAAACCCCACTGTACCTCAATACAGCTCCAAAATTCCACAGAAACTATCAAAAGATATCTGCATCCTCATAGCATAATTCAGGTTATCTCACAAATATTGGGTAATATTTTCTCTCTAAGTGCATGTGTTTCGCTTTCAGTGAAAATAATAATAACCTCACTGGTTTTAAAAATGTCCACATGTGTTCTCTGTTCTCATCTTCAAATGCTTTCTTTCAGATAAATACACTTTGTTTCTCCCCCATTAGTATATAGGGTCACTAGTGAGTGGAATGCAGACTGTGATTGTGGATGTTTGAGCAGCCCTCCTGTACAACAAATTCCCACACTGTAAATCTTCATGACATAACTGCATATACTAAAGATTAATGTTGCATACAACTGAAGTAACATGCTAAAGTTTAATAAGGGTGCTTAAATATAGCAGTTTGGCTTTTACTGAGGGAATATTTAAAACTTGTTCAGTTAATTTCTGTTGTAAGAAACAAGATGGGAAAGGGAAAGGAGGAAACCAAACACTAATTTGTGTTCCTTTCTTCAAGACTATTGCAAAATCACTCAGTATTTAATAAGGCCAGGCTGGGAGCAAGGATTCTATCACAGGGTTCCAATGTTGGTGAGTAAGGGAAGAGTGAATGACATCATTTACCTGGAATTATGCAAGGCATTTGATACTTTCCTGCACAACATCCTTGTCTCTAAATTGGACTGGCTGGATGCTCCCACTAGATCAGGTTGCTCAGAGCCTGTCCTGGCCTTAAAAACTTCCAGGGATGGGGCTTTCACCACCTTTCTGGGCAACTCCAGTGTCTCACCACCCTCATGGTGAAGAACTTCTTCCTAACACCCCATCTAAATCTCCCCTCCTCTAGTTTGAATCCATTCCCACATGTCCTATCACTCCCTGACATCCTAAAAAGTCCCTCCCCAGCTGCCTTGTAGCCCCCTTCAGATACTGGAAGGCCACAATAAGGTCTCCTCAGAGCCTTCTCTCCAGACTGAATAACCCCAACTCTCTCAGTCTGTCTTCACAGGAGAGGTGCTCCAGCTCTCTGATCATCCTCGTGGTCCTTTTCTAGACACACTCCAGCACATCCAGCTCTTTCTTGTAGCGGGGGCTCCAGAACTGGATGCTGTACTCCAGGTGGGGTCTCGCAGGAGCAGAGGGGGAGAATCACCTCCCTCACCCTGCTGGCCACACTCCTCCTGATGCAGCCAAGGATGTGCTCAGCTTTCTGGGCTGCAAGTGTACCCTGATGGCTCATGTTGAACTTCTCAGCCACCAGCACCCCCCTGGAGGTCCTTTTCCTCAGGGCTGGTCTCCATACAGTCACTGCCCAGCCTATACTGGTGCTTGAGGAGCAGAGGAAAATCAGAGAAATCACTGTTCCCCTACTCTGAGTAAAAAAATTGTACCCTGCTGATGATAAATAATAATGCACAAAAATTTTATTGGACTGTACTGTCTCTTAAAGAATTTGCTTAAGTAAATCTGAATTTCGTAAAAAAGAGCATTTGTTCAATGCTTTTGACAAGCTCCAGCTGTGTATATGTGCACATATATATATATACACATATATATTTCTTAGAAATTATACTTTCACCTTAGTAAAAAAATTTCAAATACCTGTGGAGCACCTGTGTGTACATAGGTAAAAAAAGACCTGTAATCATCACTTGATGATGATGATATCTTCCTGATATCCTTGTATATAGAACCACCTTGGCTACTCTATTGGTGCCATCTATTGATAAATGGAAAAGCCAGTCAATAGGAAATACATCAGACAATCAAACTGAAAGGCTGATGTATTTATTATGAGCTGATTATTCAGATGGGAGACATATACCAGAAATTAATAATATCATGGTGAAAAGCTCACCTCTGAGTCTGAGATGAGAAATATTTACTTTCTGGTGTCTAATTTCCATATTTACAAGTGTGTAAATATCACTATCCACACAAAGTAAGATCAAAATAATGTCTGTGTAGATAAAAGGTATTTGGTGTGGTACCACATAAATTGTAAGATGTATATGAATACAAAGTATATGTATATGAATATGAATACAAACTCATTAGTAATACACATGTAGAGGGGGAAAAAAAAGCTTTAGCAAGATTAGTTTTGCTTGAGATGTTTCAAATGCTTTAGCACATATCTTGTTGCAGCTGTGGGTTTGAAAGCTGTTCTGGGTAGAGCATTTTTTATGTTGTTCAGAGTTCTTTAAATTACTTTTACTGTAATTGCAGGTTCTTACAGCTACACACAGGTAGATTCTTATTTTTTCGAATTGTAATTAACAGAACAGATCTTAAGAAATAACTGCTGTAATGATGGTAGTAACTACAGTGCTAAGTGTTGTAGTCATCACCTGTTCACTCTCATGGTTATTGCTCCACAGACTGTTAACAACTGATGGCACCATTTAACTAAAGCTCAATTTCTAAAGAATTACAAGTCATAAATATGTTATAAAAGTATCAGCAAAGCATTTGCTGAACTGTCAGAGACAGGAGCAGAATCAAGCAGATGAGACTTATATCCACTTCTAAATAAAATAAAAAAAAAGTGTTACTGCTTGTGGGTAGCCAGCTCCTGTATGTCTGGCCTGCCACCTAGCAGGGCATGGCAGCATCAGGATGAGCATTGTTACAGTGTCCCACAAAAGTTATTTTAAACCTACTTGAAATCTTGCTTGGCTCAAATAATAAATCTATACCTTCTCCTAAACTTACTAGCATATGTTCACTGATGATACGTACTCATAGTCAGTTCAGTTAGTTCCTTACAGTTTAGAAATCTGTCCTGGTTTATTAGTTTAAAGCCTTATTATTAACTATCTGTTCCAAACTGTGAGCAGCTATTACCAAAAATAATGTTTAAGTGGTCCAGTACACATCCCCCCATCAGACCAAATCTTCAAATGTGATTGTGTTTACAAGCTCACAAATTTTTCACAGTCCTAACTAAGCAGTGTTGCTAACTTGATGCACCTATAATGAGCTGACCATCTTTCATTTTCTCTGAAGTTGGTTATTACACTAATAGATCCTTTTACCCATTCAAACTTGTCAACATGACTGATGCTTAATATAGTTTATTAAGAAAAATATCTATCAAGAACACAATAGAATGAATAAACCCTTCCACTGAAGGTCTGCTTTGGGGAAGAGACTCATTTCAATACCAATTTAAGAGCTGGTTGCCACCTAAATACATGATTCCCATAAGATTCCATCAAAAGGGAATGGAGACATGTAAAGAAATTTGAGCAACACAAAAATTATACTGCCAAGTGAAAAAAAAAAAAAAAACAAAGGAAAAAAAAAAAAAAAAAAGTAGAGTGAAACGATTCAGTGGAAAGGAATTGAAAGTCCTGAGGAGGTAGAGCTTTCAGCATTTGTTCAGCTACAACTGCTGTCAATATTAGAAGTCAATCTGAGGCTATATTGAGGAGGTCTGATCCACTGCAGCCACAGCAGTACCAGCTGCTTGGAGGCAAATGCCACAGCTCTTCTGAATGCCCATTTACTCACATCTTATGTCCACAATTGTAGAAGAAACTCTTTTTGCATGTCGTTGATTGTTCTAGAAAAAAAAAATTAAAAGCAGACTGAAGTGAGGAAAATATGCAGCATTTGAAAAGATACCTGAAACAAATTATGCCCTTTCATGCTTTGCAAAATGCTCTGAGGTCACAAAAGACTTTAGTTTTGGTGACATGCTTGACTGAACAATTTTACAGTGTCTATCAGTTTTCCTTGCTATTAGTGGCAGGTTTTTTTCATGACCATTTTTATTTCTACAATGGACAGCAGAATTAATTTAGGTACTTTCCTATCAGTCTTCCACAGTTTTGAATTCACCTAGTTGATTAATAGTCAAGGTATCATTATTAGTCATGCTACCATTACTCATGTTGTGTAAGGCTTACTTTTCTGAGTGTTCAATATAATGTGACTTTAACAAAGGGTCACAGTTATTTTAATAATGACAGAATAATCAGTGTAATTGTGATTTATTAGAAATGATAATTTGATGTTCACTACATTTCAATAACCTTTTTAATAAACTGGGCTAACATCACATATAAAAGATGTTACTTAAACTTATGATCTAGAAAGTGGGACAGACCAGATTCTTATCTGATGTAGTTTTGGTTATAGTCATAGCCCAATGTTGAATTATTTGAATGGAAAAATTGGCACACAATTGGAAACTGGTCTGGGTTTGTTGGTCTAGAAACAGAATGGGACCTAATTTATGGCAAAAGATTCTGAAGTGATTAATTTTGACTGATTCATTAGCTCATAAATGACATTAACTATATGATCTATTATGATCTTAACATTAGATTTTTCAGTGTTCATAATCTGAGATGGTGTTTAGATCACCCTGAGCTATCTTTTTTCCTGTAATATTTATAATGATGTTAGCACTCCCATTACTGACTATTCTGAAATAGTGCACAACTATCAGAGGATTTGTCTGATATTTCAAGGTAAAGGAAATACTGACAGACACCTTGAAAAAGTTTTGTGTCGTGCCCATATTGTCTGATAGTCTCAGCTATCCTATCCCAGAGCATTCTGTGGCACCTCTGTAAGGCACCCAGTCCTAAGTTCTCTTCCATGCAGAAAGCCTGTGACCATACCAGGACAATGAATGGGAAGACGACCCACATCAACTGGGACAAGAGGAGAGGAATGTTGGAGGGGAGAGTTACCTAAACATCCACTGCAAGAGCTTAAGTTTCTCTTCTTGAGACTCTTGTTCCAGCAGCCTGAGATGAAGACCTGCAAGAGTCTGTTATACATATTATAGGCATTAGTGAATTCCATAGTGTTTCTGAGTTCCTTCATACACACCTCTGCCATTCAACTACTGCTGGATGCTTATGAATCAGGAACCACAACTGAGCTTGAACTACATTTATTTTCTCTGTATGAAAAGTAATGAGGGTGGCAAAAAGCAATCGTTTCTTCTTGGCACTGTCCAGAAGAGGAAAATACTACCTTATTGCCCCAACCCTGGTGTCCAAGTGATCTATATCCAAGGTCAAGTTATGCAAATTTTGTATGGGAAGCTACAGACCAGATTATTTCCCTTCAGGCTGTGTTTCAGAGTGGTTTCTCTGAGATACAGGAACATGATGGGAAACTAATTATTGATAAGCACCATTAAACCTGGGAGGCTCTAGGGTCAGTCCTGTGACTTTCACAGCTCTGAAGCAGTCTGCTATTTAATTTTAGCAGAAAGGAAAGTAGGAAGATGTTTTAAGCAGGACAAGTGAGGAGTGGGTCTGGTACCTTCTTCTCCTTGAGTGACACTATTGTCACTTCTCTGTTGTGTAGGGAACTTCCTGGAAGGGACGTCTGAGAAACTTAAGAGCTCTTTTCTGTAGGTTCTGTATTTTTTTTTTTCACTCATTGCACTCCTAGGACTCAGAGGATTCACATTCTGCTTTCTGCAGACAAAACTGGCAGTGTGGATTCCACAGACTCCCCAGACATTGTTTCTTCTTCCCACGGCTGTCATATCTTTTCCTTTGCTGGATTTTGAAGTCCCTCATGTGGATGATGTTTCTTGTTCTATATTTGCTCCATGCAGAGCATGATGTGTTTTAGAGACTTGGCTGAAATCTTTGTTAAGGCAATAACGATACAATCAACTTTCACTTGCACTATGAATGGGATTACCCATGTCCCCAACTCCTGACACAGCACAACATTCACTACATCAGGACATCCTAAATAATACTCTCACATAATGCCTGGCTATTTTAACTGCTGCTTGTTAATCCTCTCTGCTAACAGATTTTGCCAGGAAGGTATTCTGAAGGTGGATATACCAAACATATTGATAGAGCTTAATCTATATATGTTGTATGAATTATATTTTCACTCTATCATCCACATCTATTACACTAGATAACTGAAGTATGACAAACATAATTCTAAAATTGAGCATTTGTAAATTAAATTACTATGAACTATTTTTTAAAGATTTAGAAGAAATAAGTCCCGAATTGTTTATCTAAGTATATTGCTCATAGTTAGTTATTGAAAAACAAACCTGGTGATGTTGAGAAAAAAAATATACTAGAGGAATGTCCAAAGAGATCAAAAATCAATCACTCTTGAAAGGTAAAGAAAAAGAAAAGGTATGGTACCTAAGGCAAACAGTGACCTTAAAAAAGCAGAAATGGTAAAACCTTGCATGAAAATGTTCCTGGCCTCATAGATGGTTAGTGACAACTACTCCAAGACTCACTGCACCAAATGAAGTTGGTGCAAAGTGAATTTCAGAAGTAGAATTCAGAGTAGCAATGAATTTGTCTATGTTGAAGAGGAGATTTCAGCCAAATTAGTTATCAAGATGCATTCCTACTGTGGCTATAAATTACTCTTTTTATCAGAGGATAACTTAGATTTTGTGACGCCAAAGACGTTTTTAAAGATAAATTTTAGTAAAATCAAAATCAATCTGTGGAATACATTGATACTTTCTAATCTTTAATAACAATACAATAATATAACCTTAAACGTTTAGTTCTGTTGCTTGGGGAAGCTATTTATGGGACAATGTGAGTGATAAGATTCTGAAGTCTCCCTTCCTACACAAGCAGCTAGGAGGATAATTTTGTACACGTCTTGAATAGGGAGGTTCTAGTCCATAATTCAAAAATAAGAATAACATCCCACTTTGTTCAATTACATAAGACTTACCATGCTCCAGATTTGTCCTGGAGTGAAATAATGTTAATATTATTAGGAAATTTTTCTAGCTATGTATTTAGAATTGTGAATATAGAATTGTGAAAATAATAAGTTTTACTTTTTCATATTAGACTAGATCACAGAGAATTAAATTATGTAATTACCTTTAAATGTATTTGGAAGTGAAAAGCTGGTGATAGGGTTCATTGTCCCCAGTGGCAAGTATGCTTTATATATTAATTGATCATTTAGACTGGAAGTCAAAAATTACAACAGTAACAAAAAAAGAACACTTAACTTGTAGAGTACTAATTAAACGTACCAACTCAATAGATGTTAGTTCATTTTCACATGGAACCTCATTAAGGCAAAATGTTCTGTACAAATTAATCTTTTTAAATAGAACTTGTGGCAATTGTTAATGTGGTTTGCATGTGAAGGATTATCTGTCACATTACAAAACTAAACAAATCAAGTGCATACTATGCTAGATTATGTCTGATATCCATTTGTTACATTGGGACATTGATTAAGTTTTTTAGTGCAATCTTGTCTGTACACACATAACTTCAGGATTTGGTGACTTGATTGTATTCTGTCAGTACTTGGATGTTTGAACAAAAGTTAATTTGAGCTGATACACAAAAGTGTTAACAAAATGGACTTTTGTTTACATTCTGTTTACATTTTAGGCAATTAACAGCTTTCTAATAGACATGTCAACAAAGCAGGACAAAAATATTAAAAACCCCACAATTAAGAATAAATAAAGTTTAAAATCAGTGGAAGATGCAAAGCTTGTTAGGTGCCAAGTAAAAACAACAAGAATTTAACACATTTAGGACTAGATCGTGGAAGAGTCTTTTAAATGTAGTGAGAAAAGAATTAGATCCTTAAAATACTCTGAAAAATGGAACTAGAGGAGGAGACGCTCAGTTGAAAAATGGGGTTTTTTTAATCAATCATGTCCATTAAGACTATGCAATTTTAAAAATTGAAATATTATCATCAGATCATGGAATCATAGAATGGTTCCTTCCATAGAATGGAAGTGAACTTAAAGATCATCAAGTTCCAAGTACAAGAAGAGTGAATTTAAAGATGTTAATAATTTTTTCTTGGCTCTTGACATCTTGTGTGACTTGAAGATAAGGGCAATGTTTGGTTGCCTTAGTTTGTGATATCTGTATACCCAGTATAAAACTGAATATTGCTATAACTATGGGACCAATTACTCTAACCAATGACAGTTTCCCTGCACCTCACCTGTGAATTTGTGGGAAGCTGACAGACAGAAAGACTCTTAAATTCTCTGCTTTGGTCCTTCCTTCAATTTAACTTCCAAGCAGAGAGAACGGATGATGAGCATCAGGAGCAGGGGAAAAAGGCTGCAGTACTTTGAGATTCTCAAATGCATTCTTGTGAGAGATTTTTGACTGTGTAAATTGCTGTACTTCCAAGCACCTCATTAGAGCTGTGATTGCTTACAACATCAAGAGTTCCAGTGCCTTCCAACTCCCTTTACACAAGTTCTGCTTGCCTGTCATAGATTTCTTTACATGATTTATGGGCTACTCTAATAACCACTGGCTCTTAGAATAGTATCCTCAAGCATTAGAATTCCTCCATTTCTGTAAGGAAAAAGATTATTTCTACGTAGAAATAAAAATATTATAACAAAATACATTTACTGACATGAATGTATATTCTTGGCACAGTTTAAGTATTATGATTTTTGTGAAAGCAACCTATAATATTATGGGTAAATATGGGTTGATTTTCTTCTGTTAACTCCAGTTGCTCAATTTTATCCTACCCTTGCAAAGTAGTGTGAGGCCCAATGAATACATACGAGGTCCTACATTCACAAATGCACATGCACAGGTTTTGTAAGTTAAAGGGATGACATACAGTGTAGAGAGGATGATGATGTGCAACAAATTCTCATGAATTTCAGATTTTCTTGGCTACGAAACGTGGCACCAATGATTTTTTTAGACAACGAGTAACTTATTCTGTTCTCCAGGGGAAGAGTCTATGGGAAAAATCAACCAAACCAGAACAGGAAGCACATTATAGGCATTCCCAAAAGAACAGGGTAAACTGCAGGTCTTCTCTCTGGTGCCTACTCTGTCTCATTGGCCAAGATCTGGTTATTAGTAAACACCAGCTTCAGGTTTTTTTATTTATTCTTTTTGGTTTGGTTTTGCATTTTGGTTTTTGATTTGGGTTTTTTTTGTTTGGTTAGATTTGTGGGATTTTTTTCCCCTAGAAGCAGCTTTAAAAACACAGGGAAAAGAACAGGAAAACACATCTTTGAGGTGCAATACCTGTACACATTGCTTTTCATTCCATATAATTTTCCATGATCTAAGTTCATTCGGTGAACTTTGCCTGCAAAAACCAAGAAAAGTATTCTTCCTTCCTGTAAAGACATTATTTTCTTGCTGGGTGGCTTAAATGACTAATGAAAGGGCATGATTTAAAACTTTTTATATAAATAAATAGGGATAATTTACTTACTTCACATGGTAGTCAATATTCTAGTCATGGGGAACAGTGTATTTATCTGTTGGTTTAGCTCAGGTATGACAGATTGATATTTCTGTATAGTTTTGTACACATTTGACAAAGGGAACACTTGCTGCTCTGCCTAAAAATCAGTCCCATTAGAGAGCAAATGTGTGGCATATTGCATGCAATTGAAAGAAAAGGAAAAAAAAAAGTACATAATTAATCCCTTAACTGGTGATAATACTTTAAAAAATGTCCAGAAATAAATAACTCATAATCAGTCCTGATGTCCACATTAATTACATGGGACCTTTTTTATCTGTGACTTCATAAAGCAAGGTGATACGATTGCCTGTACTTACATTGCATGAATATGTTGAGAAACAGGAGGAACATGAGCAAAAAAACCAAAACTAACACACATTACTTTATCTCAGGAACCCAGTGCTATTATTTTCATATTTCTTAGTCTTTTGTGTGCAGTAAATGCTGTATTATATTTTTATTTAACCTAAAATAACCTTAAAAGTTAATGGTCTTGATCTGTACGGATTCTTTTCCTAAAATCACAAGTCCTTGTATCACTGAGCTATCAGGAAGTGTCAATTATTTCTACAGATATTGCTCACATGCAAGGATTTATAATCCTACATTTTGTAGGTACAGAGGTTAAGAATGCCATTCAGAACCAAAAGATTTGCAGATACATACAGAAGGCAGCGACCACTGAATACACAGGAGTATTCTTGTGATTCTGGGTAGAACATTAAAATGTAATGTTGCTGTAGAAATACATTGGATAATTCATAAATGAAAATGCCAGATTTTTATTAGCAACCCATTTTTTAGATTTCTTAGGTAATTTCATGTTAACTCACACACCTCTTATGCAGCCCTTCTGGGTACCAGCATGGGTACCACCCAATATTCCTGCCTGGACTCCCACATACATAAAAATATCTTAATTTTAGTAACCCACTTAAAGCCCTTCAGTCCTAAATCACTGAGATCAGCTTAATTATTACACCTATAATGCAGTTCCTCTCATCTGTCTGTAACCATTTAATAAAAAGTCTTTATTTTTTAAACCAGACAAGTACAATACTGGAAGTTGGAAAACATTTTTGTATGAAAGGCAGCATAGTATTTGCTCCTTGAAAGAACAACTCTGAGCATATAGCTGCAAAGAATGATTAATATGTTGCTAACAACCATGAAATTATCTGTTGTATATAGTACACGTGAAATTTTTAACTAAAGAGTTTCTAGTCAGGTATAAGAGACAGTAAACCAGAACATTTCCTGGGAGATTGCAGACTTCCCTCCTTACTAGCCCTCTTTGATTGCTACCTCCTTAATTTTTCCCTGATTTTTTTCTTGGAACTTTTCAACAACCAGAGCAAAAAGTTAATTTACTACATGAATATTAAAGGAAAATTTCTTTCTGCTGTACTGAGTGTTTAAACATTGAAAGGCAAGTAATTCCAGATGAAACTAAGGCCTGGTAAAGGATCAACTCCTTTTTCATGCTGGCAACAAAAGGTGCTGACAGTGCAGCCTTGGCATAGTTTGTTCTACTGAAAATGCCTTTGATCACTTGAATCAAAAAGACTGTGCTGCTGGTAAATTGAGGCATAATGATATTGCTAGGGACTTCTGAATTTAGTTTTGCTAATATATAGATCTGGCTAATGTATCTGGGGAAAAAAAAAAAAAAAAAAGATGCAGAGACCTGTTATATCAGGTAGACAAGAGGGTTTCACCCTAGTAAGATTGCAAATGTGACATGCTGATAATTTTTTTGCTGGTTTGGTAGTTTCTGAGCACTTAATGAATGAATAAGATTATGTGTTTAAAATGGTGCTAGGTCTGAAGGCATAGAGTAATCTGAAATTATAAATTGCAAGACAGATATATCTCACTTGTGTTTAAAACTCCCAAGTTTTAAAAACAACCTCCTGAAACTCAAACAAAATAAGTTGCAATTCCTAATTTTGCAGTGAAACCAGAAACTGTGTAAATATTTAGAGGACAGATTTCTCATTCTAAAAAAGTGGAATCCTTCAAAAAAAGTAACAGTAATTTTTTTTTTTCTTGATCCAGATTTTGCCTAATTTAATGCTTATACACACATTTACATCATCATTAAATTCTCATTAAAACTGGCAATTTGATCTGTGCCTTTAGTCATATTTCATAGTCTTCTAAACTTCATCCTGCAGTATTCCATCTCTTTTCTGCAGCTTGCACTTGTACATTCATTGAGTGGCTTTGTAGGAAAACTAAGGAATGTCCCTCTCCTGAAAAAACACTTAATGCTCAATTTATAGCTTGTAGGAAAGGGATGTCAGAAAACTGCCATGAATCTCCATGTGTGTGAGTCTGTGCTAGCTGATGTTAAGATCTCTTGTCCTTTGTTTTATTTTTCAAATTGTGCTGATAAATATATTGGAATAAAAAGACAGCTGGCCAGTTCTTCCATTTATTTAAATGGATTATTTAAGATGAAACAGCACAAGCTGATATTTTGGATCAGTCTATATTTATCAAGGAAACTTTTGGTAATATCAGTATCAAAACAAAGTAATTCTTAGTATTGCAGATATATCCACAAAATATTATTTAATGCAAGAGTCCTGTACTTCTGCCCCTCTTGACTTGAGATTGATGTGGTATCCTAAGTGAGATTAAAATTCAGACAGTGTTTATTATAAATAAAACCTTTTTTCAATCACTTTCAAACTCCTGGAAAGATGAGATAATCCATTATTGAAGAACACTTTGAATCCTTTTAAACTAATTTAATTTGGCAATTTCCTTGTATCTTAATCTGATTTTTCTCAATTTTCTCTTGCATCCTCTGGCCCTAAAATGCTTAACATGTTTTTAGATCAACAAAGAAACGCCCTGCTGATGAAGAACCTGGAGCTTTTAAGATATTGTATTTATTTAGAGGGCCTTGACCATTTAAATTTGATATGTTATAGAAACAACAGAACAGAACACATCTACAACAATCATCTAAGTCCAACTGCCTGACTGCTTGAGCACTGACCACAACTTCAAGCATCTTATTAAGGGCACTGTCCAAATATCTCTTAAAGACTGACAGCCTTGGGGTACTGACCTCCTGGTCCAGAGTTTGACCATCCTCTTGGACCAATCTCCCCTGATGCAGGTTTGAGCCATTCCCATATATCCCGTCATTGGATCCCAGGGAGAAGGGATGAGCACTTCTGTCTCCATGTTCCCTCCTCAGGAAGCTGTAGAGCACAATGAGATCACCCTAAAGCCTCATTTTCTCCAAACTAGACAAACCCAGAATCCACAGCCACTCCTCGCAGGATGTGGCTTCCAGTCCTCTCACCACCTTCATTATCCTCACTTGGAGACACTGAAAAACCTTCACATCCCTCTTGGATGGTGGGGCCCAGAACTGCAGGAAAAATAAGATAAGATGAGGCTGCAGCAATGCTGGCTATGGAGGAATAATCACCTCTGATTTCAGAGGGCTTTTCCAGCCTCCATAATTCTGTGATTCTTGGCTGTGATTCAGCCTGTGTTTGATGTCCCCAGGATGTGGTTTGCCCTCTGGACTGCCAGGGTACACTGCTTTCTCCTCCTGAGCCTGCTGCCAGCCAGCATCCCTGGATGTTTCTACAGGGCTGCTCTCCAGTCACTCCTCTCCCCATCTGTTCTTGTGCCCAGGTGCAGACTCCTACACTGGGTCTTCATAAATTTCATGCCAGTGATCCAATATATTCCTCTGCAAGGCATCCTCTCCATTGAGAGAGTCAACAGCACCTCCCATTTAGAATCATTAGGAAACTTCCTAGTGGTGCACTCAAACCTTGCATTGAGATCATTGATAAAAGATGGAACAGAACTATCCCCAGACCTGAACTCAGAACACAACTGGTGGCCATCCACCAGCCAGATGTAGCCACATTTGGGTCAGGATGTTGTTGGATGACACTCTTCTTGCTAAAAATCACACTTGAAGCTATCTACAAAATCTTTTTTGGCTTCTAATAGAGCATTTTGCCATCCGTGCTGTAGTTACACCTCATTCTGAATTTATTTTTTTTTTAATAAAATCATCAGCTAAATCTGTCTAATCAGCTGAACTCTTCCATTTATAGTGCCAACATCTGTCATGGCTACACAGATGAAAAATGGGTGGCAAATGTGTGTGTAAATTTACCACTCTAAGACAGGGTAATGTCTGGACCATTTCAGGATGTGTTGTTGTGTTGTCACTGGTCATGTTAGTCCCATGGTATTACTTTTCTTTTGGCTAAATTATTTCTATCAGATAATTAAGATCCTGGATTACCAATCATGGGAAGATAATTTGATAGGGATTTTATCCCCATATGTAATTCAGCAGAGAAAAGTGAAAATGAAAATATGTAAATGTATTTGAGGAGAGGGTAATGGGATAATACAAAGGCAACGTGATTTTTAAAAAAAACTTGCACTCCTTGATATACACTTCTCTGCTGCCTTTTCAATTTCAAAATATTAAATGTTTCTATTCAGAAGTAAACATTAATCATTAAGCATTTGCATTCATCATTCTATTGAGGCAAGAGTAATCCCTGAAGCCCTTGAATTTCATGATATTAAAGAAGACTGTTTATTACTCTCCAGATTCTGATTTGATCTTGGCTTTTAAAAAAAAAAAAAAAAAAAAAGGAAAAATGCAATCTACGAAAATTGTTTGTTCCTTTATAAACTCTTTTTAAGAGTCCTGATGGACTTGGAGAAAAATTCACTTTAAGCAAGCCTTTTTGGAGATGTAGAAACTTCAGACATAATAATGTCATAGCAGACAGTCAATAAGTTCTTGCCATGTTAATGGATATCAAACTTGTTCCACTTCCAAAATGCATGGATAAGGCTTTATATTTTTGGTTTTATTAATAAAAATAAAGTCAAAATAATGATGTTCCCAACACTCCAGGTTTCAGACTGTAATTCATAGCTTGTTTCCTTTGTTTTAAACTGAGGCAATCAAACTCAAAAGCTAATTAGAGATGGGTAAACAAGAAATTGCAGCTCAAGTTGAGGGAACAAATTTTACTTTGAAGTGGAATTCAGAAGTTTGAAGAAGAAAATATTAATGCAACTTGACATCACGTACAAAGACTTGTTTTTTCAAGGAGTATTTAAAAAACCCAAAAACCAAACAGCACACTGAAGCTGTTATTTAGCTGCACTGAGACCTGCTGCTCCTCTATAACTACATTACCTTCTCACTAAGCATGGCCAGTAGTTACAGTGAATTATCTTTTAAAATTCCTTGTACTGAACTTGGAGCTGCAAAAGCAGGAGACTGGCTGCAACTATAAACATGTATTGTTTCATTGCATTGCCATCATAAAGGATGTTTCCTCAGTTTGCTATGGTCAGCATTAATTTGCAGATTTCTCAATTTCCAAGAGTCTGCCAAAAAAGCAATCTATTCCTTTTCTTGTATTTATTGATCAGTGCAGTGCTGCTATATACAAGGATTTACTTTTTATGATGAAATGATTAAGCAGACATTGAGTGAACAGTGAAGAAACTTTTTTTTTTAAAGTTTAAAATTTATTAATATTAGCTTTGATCAAATCAAATATGCTGTGATGCAGGAATGAAAAGTGATCTTAGGACTCAGACATTGCAAAGGCAAACATTAACACAAACAACAGCTGTACATGCTAGATGGTTTTATCTCCCATAAGACTGCAATACAGATTGAATTTTTTAAAAAATCTAAATCTAGAAAGATAGGAAGGAAATGGACAAAGTATTTTAAACAAGAATTTTCCTCAATTGTTTTTGGTATTGCCCAGCCTTAAAAAAATTATTATTAAACACTCCCAATCAGAATATGCTGTGTTTATCAGAACATGCAGAACATAAATAGGTAAATCAATGCAAAGCTACTCTTCCCTTTTTATTGAGACAGAACGTGTCCTTACATAAGACCTTTGGGATCATCCTTCTGTGATCAAAGAATAAAACCGACTATTATCACCAGAGAATAACTTATTTCCAGAACGCGTTAGACTCTACCTGAATCTCATAATCTGGAAGAAAATTATAAAAAACACCTATAAATTATTTTTGTTGTGGAGTCTCCTTCTCTGGAGCCATCCAAAACCCTCCTGACCATGTTCCTGTGTGCCCCACACTGGGTGCCCCTGCTCTGGCAGGGGGGTTGGACTCAATGAGCTCTCAAGTTCCCTTCCAACCCCTGACATTCTGTTCTTCTGTGACATGTCACCTTTTTGCCCTAATCTGTGGGCAAACTTGTCATCAAGGACACTACAGTCCCAGGTTGTTTTTAGTGTGATCACCTATTCCTGCAACATTCTTGACTGCTTTGTAAGATTAAAGCAAGTACCTCTGTTATCACATATAATTATGATTATGGCTTTCTATGCTACTGCAGGTTCAGTCCAAGGATGGGATCACCATTTTTCCACATCTCTCAGACCAGGAAGTCATAAAAAAGAACTGAGAACCACAGTACCTCTTCCCAATGCCTTGGTGCTGGGATATTTTATAATGTGATCCTTATTACAATTTCGCAAATGTCCTCATAAAATATTTTTTTTACTCTCTGTTTGTTTTGATAGTTGCAGATTTCTAAATCTTGTGGCTGAGGCATGCTTTGTATTTTTAAGCAACAAGTGCAGATCTGGGTCACATGTTGCTATTGTGGTCAATACTGACAAGTATGCCTTTCAAAATATATGTATATTTAAATAAGAGTAACATAAACGATCCCTTCCTAAGAGCAGGTGTGTATCAGACACCTTACCCTGTTTTTTCCTGTTTTGCCTCAACCAGCATATTGTTCAGTCTTACATGGGCATTCCCCTTTTCCTATTTTGTAGCTGGCTGCTTTTGACTATTAAGTTCAATTTCTGTTGTCTTTGTTTCTCACCTTTTTCCCAAAATTACGTGATCTGTCCTTTGTACAAGACATCCCATTTTTGGGCAATGCAATGTATTTTGTTCTGTAGCTGAAGTATTTGTAAGATACCACTTACACTGGCTTGTAAGAAATGAACAGCTAACCTGCTGTGGAGTAGCTAGAAACAGATTACCAAATACTTGTGTCTGTGTGGCTTTTTCTCTTGCCCCAGCTTTTCTGAGTTTCTTCACAGCCTATAATTTTTTTTCTCTTTTCCTTCCTTCTCAGGTGCTCTTTAGGAAATCTGTCTCTCCATCTAGTTGGGGTTTTTTTGAGGTGTTCTGAATCTTACAGACCCAGATCTTTCAGGTGTTTTCCTGGGTGGCATTTGATGGGCACTGTACATGAAATCAATGGCTTAATATTAGAAATAGATTTAAAGCATTTTTAAATTTAATTTACTGTCAATTTTATTCAAGAGCAATAATATATATTCTAGTCTTACCTTTTCTAGTGAGAAAGGTCCCTGCCCACAGGAGGAGGGATGGTCCAGGGGATCTTTAAAGATCAAGCCAAACCATTATATGATTATATGATTAAAGCATACTTATTAGAAGGGAGAAATACTATACATAATGTAAGCAAACTCCCACTGCTTCCAGAAAGTTTATACCTTTGATTATTGTTCCTTGGTTCTAAGTAATGTAACTGTCATGAGCAAATGCTGATGCAGAAATGAGGAAAATGTGAGTTATTATGTTAAATTGACTTCCTTTCTCATTTTCCACAACAATACAGCCTTCCTGTGGGGGAAACTTTCTCATGTTATAGCTGTATAATTGCTGAAGTTTTCTCAAATATTAGAGCTATATTGAGCACACTCTGCCAGTTTTCTATAGTGCACTGCAAGGCTAAAGAGTATTTGCTGAACGTAAGTGTATCTATTGTCTGGTTGTTGGGAAAGGGCTCTATATAAAGATTGGGATTCAGCAGCTCTGGATCAAGCCTGCACTCAGAGCATTGATTTCAGAATCATTCATTATTTCCTTATTGGCTGAGTAGTGCAAGGTCTGATTATTAAGAAAACAAATCAACAAGTAGCCTACTGAGAAACAGAAGTGTTTTCATCCTGAATGTACTTGATGCACTGGATTCATATGTACAACATGAGCTGATTTTTTTTTTTTGCTTGATACAAACAGCAAACAAGTCTCTCGGATCATGAGGCTTCTGAAACAGATGTTCCTGTTCAAATAGTGAGGAATCCAGCAGTTTGTACTGAAGTAACTCACAGAACCTGAGTGTTAGGGATGAACTCAGTATTGCTTTAATCCTTTCATGATCTCTTGTTTGCTCAACAAATCTGTAGGCTCATTCCTAGGTATTTCATTCCAAGCACAACTGATCTGGCAACAGGTGTCACCTTGTACATGAGAAACCCCTGACCTTCATTTAGTCCAAGTTTTCTTTCCCTTTCCATTTCATTTCACTTTTGTTGCCCTTTCCCTCCCTTTTAGGTGTATTATTCAGGCTAAGGTTCACCTATTCCTATTCATTTGCAATGCCTGTAGCACATCCTGGGGCATTTCATAAAGACCAAGTCATCCTAATTACATTGTTATTGATAGGATATCTTTCCAGCCTAATTTAGTCTTGATATAGTGCATGTTATCTTACTTTTGCATCTGTTCATGGCAGCATTCTGCTGTTTGCCTCAGTGATCCTGATTTCATAAAGTCTGAAATACTTTTTTTACTAAAGGATGTCTTCTTATTGTAAGTATTAAGCCACTGAAGAACAGATTTTATTTTACTATGTGAGCTATAGCAGCAGTGATTTATTATGCTTGACACCCAGAAATAAATTATCCTGTTTTCTCTTTAACCTATAAGATGTTGCAAGAATATGCCTAAATGTCAAGCCATTTTGTTTAAATATGTATGGAGTCACCTAGAATCATTCCAGCATCTTAACATTCAGATAGAACATTACCCAGCAGAAATCTTTGGATTATACCTGATCTCTTGTTAAAAATGTGAGAAATTCTTTAGTGCTAACTCAGTGTACACTACTTCTGCAGGGGCACAGCTGAAATGGTCTGTTGCTGTTTTATACGTAAGCAAGAAATAGCAGTTTATTCTGGATTCATAATAATAAATACAGCTAGGGACAATACTTTGTTGACTTCCTATTTAGCAATTAATTTAAATAGTTTTTATTGTAGCTGCTTCATGTCACAGATATCAGATAAAGGCAACGGAAGAAATATTAATTCTGAACTAATCCAAGTGGAAGGCAGCCACTGCAAGATTCTGTATTTCTTCTTTGGGAGGAACTAGACATATCCTGATGTAAACCTGTGGACATCCAATCTCCAGCACACCCGAAGCCAATTGGTGCAGAACTCTGAATCAACAATGGGTGAGAACATGGGACTGGGATATAACACAGTAATGTTGAGGACTTCACAGTTTAAAGTTCCTGACCAGATAACCTGGAAGGTTCACACAGGCAGTATGTAGTAACTGTGCTTCCTGTAATTCAAATTACACTCAGTTTTACCTAGTGACTAAAGAAAGGCTTCCAGATTCCTATTACAGGTTTGAACAATAATGTAAAAAGCAATCTGATGTCCCCAAGGACATGATCTGCTTTGAACATTATGTCAGTGACTTATGCTCCCAGTTTTTGGCAATGAATGCATTTGTTGAAATTCTTACTGTGTATACAGGTAGTACTTGTACCAAGGATGACGAGAAGGCCGAGGTACTTAATTCCTTCTTTGCCTCAGTCTTTACCAGTCACACCACTTATTCACAGGGAATTCAGTCCTCTGAGCTGGAAGACAGGGATGAAGAGCAGAACAACCCTCACATAATCCAGGAGGAAGCCATTAACCTCGGACACCCACAAATCTCGGATGGGACCCACCCAAGAGTGCTGAGGGAGGTGGCTGAGGAGCTTGTCAAGCCACTCCCTATCATTTTTCAGAAGGCTGCAAGTGTGACACCCATCTGCAAGAATAGTACAAAGGAGGATGCAGGGAACTAGAGGCCCATCAGCCTGACCTCAGTCCCAGGGAAAATGATGCTGCACTTCATCTTGACAGGTGCAGGACAGCCAGGGGATCAGGCCCATCCAGCATGGGTTCAGGAAAAACAGGTCCTGCTTGACCACCTCCTTCTATGAGCAGGTGACCTGCCCAGTGGATGAGAGAAAGGCTGTGGACATTGCCTGGACTTCAGTAAAGCCTTTGACACTGTTTCCCACAGCATTCTCCTAAAGCAGCTGGCAGTTCATGGCTGACAAAGGTGTGTTCTTTGCTGGGTTAAAAACCATGTGGATAACGCGGCCCAAGGACTGGTGGTGAATGGAGTTAAACCCAGATGGTGCCTGGTCAGCTGGGTGTTCCCCAGGGCTCAGCATTGGGGCCAGTTCTGTTAAATATCTTTATTAATTATCTGGATGAGGGGATCAAGTGCTTCCTCAAGTTCAAGGGGATCAAGTTTTCCTCCACTTCCTCAACTTCAAGGGGATCAAGTTTGCAGACAACACCAAGTTGGGTGGGAGTGTTGATCTGCTTAAGGGTAGGAAGGTTCTGCAGAGGGATCTGGACAGGTTTAATCCATGGGGTGAGGTAAATTTTATGAGGTTCAACATGGCCAAATGTTGGGGGCTGCAAATGTTGGGGTCACAACAACCCCATGCAACGCTACAGGCTTGGAAAGCTTCCCAGAGGAAAAGGACCTGGGGACACTGGTTGACAGCAGCGTGCCCAGGTGGCCAACAGCATCCTGGCTTACACTGACTCTCTCGTACAGCTTTTGAGGTAACAGAGAGGTTTTACCTTTTCTGGTGCCTGCTTTGCAACCTGGGAGTATTGCAGAGCAGCTCTGGGAAGGACATTTCACTACAGAGTGCTTCTGCTTGTTGGCTTCTGACCTTCATGAAATAAAGTTTTGAGTCCTTAAGCAGAAGCACCAGGACATTCCTTTCCTGTGGGTGAAGAAGCTGCTACATCTATTATGGTTTCCAATATATAAATAATTACAGTAGAATAACTTACTCTGCAGATATTTTAAATGGGCTGTAGTTTCCTGCTCCTTCTCCAGACTTCTCCTTCAGTCAGATGACTTACCTTATGTCCTGACAGCAACTGATTACTCCTGTAATTCAACATGGTGAGGAGGTATTAAGGAGCATGAGAGCAGTCTTTCCAGCTATATATGTGAAACAAGAGTGACATCTAGTAGTCATTTATGGAAAATACAAGTGTATTTATTCAGTAACTCTATTTCCTGTCCTCTAATGAGGTGCTGTAAATTTACTTATCTTCCACTTACAATGGAAAGCACCACTCATTTGTAGAGCTAAAGTACTTTACATACAAGAATTATTTAAACCTTGTAGCACTCTTCCTAAGAATTTTTCCAAACCAATTCCATTTTACAGCTGGATAAACAAAGTATAAAATGGCAACCATATAGTGACTCACCTGGTAACTGTGCTGTGGCATCAGCAGACTGACAGGGGTCAGTCCAGGTGTCTGTATGTCTGGGGTCATCTGGAAGCAACAGTCAGTCAGGCAAGCAGCTTTTGAATGTGAGTAAAAGTTTGATCACACTCCAGCTGCAGCAGTAGCACTGTGATTTGGGAGAATCAAACCTTACATGTGGGCAGTACCCTGCCAATGCCTGTCAAAGAGCATCTTATTGCAGCCTTTCAATGCTTAAAGGGGAGTTGTAAGATAGGAGAGAGATTTTTTACCAGGGCCTGTAGTGAGAGGACAACAGAGAGCTGTTTTAAACTGGAAGAGGGTAGGCTTAGACTGGACATAAGGAAAAAAAAAATACAATTCTTCACTCTAAGAGTGGGGAGACACTGGAAGAGGTTGCCCTGAGACACTGTGGATGCCCCGTCATTGGAACCCTAACCCTAATGATGAGGCTGTGAGCTACTTCATCCAGTAGAAGATGTCCCCGTCCATCACAGGGGGCTCGAATAAGATGATCTTGAAAGGTCATTTCCAGCTCAAACCATTCTGATTCTGGTATTGCCTCATTGTGCTGGACCTGTGAAGAGTCTTCTGACTCTAAATCAAATTTAGTTTAGAAAGCTTCAAATTTCTACTCCAAAGTATTAACTTGGCTCTTATGTGTTCATTTTAATTTGTTCCTGCATTCATTGCTCCCAGTAACAAACATTTCTAGGAACTTAACTCAGTCAAGATTTTTTGTATCTCTGATTATAAACAGCTAGATACAGTAACTGAAATTAATTTTGTTTCTTTAATTATTTTCTTGCTATTAATTCCCATTTTTTCCTGCATTTTTTTCTGCTTGTTTCTACTTGAACTGATGTATTTCTAGAATAAACACATAACCAGGCTTATGGCTATTTAAAATTTCCCTTAGTTTCAGTGTTTCATATTGACTGGACCACTTTCCTTGCAAAATGAAGAATATTTGAGATATTGTCTCTTTCTACTACTGCCAGGTTTCCTGGAAATTTCATAACCCATTACTATTCTAGTTCCTCAACTGGAAACACACAACATTCAAAACTTTTTATAGTTCATGCTCTGCTTTCTGAAAAGCTATGTTTGCATACTGATCATATTTACATGCTGGCTAAATAAGCTGGAGAAGTGAAACTGTTGAATTAAGATGGAGGGGGATTTTGTATGGCTTTTTGCTGGTGTGGTTGTTTTTGTCTGGCTCAGAGTGGGGGTTGCGTGGGGGTTTTTTCCTTATAAAGCATAAAACTTCTATTTTCCACTCTACTAGGAAGATCTCTTAGAAGGGTTCTCATTTTCTTCATAATGCTCATAGTGCAAAAAGTTGTATCTACTTTATTACAGGCTTTTGAAGACGTTAATTATTTTTGTCATTCTCCATTTTACAATTGTGTTTTCTTAATGTCTTCCATATCTTACACATACAAAAATGTTTTAAGTTTCATTCTTACAATACAGTCAAGGTCAGTACTAAAGGTACTTTTAGCCACTTCCAACACTGCTAAGACACACCTATAAAAGCATGAGAATGAAGGAAGGCACACAAAGCTAAACCATTTGCCATATTATTCTATAGAAACCTACTTGGAATTCGATTGTAATGTAATGCAGAGTATTGGAAAAAAACCCATTTGTTGCTCCCTTGTATCAGCTTCCATTGGCAAGTGTGTGAGCAAGCTACAGCTTTTTCTAGGTGATGTGATCAATTTTCCTCACTGGCATTCTCTGCACATACATAATAAGTGTTTATCTTAAAAGTAATCCTATAGCTTTCCTCCAGGAGAGCTGTGCAGATGGGACAGGCAGTACTCAATGGTACAGAAGTAGGAGAAGAGAAAAAGAGGTTTTAGGGATGTGAACCATGGAAGGAAATGGATGCAAAGTAAAAGCACTAGTCCCACAACACAGCATTTTTCATGCCAGGATGCAGTTGTATTTCCTTTAATTTACCGTGTGACAGAATAGTGCAAATATACATCAAGTGCTGCCAGCTGATGTTTTAACAGCTCAGCTTTCCTATTGTGATAGTGGAGTACAGTTTATAGAATTGCAATGAGAATTTTTTGCTTTTCATCTTCTAATAATGACAGTGTAACAAGATTCTTATGAAGGTTTCACGCTATTGAGAGAATGATAAGCCTAATCTCCTAGAAAAGTTGAGTAGCAGACATGTATTTATGGCTTCCTCAGTCATAAAGAGTTCTGACACTAAGCCATTAGACACTTTCTGAACTGGCATTCATACAGCAGACTGGGAACCTTTCTCCTCCTAGTACCCATTTGAGAAGTTAGGAACAAGTGAGTAATTTTGTTACGTGGGTTAAAAATAATGTGGTGCAGTATAATGAACTCAGCATTTTGTAAAAGGGTATTGAAAAAAAAAAAAAGGCATGAATAAAGCTTTAAAAAAGCCTACAAATGTGTTCTAACAAAGGAGCTCGTTTTGAATTGATGGAGGACTTAGGACATTAAATTAATGATCAGTATTAACAGAAAATAAAAATTTTTTAAATCTCGACTGAATAAAATACACATTTGTGTATGATCTTCACTGTAGCTTTGGTAAGTGTGAAGCCAGTTCAGCTGTTCATGGTACATAATTACCTTATGAAGTTTTAAAAGGGACATTCTGACTGACCTACTATGGGCAGCCTTGAAAAAAATGTTACTTTTTTTGTATTTGTTCCATATAGTATGAAAATCACTACTCTTGCATGAAGTGATACATCCAGGAGGTCCTGTGTAAATCTCAACTTTATGAAACAAATATTCAGTTATTTCAAGTCATAATATTACAATTTTTTTAGTATAACAGATTTTCATAAAACTTCTCATATGGCAAAGCTTATCACCTTCATAAATATTTATCAGACCCACAAGAGAATTTAAGAGGCAGTGTGTGTCTGTTCTCAGTAATATGCAAAATTTACTTTGTTTTTCCTACTGTCAGCAAAATAAGGTTATTTAACATATGATATTCAGATAAGTGAATGGAAAAGCTGAGACAAAGCTGAGAAAATTTCTTACAAGTCTTACGCTGGTTCTTTCTGGTTCTATGCAAGTACACTACTGTTCAGAGTCCTCTTCCCGTGCCAGAAAACAGAAGGAAATCAGGATAGATGCTGTTTCTTGATTTCATTTGAAAATTATCTATGAAAAGAGATAATTAAACAATTTGCTGGGTGTGCACCCATTGTCCAGAACACAGTAACAAGGGAGTACTCATTTTAAGGATGCTAAGTCAGGGGCTTTTCAAGAGTGTCCAGCAACATGAAAAGGGGAAATGTATTAAATTGAAGGAGAACAGGTATAAAATAGATCTTGGGAAGGTTTTCAGTACAAGGGTGGCAAGACTCTGGAATAGAATGCCCAGAGGAGCTGTGGCTGCCCCCTCCCTGGAGGTGTTCAAGGCCAGGTAGGATGAGGCTTTGAGCAACCTGGTCTACTTGAGAGGTGTCCCTGACCATGGCAGAGAGGTTGAAGATGATCTTTAAGGTCCCTTGCAACCTAAGGCCATTCTATGATTCTCCTATTACTCCTTGGAATATGTCCTGGAATAATTTACCTTTAAGTTCAGTATATATGGGATCCAAATCCTTCAGCCATTCTCCATACTGTGACTGATCAATGCAATTAGAAAGAAATAGCAGGATAGCTCTTGCAATGTTCCAGAAGGTAGTGGTTGGTATTAATCAATACCAGCTGCTGGGTATACAAACCAGAGTGGGAGAATTGCAACCAATTTAAATGAAATTTGGCATCAAACTAAGAGCTTACACTGAATTCAAAAGGATGATACATCTCTGGGATTTGAAGAGATTTGGAGATGGTTAATTGCCTTGTTCTCTGACTTAAGCCTCTGGCTCAAGAAATTGTAAATGCCAGTGATAATAATCTTGTCAGCTTTTGTGTATTTGTATGTGCACTTGATGCATGAATGAGATCTGTCTAAAGGATACCCTTAGGCAAGTCTCAAAGGGAGCAGTTGTTGAAAAATAGCTCAGAAATTCTGAACAATGTGATTATTTCATGCAGATTGTGCTCTGTACATATGAAAGTTAAAAGTGTAGTCAGAAGGGCACAGAATGAGTACCAATTAGTACAATTAGTACCAAGGACATAACCAGTCCTGGAAGAAGGCTCTTAGGCAAGAGGTTTTAAGGGAGTCTGACATTAATCACCAACTGGGAAGAGAAGATTCCAGGGCTATTATGGATAATTGGACCTAAGGAATGCAGGTGATAGAGAACCCAAATCAAGCAGACTGCTAGAACAGTTTTGGGAGGCTGGAGCTTTAGGAGTTTGTGATATTGTGTCCTTTAGGTGAGCTGACCTCACTATAATGCCATTATAATTTTAAAAATCACACCCCCCAGGTCAAAAAGACCAGTGATTCCGAGCTCACTATAGAATTCTGCAAACCAAGTGTCTGTATCCATCACAAAATCATAGATCCCAGGCTTCTTATCAATTAGTCACTGAGAAATACCAGGATTATAGATCAATTGCAGAACCATCAATCACAGGATAATTGCTCAGATGTTGAATGACTGATCCAGATCTATTGATTACAGAATAATCAGTCCAAGGGTTACAGACAGAATAATAGGGCTGCCTATCAAATACAGAATAATCAATCCCAGGATTATGTATGAGCTGCAGAATAAACCATTCCAAGCCAGGATTCTCTATAAATTGCAGAATCATCTATCTAGGATTACCTTTCAATTACAGAATCATTGCTTGACCCCAGTATTATCTATGGATAAATTATCAGTCCCAGGTTTACCTGTCAGCTGCAGTCTGCCTGGACTGCAAAGGGCTGGGGATGCCAAGGCTGGGCCCTGATTTCCAGGACAACCCTGATCCCAAAGGCCCATGGAGGCAGGATCATCCCATCATGGGACCAATCATCAATCCCAGGGTCATCCATCACTCACAGGATTCCATCACTCACAGGATCATCCATCACTCACAGGATCATCCATCACAGATTCATCAATCACAGTCATCAGTCTCTTTGTGTCTTTTTGGACATGTAAGCCCCGAGGGACTGCTGGAAGATCACAGAACCAGTTACATGATGGTATGGTGGAAGGGACCTTTAGGGATCATCCAGTCCAAAGCAGGAAAACAGAAATATGCTGGAGATGATACTCCTGGTTTTACCTGGTGAGACTGCCTAGCAGGTGAGATACAAGAGGCCTTGGGCATCCACTGTGGCCACTGGACTTCTTTCTCCACGTTGCTGGAGAGCATTATTTATGGCAGACTGCTGGTGACTTCTAATACTGGACTTTTTTATCAGTCAGAAAAAATAAATGCCCGTTCTCCTCAAGTGTGCTTTCCTCTCCCCGAGTCATGTTCTGAGATGACTGATGCCTGGCTCTTTCCTCTTCAAAGCTGTGTTTGCACAGGTCTTTCTCCCCTTAATTTGTAACTTAAGCCATTTAAACAATGGCTTTAAATTTTAAAAATTATCTTAAACATCATTTTAAAAGGCAAACATAGCAGTGCAATTTGTGTCAACATTTTTTTCCAGCAAACACTGTTACCTGTGTGACTTTAACCCCATTTCCCTGAAGCAGATGTTCTTACCTTGAAGATAAAAATTCACCTTGTTTCATGTTCTTCTCACTGAGAAAAATCTGTCAGTCAGCACAACGTGGATGAACTTGCAGAGGAAGCTGAATTCACTTCCTCTCCTTCCAGCACCCAGAGGGGATGGGAGGTTTGCTGAGTTAGGTGTTAATGCTGGCTAAAGACATTTTACTGAGACAATTGCTTGTGGTGGTTTAGGTGATAGCTAGGTCCCTGAACAAATCCATATTAAAAATAAACATTTCCTAGGGAAGAATTTAAGTGAACAAAGCAGCTTATAAAGCTGAGAGAGCTTCCAGTCTCTCCCCAGGCACTATGGACAATGAGTGCTCTGCAGTAGTGTTGGGTGTGGGAAGCTTTTTATTTATTTAGTCAAGTGCAGTCCCATGCAGTGTCTGATGAAGTGAGCAAGAGTCACTCATTTCAGCAAGATTTGTTTGTGATTTAAATTTAACTAGATCATACCAGCTTAAGTCACAGAGATGACAGATCTATTCCTCTCAATAAAGGTTTTAGGGAACACTAATAACCTGAAAATATTCCAGCAGAATAGTTTGGATGTCCAGTTTTACTTCCCATTAGAAGTACTACAGCAGTAACTCACTTGTTACAAAGAACAAGTTTTCACAGAGCTGACTTCTCCCATACTGATATCCCTCCTGAGACAATAGAAAGATGAGGGAAACTAATTTTTCAGAAGAAACCTACCATAATTCCTGGGAAGCAGCAATATTTTGGCAGGCCCTAGTGCCTCGTATGCAGTAATGTGTGTGTGGGTTCCTAAAGATTACCAAATTCCTCACCTCTGCTCAGCTTTTTTTTTTTTCCCCTCATGAAGCCTGGATGCTCCAGAATAACACCACTCACCAGCCCAGAACAAGACTTAGTGCTGGCCTGGAATTTTAGGAGCAAACACAGCAGTACCAGTGTTTAGCTCTCACCTACATAACATTTATATTACTGCAATTATTTAGCTTTGTTCAAGTCTTAGTACTGGTCAATCAAATGCAGTCAGCACACTAGCAGTACTGACACCCACGCTGAAGACACTTGGCAGGATTAGCATTTAAACTAGTTTAGTCCCTGCTCTAAAGCATTTGAAGCTTTTGTAAAGTAGCCTAGAGCTCCTTTAGGGCAAGCTGTACCAGTCAGAAAGCAGTTCACAACAGGCAGAGTTTACAAAGTTTATTTTTTTATTAGTTCCAATCAGTAACAGGAAAACATTACCAGTGTGGTAAAAACACCTTGGCTCTTTTAATGCTACTCATTCAAGTGTGACCCACTGTTCTGCAGTCTTCCACCTAAGACAGACAGAAGAACCATTATAAGGCACCAAACTAGCACAAGAGAACTAGCACAAGAAGCTTTCTGGGAACAACTCAGACCTTGGATATTTCATCTCTGTTCAGAAAGAGAGTTCAAGCTTAGGTTTGTCATCACCTGTTCCAGCAAATAAATTTCATTATTACTACAGCTGCACTCACCTTCTTGGTTTTCATGCAGCAGTTTCAAGTTGACTCCTCACCTAAAAGAAGAAAACTCAATTAACATATGCAGCAGCACAACAACTGACTGCCCACAGCAGCTTGGTAGCCTCAGAGAAAAGTGGAACGGAAACTGTGATATCACAGACATTCATTTGGCAGAATCAAATTTCATCAGTGGCTAGAAGTATTCCCAGAAGTTTTAAACAGGATTCAACTGCTGTTATCTTACCCAGGGAGGTTGCAGACAGCATGGTCCTTTCCTGAGAAAAGTAAGAAGCTGACAGCATGGTCCTTTCCTGAGAAAAGTAAGAAGCTGTTTCAGAGTAAGACACTACAGGCAAGTTTAATTATTTGTCTATGAAATTACATCCAAGCAAACTAAATTTTACCTACAAGAAATTCAAGGATTTCAGCTGGCAGCTGTCAAGACCTTCAACACTCACAATAGGATATAAAAAGCTTCTACATCCTAACTGAATTGGAAAATACACAACTACTAACACTGGAAGACTCAGGGAAAGGTACAAAGCTACTCCTTACTTTGCAATACTCTCTCCCCCCCACAGGAAGTTGTATTTGGTGAGGGATATCTAAACTACCAGTTCCCACAGAAATCCTGAAAACCTGTGAAGTCTGTTGGAGGAAACAACTTTGTACAGCAACCATCTAGAACATTCATGTGCAGCCAACACAGCCAGGAGTAACAAAAATTACTGAATAGTGACAATCACAGCACAGAGAGTTGGTGGTTGGTTTGTTTGTTTTAATTCAGTGTAGTGTTGGTTCAGAGAACAGCCAGAGACATCAGGCTGAGTGATGACAGCAGTTGCTTGCTGCTGTGCATTCTGTTGTACTACATCAGCAACACTGCACTGGCTAGCAGGTCTACTGGCTATTTATTGTCTCCCCAGATTCAGCCCCTTTATTAGTAAACACCAGTTTCCAGAGTCACTTGAGGCCACATGTTGTTTGTATGAACAAAAACTTTGTGTATCTGCTTGGAAAGAGCCCTTCCTATTTAAGTCTCACAATCAGAATCCAATAAAGGGAAGACAAACCAAAACTATTATAGGACTAATTTTAGGCACCAGTATCTAGGCATTTATTTCAGTAATTATCAAACCTTGTACACTCTACACTTACCTCACACATAAATTAATCTTGTTTCTCACTCAAACTCCCCACAAGCTTCACTCTGTAACAAGTGAGACTGTATTAACACACTTCTCCTTGGCAGTGCTTCAAGATTTAAGTTTGAATGTGGGTACTGTTTCAGTGCAACAATCCTCCTCAGCCTTTCTCAGAGAGATTCCCATTGCTTAGAATCAATCATCACAAACAGTACACACTTAGAGAAGCTTAATGCTTTATTATTTTTCTCTTTAGAGGACCTGACCTCAGCTTTTCAGACCTTACTCCCAATCACATTTTCATTCACATCACACAAAAGCTCTAATCAAACCATTAAGACAATTCACATTACTTCAATTACTGAAGATCTGTGCTGTTCCTCACAAAAGCTCTTCATTTAGCCAACTGGAAGTCCTGGCTTTGGTCAGCACAAGCTATACACTGCCAGGTTATGACACATTCTTTCTAATCAACTAGGAATTCTAGTAGTCCATAACAGCTACATTATTTCAACTGGTCCATACCTTGTTTTCAGTTACAGAAAGCAGTTAATATTTTCAAGTTGTTAAAAAAGAAAAAAAAAAAGTGCAAGTAGTTTAGCAAGGAAAAAGCATGTCACAAAGTATGCAGCAGGTCTCCCTTTCTCAAATCTAGGATGCACACAAAAAATGGGAAGTCAGACCAATGCTGATGTTACTCTAGAGCCTCCTGAAGAGTTCCATGAACTCCTCTGACCATTACACTGTTACAATTATTGCTGTGTCTTATCACTACCTTTGGTCACCAAGTATGAGATTCAGGCCCCAGCACCTCAGGTGGCTGAACCCTGGAAGCTGCTGGCAACCCAGGGGCAGGAATTCCTCAAACCTTCAGCTGACAGCTGCAGCTATGATGCCATTACAGAGCAGTAACTCCCTCATCACACTGTTCTGGGCATTTCTTGGGCACTTACTTTTTCTGCTGGCACCATCAGCACAACTTCCCAGCCTCACCACAGCATCTCTGGAACAAAGCAAATCATCAGGACAGCACACCAGCAAGCACATGAGAATGACATCTAATCATGTGCCCCAAGTCAGATAGAGCTAATTGCAGACCTCCATGATTGAAGTCAAGGCAGTCAGATCTCATCACACAGGCAGCTCAGGTGGTCACTGGACAGCTATCTGTTTGAAGCCCAGGTTGCTACAGGGAAGGGGGCAAATACATAAACTGTGCTACTGGAGCAATTTGATGAGCTCCAGGCATGCAGCAGTTTAGCACAAACCACATTGTCCTGGCTGGGTCATCTGTCCTTCTCCCCTAAAGCATCCTCCTGTTTTGGCTGAGATGCAAACAGCAGCAAACACTGCCCTCTCTTACCCCTTTTCCCCACACCCCCAGCATACATGCATTAAACACTTCACTTCTAGGCCTTTTCTTTATGCTAATACTTGCCAAGTTAAAACAAGTACTTACATCACAATGACAAGCACTCTGGAAGCCTGCAAAAAAAAAAAAAAAGCTGCTGTTAAGACAGGGTCCAGCAGGAATTTTTACCACAAGAACAGTTCCAGTGAAATTCAACATCATCTACAGTAATCTGCAACCCTCCTCCAAGCCCTTCCATGAGGGGAGTCTACAGGCATCCCCCAGCACTCCACCCCAACACCCTTGATAAAAGGTAATTCCTCAACTCCAGACTGATGGAATTGCAGAAAGGAGAAATCCTCTTAATTGCAAAGTTCTGTGACTTGTTTTGTGTCAACATCTAAGTTGACTTGCACCAGGAAAAGCACTTCAAATACTAAATTTGTTACACTGAAACATTCACCATTTTAAGAGACAAGTTCCAGAAACCCTTTGACACCACAAAACTATTAATTTTTCTGAACCACAAAAAATCTGAAGGCACACTTGGGGTANCCACATTGTCCTGGCTGGGTCATCTGTCCTTCTCCCCTAAAGCATCCTCCTGTTTTGGCTGAGATGCAAACAGCAGCAAACACTGCCCTCTCTTACCCCTTTTCCCCACACCCCCAGCATACATGCATTAAACACTTCACTTCTAGGCCTTTTCTTTATGCTAATACTTGCCAAGTTAAAACAAGTACTTACATCACAATGATAAGCACTCTGGAAGCCTGCAAAAAAAAAAAAAAAGCTGCTGTTAAGACAGGGTCCAGCAGGAATTTTTACCACAAGAACAGTTCCAGTGAAATACTGTATCAGTGTTTACTCAAGCTTTGTCCTCATCAGGATCAGAGACCTGATTCAACATCATCTACAGTAATCTGCAACCCTCCTCCAAGCCCTTCCATGAGGGGAGTCTACAGGCATCCCCCAGCACTCCACCCCAACACCCTTGATCAAAGGTAATTCCTCAACTCCAGACTGCTGGAATTGCAGAAAGGAGAAATCCTCTTAATTGCAAAGTTCAGTCACTTATTTTGTGTCAACATTTAAGTTGGCTTACACCAGGAAAAGCACTTTAAATACTGAATTTGTTACACTGAAACATTCACCATTTTAAGAGACAAGTTCCAGAAGCCCTTTGACACCACAAAACTATTAATTTTTCTGAACCACAAAAAATCTGAAGGCACACTTGGGGTACTTAGTATCTTTCCTTCAGATTTTCCAGAGACAAATTGGATTTACAGACCCACTTACCACAAAAGCAAGCTCAGCTCAAACGTAAGCAAACATAGCAGCCATCTAAAATGCTCTTCATTTACCTTAAATTAGGGAGGATTTGTCTTGACCAACATCAGTAACAGGTGAAACAGCATCTCATGATGGAGGCACAGGTAACCCCTGCCTTGGGCAGCCTGTAAAGCAACACAACACCCAGTACAGCTTTGAGCACTAACACCAGATTAAGCAGCTTTACTGCTGCTTTTGCACGATTTCACAAGCACAGCCTACTCCAGTCTTCTACTCATCCTACTAAATTGTTAGCATTCAGCCCATGAGACAGATTTTACTTAAAAACACACTTAGAGCAAGAGACAGAAGTGTTTCCCCCTTTGCTTTCCCCAAAATTGTCTCTTAAACTTAGCCAAAGGCACAGAAGGCTGCATCAGACAGAAGAGAAAGACAGTAACATGATCAGCACGGGTCATCTGCTGAACTATGCAGTCATCACAAGCAGCCCTCTCACACACCAGGGATCTCTGGGAAGTTTCACAAATGCAGGCAATATTTACCTTGCAGAGCTTGTAGCTTCACCTCCAAGTGCCTGCAACAAAGAAAAAAAGATTCCCTCAGCCTTCAAGGCCAAACCTGCACCACCCAGCAAGAGATCCCAAGAGCCAGATACATCAGATAGGAGCGAAAGACAAAATCCTGGTGTTCATCACAGGACACTCTGCTGAACTATGCCATCATCACTGTATCTGGGGGGAGTAACAGTGCCAAGCAACTGTCTCTTGTGACAGCTTTGAAAAATTGAAGTTCTCAATATGAAAACAAATATTTCAATTTTTTTTCTTTTTTTCCCTCCCATTTTACACGTCCCACCTCTACACTGCACTGTTTTAGGAGCTCTGTGAGAGAAACCCCTGAAAACACATTTCTTACCAGATGATGTTTCTGCTTCAAGTCTTTTGAGGGCACAACTCAAATCCTGGAAGGAAAAAAGGATATGAACAGGATATTCGGAAGACAAAACACCAAGGGGAATAATTTTAAGTTGCTGTGCCTCAGAATGAAGTTATGGTGGTAAAAGTGTTCATCACACTCTTGGTCAAGAGTAGCAAATATTTGTCATCATTGTGGCAACAGAGGGAGTAAGTCTGCCTAATGCCATTATTAGAGCAGAACATGCTGTTCAGACAAAGATTAGAAACCATTTTATGGTGAATTTAAGGATCTTTTTACCTTATGAAGTTGCACAAAGCCTCCATAACTGGTGCCAGATCTGCAAGACATAAATTGGTTTCAGGTGCTTGTAGAGCTCAGGGTGTTCCCTCCAGCAGTGACACCAACACATAAAAAAGCCTCAGCTGAGAGTTTTCAGAAATCACTTCTGTCCACTACTCTTGTACTGAAGTCATCATAGGCTCTCTGATTCAGCCAACATCCATCACAACAGTTAGTTTCTTTTCTGCAACAAGCTTCAGGCATGCCTGAACACAACACTGCTCAGTGCTGCAGAAGGTGGAACAGCAGTAACAAAGCACAAGAGGTATCTCAGGTGGTACTGTGGTCTGGTTGGAGAGTGGCCCAATAGTTCTGAAACAACAGAAGCTCCAACAGAACCCTTTCCAACACAAAGACTGCATCAGAGTGAGAACTGCCTGAAGAGACACCTCGGGTGATGACTGGAGTACAAACACTGGCCAGATAATTTCTTAAGATACAAATTCTAGGCTAAATGGTTAAAATCCATCCATTATTTCTCAATTTAAACTCTGTATTTCAGAAGCAGCACCTACCTGTCTCGAAGCTGAGTGTGTAGCTGCTGCATCTTAAAACTGAGAAGAGAAAAGTGTGTTATTAGTTCCACTTCTAAGAACAAAGCTGTTTAATCTTTTTGAAAAACTCGAAGTTCAAAACAACACCCGGAGCTCCACAGGAAAACTCTCCCCGAGGCAATCTACACTCCTGCTCTTCGTAGAGACAAAATAACTGCTAGCCCATATTTTTAAGGAGGACAGAACCACACACGTGTTTTATTTTCTACAACTTTAACTCGAGTGTGTCATCAGTCAGTCCGGCAGCCATGAATTCCAGCTCAGAGAGGACCACGTGGTGTGTCAGCCATGCTTACCATGCTAACAGCGCCATTCCATGCCCAGCTCAGATATGTTGGTATTCATCACCCTCTCAGATGTCCCTACCAACATAGTTTTCATCATGTGCAGGCACATAAAACTCCAAGTTAGCAATCCCCATACTTCGTTAACACGTGGTATTTAATTTTAATAGTTAGAAAGCTCACTATCACCCAGAGTACATGACGCAGGTAAGGCTGTCTCCTCGCTCACCGTGGAACTATTCTGCAGCGGAAAACTTCCACAACAAAAGGGCTTTCCACAGCCCTTTAATTATTGCTTCCGATCAATAATTTACGGAGTAGTAGGCGACCCTTAATCCAGTTTTTTCATTTCACATATACACCACTTAGCATTTACTGGTGGAAAACACCCTCTTATAGTTTACTAAAGGGGAAAAAAAAAAAAAAAAAGCGAGAAACCTAAAGTAATCTCGACAGATGCTACACAGCATCTCGCATAATGCCCCAAGGACGTTTCCCACTGAAAAAGAGCCTGCGGGCTGGGCCCCGCTCCTCAGCGAGCTCTCCCGAGCTGTTCCCTAACCAAACTCGAGCCAAAAGCTTCAGCCTCCCCGCAGCGCTCATGCCCGGGCACTGATCGGCCCTCCCTCAGTCCCACGAGCCTGTGCGGAGCCTCCACAGGAACCTTCCACACTTCCCAGTGGTGCGGCCTCCACTACCGCCTCCCCTCTCCCCGCACCTCACCCCGGGGCCGCCATGAGGCGCAGTCCTCTCAGACCGGCCTAGGCCGCAGAGCGGGCCCGACGCCCCAATCCACCTCCATCCTCCCCTGCCAGCCCTCATTCGGGACCACCCCCGACCCGCCGCGTTTCCACACGCCTCCCGCAAACAACGCGAGCCCCCGCAGACCACTAAACCCCGGCTTACCGGCGAGGCAGCGCCGACCCCTTCACACCCCCAGCACCGCGGGCAAAAAGGCCGCGACGCTGCCTGCGGGCCCTTTATATAGCAGAGCCCGGGTCACGTGACGGGGGTGCGGGGGGGCGTGGCGTGACGGGGGCGTGGCGAGGGGGA
>JAAWXA010000008.1:4564191-4662182 GCA_038090715.1 Florisuga fusca | reverse complement strand
GGGGGGGGGAACGGCGCGGTGTCAGCCCCTGGTGGGGGTGCGGGGGGGCGGTTATGGCCGCCGGGGTGAGGGGAGGGCGGGGTTCGGTCCCCGGCACCCCCGGGGCTGCGGGAGCTTCTTGGCAGCTGTCAGGGCTGAGGAGGAAAATCGTCCGGACACCGGGAGCCGGGGGCCTGGATTGTGGTTTCTGAGCGGTTAAAATGGGGAAAGAAAAGGATTCCTGTTGAGTTTGGTGTTTTAACTGAGGCGGGGGAAGGTGAGGAAGACAGCGTCTCTCTCGGTTTAGGGTTACCGGGGGGGTTTTTTTTATCCTTATCCCATCCTAAACTGAAAAAGTAGTCAGGCTCAGCAGTCCTTGGCAATCCCAAACGGGGAGATTTTGCAGTCCCACCTCCCCAGCCTGAGAGCTGCCTGACAAAGGTTCTGTGTCTGCTCTGGAGGTTCTGTCCCAGCCCCTCAGCAGGGCCTGGGGGATGGAGAATTCCTCCTGCTCCCGGTGGTTCCGTTTGCCTCAGCGGGGGAAAGGCATTTTCTGTGCTGCTGAGGAAGGGCAGGTCTCTGCTGGTGACACTTCAAACGGTAATAAAACCAGAAGTGTCTCGGTGTGTTCTCTGTGAAGAGCAGGAGGAGATCCTGCAAGCAGAGGCTGAGGTGATGAATATGCAGTCAAGAGCCAGTAAAGACCAAAAACTGAGATGTCCTTGCCCTGCCAGCAACGGTGTGTGTGCCTGTGAGAGCCCCCTTGGATAGACACATCCCTGGGAGGACCAAAATCACCTTCTGATGAGGGTGGTTTGAACCAGAAAGAGAGATTTCCCCCTCACCAGCCTCTGGCTGAGGCTGTCCCCAAAGTGTGTCACAAACAGATCTCACACTTCCTCCATGCTGAGGTCACCCAAGCTGCCTGGGTCCTTTTCATCTGCCAGCAGCTGCTGATGGGTTTTTCCCGTCCTTCAGAGCAGAATTTCACTAAATATTTTTTCTCTGCTCTCCGGGCAGCTGACTTCTGCCTGGGGCTGCACACAGCCACGCTCAGCTTCTGATCATTTTTTTCTTTTTTCTATCCTGAGCTGACCCCCCAAGGTGTGAACTGCCCTTGTATGAGCCAACCTGGGCTCTCACTGCCTCCAGGGCTGTTTCACCTCCCAGAGGGTGCCTACCCACCCTTTGCTTGCCTTCCTCAAGAGAATACAGGGGTTTTTTTCACTTCAGAAACTGGCATTTTGGAAAGATGATGAGGTCACAGGCTCCACAGCCCTGTAAACATTGGCATGAGACAGCTTGTGTGAGGAAAACCCTGCATGTGTCAGATACACCAGCCCCATACAAGAGAAAACGGCTTAATTCTGGTTGTTTGAGCTTCCATTTTTTATGTGAACGATCAGGCTGACCTCAGGGGGAAATCATTTTGATAAGATTCCATGTTTCTCTGTGGTTTGGGGTGGGATGTGGAGTAATGGTTGGCTAATCCTGCTGCTGTAGCCTTCTGCAAAACAAAGGATGATGTTCTTGACGTTCCTGATCATGCTCAGGAGAGCCCTGTTCCTCTCTGCTACATTTTTTCTTTCTTTTCTTTTTTTCTTCTAAAGGGGAAGGGGGCAAAAAGTTTTGAGGCCTTCTTACAACATCAGAAGAAAAAAGAAAAACAACAAGATAACAGCCCCATTTGCTCCCCTCTGTGTGTCACTTTTAACATTACAGGTAAGACAGATTTTCTGTGTCACTGTGTTTTGTGCATTTGAAGCTCTGCTCTGAATATCATGTTAATGCAGAACTGTGTGCTCTAGTTCCTTGATTTTTGTGGGTTTTATTGGTTTCTTTTAAAGAAGGGGGATTGAGGAGGAGAAGCCTTAAGACATGGGAGCTGTTAAGCTGCACTTTGAGAAGTTTTGTGCACCCTGCAAACACGCAGTTGTTCAGGAATCTCCTTGCTTGGCTTCAGGAGATTGACAGGCTGTCCTGCAGCCTCAGGTTTAGTAACATGTTTTGCCAAGTTTTGCAAAGTCAGCTTGGTGGTATGGACACGGGCTATCCTGCAGTGTTCAGAAATGCTTTAAAAAACAAAGCCCTCCGGAGGCATGGATGCTTTCCTGTGTGCTAGTCCCTTCAATTTGGAGATTTCTCAGAGCAGACTCTATGGCTCAGCCTGCCTGAAGTTGTTTTGGTATCTGCAGCACTCTGCTTAATCAACACTTCAGATACCATCCAGCTTGGAAGCCATTCATGCCATGAGAGCTCTCTAATAAACTTATTTACTTTCTCCCCTTTTTTTTTTTTTTTTCCTTTTTAAGCAAGTTTACATCTAATTTTGGCTCATTCCAAATTTTTACCATATATGGTCAGGGCTCCTTTTCAGACTTTGTCAAAATGAAATGTGATGATTATAGAAAAAATGAATTATGGGAGGGAAACGAGGAGAGCTCATTTGTTAATCCCCATTGTTCCCAAGTTGTCTGTTGCTCTGTGCAGTATCTCAAACCACACATACATCAGCTGATTTTGCCAGAGAGTGCCCAGTGGGTGGCCTGATATACTGGTGTTCCCAGCTGGATTCTGCTCTTTTTCTTTCACCCTCCTGTTATGTGTTTTCTGCCATGTGTAAAAAAAAAAACCCACCACCTATGATTAATATCTCTGTTTTAAGGATGTACTTAAGATGCCTTGAGGTCAAACGTGTGTCAGTCAGCTTTTGAAAAGTCTCTTGAGGAGGATATAGTTCCCAGCATCTCCTTCCTGATTCCTGTTCTACAAAGGAAGGATAACAACATTACTTTCCCTTTACAAAGTGCTTGGAAGGTACAAGTGCAAAGTATTTTAATCTATTATGCAATCAGTCGCCTATTTTTAGTACCTGAGCCATTTTTAATGTTCCTTTTGCAATGCAAATTTCCTTCTGTTAAGTCTGACAGAACGAACTGTTTCAAGCACTTAAGCCACAAGGAGCAGGGAGTGGGGGATATGCTGGGGACTGGTTTCATGCAGCTCTTGTGGAAGGTAGGGTGCAGCAGAAAAGGATCAGAGAACTCCTGTGAGACTCCTGCAGATTAAACGGTGAGAGACTCCTCTTAAAATCCCAGGGTTTCAAACTGCATGAAAGGAGGTGAAAAAAACGTTTTATATGCAAAAGAGAGCCAAGCTCAGTTAACGATGGTATTTCCCCTCCTCTTTCCAGTAGGGTGGTGCACCTGCAACCAGGACAGCTATGGAGAAGAGTGGGAACATTCAGCTGGAGATTCCTGACTTCAGCAACTCTGTCCTGAGCCACCTGAACCAGTTACGCATGCAGGGTCGCCTGTGTGACATTGTGGTCAACGTCCAGGGGCAAGCATTCCGTGCTCACAAGGTGGTGCTGGCTGCCAGCTCGCCCTACTTCCGAGACCACATGTCCCTGAATGAGATGAGCACCGTTTCCATCTCTGTCATCAAGAACCCTTCTGTTTTTGAGCAGCTCCTCTCTTTTTGTTACACCGGCAGGATATGCCTCCAGCTGGCTGACATCATCAGTTACCTAACGGCCGCCAGTTTCTTGCAGATGCAGCACATCATAGACAAATGCACGCAGATCCTGGAAGGAATTCATTTCAAAATCAACGTTGCAGAGGTGGAAGCAGAGTTGAGCCAGACCAGGACAAAACATCAGGAGAGACCACCAGAGTCTCACCGGGTGACGCCGAACCTGAACCGTTCTCTGAGCCCGCGTCACAACACCCCAAAGGGGAGTCGCCTGGGCCAGGTCAGCACAGTGCTGGATATTAGGGAGCTCAGCCCACCCGAGGAGTCCACCAGCCCCCAGATAATCGAGCAGAGCTCAGATGTGGAGAGCAGGGAGCCCATACTACGGATTAACAGAGCAGGACAGTGGTATGTGGAGACGGGAATGGGAGACCGCGGGGGACGGAACGATGATGACATGAGGGTGCTGGGAGGAGTACGAATTAAAACGGAGAACCTGGAGGAGTGGCTTGGAACAGAGCATCAGCCCTCAGGAGAAGATGGGAGCAGTGCTGAGGAGGTCACTGCTATGGTGATAGACACCACGGGCCACGGACCAATGGGCCAGGAGGCTTACGCTCTTAGGGTCGTCTGGGGCCAAAGTGGTCAGGCCAACCAGCAGTGAGATTGACAGGTGAGTTTCTTTTAATTGCTGATCTTATTTGTAAAAGGAGGTGGTGCAAGATCTTCCTTTGGATGGGTTGGGTTGGTCTCTTGGGAACGCTTCCCCCCCTTCTGTTGCCCTTGGCCATGTTACACGTGAATGCTGAAGAGATTTTGTTCTTGGTATTAGGAAGCATATCCAGCTTGGGTTATAGTATTTTGGACTGGGTGATGATCAGAGTAGGATCTCCAGGTACAGGCTAGCTTGGTAAATAAATTAGCACTCAGAGGTACATAGATTGGATTTCTATCTCTTGTTGTGTAGCTGAGGTGGAGCTTTTGTCTACAGTTGAGTCTCAGTAGGGATCGTGCTCAGCACTGGAATTAACAAGGTCATGGACAATGTGTGTTACTCAAAGTGTCACTGCAATGGTGCCTTGTGGCCTGAACATCTGGGGGTCTTTCTGTTGGAGAAACAATCTGGTCACCAGCTGTAGGTCAAGAGGAATTCTTCCTGGTGGTCCAGGAAAGTGGTGAGTCATGGGTTTACATCTTCTGAAGCAGTTGAAGTGGGGAACTTGTCAGCCTCTGCTGTTGTTTTGATTTATACCAAAGAGCAGAAAAGCCTCTACTGAAAAGAGGTGACATCTCCTGTGTTTTGATTCTCCATCCATTTGCTTCCCCTCCACTCCAATATTTGGTTCCTCACCCTTCCCCCAGGCCAGATAACAGATCTGATAAAGGCAGAGCTGTTGTCTTTGGGGTTTTGTATTTGGGGGGTTTCCCCCCACATCTGCCTTTCTTCTAGTTCATTCCCACTGGTCCCACAAGCAGGAGAGCCACCTGGAAACAGTGGATATTCTGTCACTTGTCACTTACTAAATGCATGTGTGAGAATGACTGCGAACTGGCCCCTAAGGGAGTAATCCTTTCCTAGTTCCTTAAGTATTTTCCAAGGATCAGCTGGCCTCAAGCATCTCTTTCTGCACAGCACTCAATATCCACTGTTTCCCACCTGGAGACCATCACATGCCTTGAAAGGGGGAGGAGGGTGTGGGATGCTGAAGGAGAGAGGTGCCCTTAGAGGAATGATTTCTTCTGCTGGGCACCTGCTGAGTCACTGAGCACATGTTGGTTAACTTGCTGTAGCGACCAAAAAAGCTCTCTTGTTACTGAACTGGAAGCCAAATGACTCAGTTTTATTTTTCAGATGTTAAGACTGAAACCACAGACCAGTCTGACTTGGTTTTTCCTTTATGCTTGCGCTGTTCCGCCTCCCGTGTGTTAGCTGGTGAGGACGAAGAGATGCTACACAGGTGCCTCTATTGCTCACCCGTTGTTCTAAACACTGTAGTGACCTGATGCCCATTAAATACTCCGTTTACACTCTTCCCCCACCCCACAGATTCAGCCCCTCTGGCAGCATGGTTGCTGTGGCTGAGCGGTACAGATCCAAAAGCGAATCTCCCGGGCGGATGGATGAGCCCAAGCAGCCCAGTTCCCAGGTAGGCAGATCAAGAAGCTTGCAAGTAAATCCTGGCATTGAAGGTGAAGCAGTCTGTGTCGTGATGAAGTGTTTGATATTTTAGATTTGCAAGCAGTACTCTGTGTGAAACAAGGACCTCTTACTGGAGCAAAGGGTTTAGTTGCTCACACAGAGAGCGTGTGCTGTCTATATGTGATTTAAAACTGATTTTGGCCATCACTTGGGATTTCAGCCAGATACCTGGAAAACATGAGGAGTTTCTCTTGTTGTCTAAGGGCATAAATGTCAACCCTCGGTCTGGGCAGGCCACCAATTCCTGAGGAGAAACCCTGTTTGCCTGCAGAGTTGGAAATGCCCCAAAAACACTGACAGCAAATCCCTGAGCTGAGAGAGGAGGTGTTGGCTTCTGGGGAAGACTGAGGGGTGGCAACAGCTGAACCATTCCATGCCAGTTCCAAAACCATTCTGACAAGCCCTCCAGGCACTACACCAGTAAACCTTCAGGGCAGAGTGTATCAAGACTGTGGGTTTGTACAGAAGTCTCTGCCCTGTCCCCAAGGGACTGTGTTGCACAGCAGAATTTGCAATGTAAAGTAGCTAGGAGATATGCTTTCTTGGGGTACAGGCATAATTTGGGGTATGAGGGTGAGAAACACAGAAATGCAGGAGATCAATTGGCTGCAGGGTGCAGCAAAGTGGGGCATGGTGGTACCATCTGTGCCTAAATCATTTTGATTTAATTTTTTTTGTTGTTGCATAGAGTCAGTATTGCAGTGCCACTAGTGCAAGTGTATCACCCAACACTATAGGAATCCTGTTGCATGCCTGGCAGATAAGTAACACTGCAGTTTGTAATCAAATGACTTCGGTGAAGACAGGCAAGGAATTACCAGGCTGCTTTGCCCTTGAGTGAGACCAAGTGAAGCAAAGGGAAAAAAATCATAATTGCTGGCTGCTAACTTCGTAACCCACTTCCATAAAAGATACCTTTTTGTTCCTGTTTTGCCAAAGCTTTGTTTTGCATGCTCAGAATACGTTTAGGATATTCCAGGTCAAACTAACCCTCCAGGGCAAATGCAGCATACAAAGCAATTTTAGCTGAACATACAGAAAAGCTGCTATTACTTCTCCAGTGTGAGATGGCCTCAAAGGTAAAACCATAGGGCTAACATGTACAGGCAAAGTATCATCAGAGAACCATGGAATGGTTTGAGTTTGAAGGGACCTTAAAAACCACCTAGTCCCCAATAACCATGTGCAGGGACACTTCCCCCTAGACCAGGTTGCTCCAAGCACCATCCAGCCTGGCCTTGAACACTTCCAGGGATGGAGCAGCCACAGCTTCTCTGGGCAAGCTGGTCCAGTGTTTCACCACCCTTACAGTGAAGAATTTCACCTTCCACTCTTCTGGTATTGCCATATTGATGCTAAAAATAAGCAGTCATTGATCTGCCCCCCATGGAAGAGTGGAAAGCAAGTACCACAACTTTGTGCTTACTTCTTAGCAGCTCACCAGTGTTTTTGTGTCTGGATTCAGCAGCACCTGGCACAGTGCCACCACAGCTGTCACCTGTGCAGCCCTGGCACTGGAGGAGGGGCCCTCCTGCTGTCACACTGGTTGCTTGTCCGTGTTTGGCATCATTGGGAAACAAAGAGTGCAAGATTGAAGAGTGCAAATGCTGCATCCTCCAGCACAGAGGCATTCAGGAGACTCTGCTCGTTCTGAGCATGACAGCAAGAAGTGGCTGTCCCAGAGCCCAAGCTTGTGGCTCAGAGTTTCTCTGGGCTGTTTAGCTCTCTGGCTTCAGAAAATACTGAGGAGCCAGTGAGTCCTTGCTATGTGACTTGTGCCAGGCACACTAGCTCTCTGTGCTGCACATCCTCCCCTGCAGCACCACAGGGCTGGGATGGGTCACATGGCCATTTAGGCAAATGTGATTCATTATAAAATGAATCCTGAATGACACCAGAATAAATAACCCCTGTCAAGTGACACCTGAGGAGTTTCAGATAGGATTTGTAGTTTATTTCACCTTTGTTTTACTGCATGCTCATCAACTGGTTTGGGTTTTTTGACCTTTAGAAAGTTAAAAAAAAATAAATAAAATGTGATCTACAGTATTTTAATTAAACTGACTCAAAAAGTGATGTGTATTGACACATTTGATCCACAGCTCTGTCGGTGGCTGAGCACCCTCCTGACAAGGGCTGTTTTGTCTTCCCTAGATCTAGTGAGTGACTTGGCAGAAGGGTCCCCCTCCACCCCTCCCCCCCAGAGCAGAGGTTTCTAATTGATTGCTCATTTGTCTTCAGCCCCAAGGCTCCAGTTAAGTGCTTAAATGTGTGCTTGAGGTTGAAGACATTAGCGCTGCTGATTTCGAGGTTTGGCACAGGCTTCACCTCTTTTACTGCCTGGCTCGGGGCCCGATCTTTCTCGCAATTTGTTTTTGGCTGCCGGTTATTTTAAATCCCCGCTGTTGCCTTTGCAGGGAGAGGAATCAGCCATGCTGGGAGTCAGCGGTTACGTGGAATACCTCCGGGAGCAGGAGGTTTCGGAGCGCTGGTTCCGCTACAACCCGCGGCTCACTTGTATTTACTGCGCCAAATCCTTCAACCAGAAAGGCAGCCTGGACCGGCACATGCGTCTCCACATGGGCATCACCCCTTTTGTCTGCCGCATGTGTGGGAAGAAATACACCCGCAAGGATCAGCTGGAATATCACATCCGCAAGCACACGGGCAACAAGCCCTTTCATTGCCACGTCTGTGGGAAAAGCTTCCCTTTCCAGGCTATCCTCAACCAGCACTTTCGTAAGAACCATCCCGGCTGTTTGCCTCTGGAGGGGCCTCACAGCATCTCTCCCGAGACCACCGTCACCTCCCGGGGGCAGGCAGAGGAAGAGTCACCCCCTCAGGAGGAGGCAGTCGCTGTGGGGGAGACGGCACAGGGATCTGTGTCCACAACTGGGCCAGATTGAAACAGAGCTGCAGAGGCTGGGGAGAAAAGACTGTCTTCCCAATTTTGGCTCTGAAGAGTCAGCACCAACCTGGCAGGCTGGTACTGTTAATTCGTGCAATGCCACCACTGGACAGAAGGAAGCTCCCAAGATGTTTGCCAAAATTGCAAAATCTTTCCCTCTTTCTCTCACAGACCCACACACACGTTCAAGGTTTTTCTCCCTTATTCCTTCTCCTCTTGGAGGAAAACGAAACAACTGTGTCAATCAACTTCTTATTCAGGGATCGACAGGATTTTAAATTTTTTAATGTTCCATAGTGATCTGGGACGAGCAGTCATTTGTATTTCTCAGCAGCATTTTGGCCCAGCAGGTAGGTCCCACCAGCCACCGGCCTCACCCAATCTGCTGGTCCAGCTCAAGGGGAGAGCAGGTATGAGGTACCATTGCCTTTCTCCCTCCCCCAGGTAGCTGCCACGTTAAAGAAAATGAAAAAGACTCTCGTGGTGGAACCTGCCTTGCCCAAGCATATTTATCCTCGTCTTATTTTTGGCGTGTGTCTTTTTACCTTTTTACTTAGACTTTATTTTAGGGCTTTCAGCTCGCCTCTCCCAGGCGCGCAGCCTTCGACGCCCCTTTTTAAAAGCGTGCAGGGCTATAAAGTGATGTTCTAGAGGTCAGCAAAAATTTGAAGCACTTCAGCTACTGGAAGTGAAATTGAGCAGCTGTGAGGTTTGCATGACTCGCGCTGGGAGAAGGGTTGGAGGGGTCTTTTGGAGGAGGTTGGCCTTTGCTGTTGCGGATCCAGAAAGTTCAGAGCACTCCGATGTCCTGGCCGGTGCACTGCCATGTGGTTCGGGTGTTGCTGAGCATTAGAAAGATTTTTTTCTGGACTGTGGACTTAAGAGGCTGGCTACCAAAGTTGTCCTTCACCCCTGCTCTCCCCTCGACACGCACTTGATCTTTTATAACAGCAATATGGTATAGTGAAATACTATTGTCCCACCTGAGCAATCGTGGGTGGTCGCTTTTAAACTTCTTTCTACAAACTAGTTTGATAACTTTTTTTATCAATGAAATGCAAAAAGAAAAGAAAACCCTACTTTATTTCCTTGTAACAGTTCGGGAAACCTAAAAGTGAATGGTTCCTAGAGCAATCACAACTCTGTCCCCTTGCATGGACTTAAACTTTTGTAATCTAAGCAGCTCTGATGTTTAGAGCAAGTTAAGCAAACCCAGAGACATGCCTGCCTGTGTTCTGCAGGTGTTTGCACATACTTACATGTTTCATAAGCAGAAAAGCATGGGACAGGTAGGTAAGAGCAAATATCCATACATCTTTTGAAGAAGTCTTTTTAAAAATATGCAATACTTTGAGAGTTTTTTCTGGTTCTGATGCCGAGTTGTTCGTGGTGGAAGGGGAAAATGAATGACAGGTTGTGCAGATTTGGTCTGGGAGAGGAAGTTTGGTTGAAGGTTCTCTCGAGGATGCATAATGTATACAATAAGGAAGGATGAAGTTTTGAGTCTTAAGGTGATGGGAGGACCAATGAGACATTGGAAAAGGAACATACTGCATCTTGCTTTGCCAGACCAAGGCAGGTGAGCAGTGAGCATGGGCTTGGAGGGCAGAAGACTTGCCAAGTGAAAATAAAGCTTGCCCTATAGTCTGACTAGACAATTTTGGGCACATGAAACTAGAGGATCTTCCAACCCAAACAATTCTGTGATACCCACCTTGCTCTCCCCACCTGCAAACTAGGATTTGGAATCATTTTCCTGTCCCTTCACAGGGGAGAATTTGGAGAGGGGTGATGTATTCTTACCTTGCTTTGTATATTTTTCTCTTAAGTGATGGGTCTCACTGTTCCTCCCACACCTCTCTCCAAAAGCAGATGTGGCTCCAACGTGGGGTTTTTTGGTGTGTGTGTGTGGGTAAGGGAAGGACTTGGTGCCAGGATCATGTGTAACAGGGGTGTGCTCCTAAGAGAGGAACCCTTGTTAGTGTTCTGAGCCAGGCACCTGTAAAATACAATTTCATTGAACATTTCAAACAGGAAAGCTGATAATTACATCTCTGTTTTCCTGTCCCTTCTTCCTCCTCTCCTGTCAAGTGCACCATCATGCAGTGAATGATTTTCTAAGCAGCCACCTGAAGGACCAGCCCTGTTGGGTTTCCTGTCAAAGGTCAAACAGGATTGTACCAAACAGTCAGGTTACCAGAGAGCAGTTGCAGAAGGTGAGAGAAAAGAGGGTGGCTGAGGTAGGTTTTGTTGCAATCGAGGTGCAGGGAGGAGTGGAGATGTGCAGAGGATGCTGCTTTAGTCATAGCTTTTGAAGTTACCAAAAATCAAAAAGAAACAAGTTAAAAACTTCTAAATCCTATCCTGTTCACACTAGAGAGCATCAAAAGTTACTTTTTAGTTGCTTAAAAGATTTTTAAGTGTTTAAAAATAGAACTTTTAAAAGAATACTACCAAACTATAAAAACATAAAATTATTTATATACATATATTATATATAAATATAGTGGGAAAGTTTCCCTGCTAAGCTTGCTGTGAAGATAAGGGTGAAGGTGCAGTAACTGCTAAATAAGCAACATTTTTCTGAAACAGATGGCAACCCATCCATCAAAGCATAGTGATGAAGGGCTGACATAAAACAGCAAATGCCTTTAGTCATGTGGCAGAGCTGTGAGTTTCTTGAGCAGGTTTTTGGTTTACTGTTGTGATACTGTGAACAGAGGAGCATCCTAACAGTGCAGGATGCCAGCAGTGTGTCCCATTTTGCTGATTCTCTTACTTTCAATTGGCCTGGTGAAAAACATGAAATTGGTCCTTCATATTGTACTAGGCTAGTCTGAAAACAAAGCTTGTGAAAGAATTGGGTTTTTTTTTTTCCTCTTTTATGTTTTGGTTTGGGTTTTTTGTTTTGTTTTTTGGGGGGGGGCTTTTTTGTTTTGTTTTTTGGGTTGTTTTGTTTGGGGTTTGTTTTTTTTTTTGGTGCAGAGGTTGCCACTGTATAAACAATCATTTCTGATTGCATGCAAAAGAGCCAATATTCTTGCCTGGGCCTCGCTGAGGTGAAGTTTATAGCTTGTAGCTAGAGTCAGTATAAGGTATGGTAGTGGGAATCATTTTAATATTATTTCTGTACATTTAATGGATGTGTATGTGTATGTATGTGTGGGAATCATGGTGTCTGTAATGTTTTCTTGAACAGAGCTGAAAGCAGTTTAGGCCCAACTGCACTAGAAGGTGGAGTTCAGAGGAATTGTTTATTCATCTTCTCTTTCAGTGGTTGATTTCCTCAGTGCAGATAAAGCCAAGGTTTGAGAAAAAAAAAAAAAAAAAAGGGGGTTGGAGGTCATATACAGTATGGAAAACCTTATGTGAATTTTCTGGCAGTGGTGTAGCTACTTGGAGCTGCTCTCCATAGCAGAGTGATCCCATCTTTTGTTTCCTCTCCATTGCCAAACCATGTAGCTCTTGACAGTTGCACTGATGCTGTGGAGAGTCAGATGCTAACTTTCCAAATGTGAATGCTTCTGCAAGGGGTTGAGGCATGGCTTTGCATTCCCACGTCTAGCTGCAGCTTTCTCTCCTCTGCCAAAACTGTGATTTCAACTGTGATTTTAGGAGGATGTGAAGAGAGCTCTGTTGTATTTTAATACCTCTGTATGTAACATTTCTCTCCTCTTCAGAGTTAGGGCTTACTAACCTCTTTGCTTGCCTCAGGCAACGAGGGGAACACTCTGTTTCTGCAGTTTTCTCTCTCACAGGAGGAACACATTTCTTAGTTCTTTGCTGTGTCAGAGAAGCCTTCCAAATGAAGGCTTCATTTCCAAGTGAAGTGTTGCAGTTATCTCCTTGAACCTGCAAAAGGCCCCTGTGGCAAGTCACAGCAGAGTGACATGACATTGGCCGTGTCCATTTCCTGCTGCTGCCAGGTTCCCTGTGAATAGCTGTGAAAATAACCAGAACTCTGTTAATTCTGTGCTGCTGCTTTGGGAAGAAGCTAAAAAACCTCTTCCTTTCAGGAGGATGAGTGGTGTGAAGCTGGGAGAGGAAAAAAAACCCAGGTCTTTTTGCTTTCTTGCCAAAGGAGGATGGTAAAGCAAACTCAGCTTCTCCTTTCCAGCAGCCAGACAGAGAGGGATGGTCAAGGAGGCTTCATGAAGTGTGAATTTATTACAGGAGGCTGAGAACACACTTAGAACCTCTTACTAAGATCCAGGGATATCACAGCCTGGTAGGAGTCTGAGCAGCCAATGTAGGTGGGCAATCCCTCACTTGTCCTCCCAGCATTGTCTGGTCCTTTACCTACATCTTCTCTACAGTATCTTCAAGCTGTGATCTGTTTCATAAACTGTCGGAAATTTGGGGTGGCTGAAGGGCAGGAAGAAGAGAAAGTGTTTTGTGTTTTCTTCTCTTTTAAATCCAGCCAGGGTCACTGGTGACTGTTCCCATCCAACAGGTATTCAGAGCTTGGGTTGCATTTGGAACAAGCTGCAATCTTGCTGGAGAGCCTAGCAGGCTAGGCTTGGGAAGGAGGGCACAGAGCCAGGATTTCAGCTCTCAGTGTGATCAGGGTTGAAGTAAATGGACAGGACAGATCTCCCTGCTTGTCCTGTTCTTGGTTTGTGAGAGCTAAGTGACTTTGTTTTCCTGGGCAGGCCAGCAGTAATGTTATTTAAAAGAGTGATACCCAGTTGGATAAATGATTCAAACCACTCTGCCTTCCAGCAGAGTCCTTCTGCCACCTTGGGGCAGATTCAGCCTTGAGGATGTGTTTGCCAGAGCAGAGCTGGAGCTTTTATTTGCTGCTGACTTCCTCTCTCCTGCAGAACCCAAGGTATAAATAGGACAGCTGAAAAGGTGCAGTTTGTTTGGATGGAAGGCAGCTTGTGAGGTGAGACTGTGTCATGCATATTTAAAACCAACAAAAATCAGTACTCCTTCAACATATTATTTAAACTTTATCAAAATCTGCTCTTTGATCCATGAGATGCTGGTTAATTCAGTCATATCAGCATCCAAGTGTTTCTGCAGATTAGTGACACCAAATGCTGTTCTTGCTTTACTGGAAATATTTTTGGGATGGGAGAAGTCAAGGAGCGGCAATTCAGGAAACTTCTATTTTTTTTTGTCAGGGCTTGGGCTCTGAATTTCCCCTGGGAGCTGAGCCCATAGCTAGGACTGCAGTCAGAGAGTGTGGGGTCTTGCAGTGGAGCTGCCCCTGATCCCCAGTGTAGCCTCATCTGGTGATAATGATATCCTCAAGGATGAGCATTCCTCCTGTCACGAGGTGAGATCCATGCAGAGAGTTTTGATGGCTTCAGTGGAAAGTCCTAAAGAGGAGTTAAGTAGATGTATTTAATGATTGTCATTCAAAGGATGTTTTAATGTAAAATACATACCTATATATGTATTTACATTTTTATATATATTTGTAACCAAATAAAAGCTAGAACTATGCAAACACTACTGGCTGCTGCTTGAAACTAACGTCTTACCAGAACATTTTGGAATAGAGTAGATTTAGAGTAGATTTGGGATTTGTTTGTTTGTTTGTTTTTTAAATAAAATGCAGCAGACCAAAGTTTTGCTGCACTTAGTCTTATTAGAAGCATAGGTTATTCCTAATCTGGAACCCACTCAAGTGGGTTATAAAATCACCTGAAGGGTCCTACCATCTCTAAAATATTTCCATCTGCTGAAAGGCTTTATTTTGCAAAACAAGGAAACACAGAGGCTTGGACTAGGAGAGATTGAAAGTGATGTTTGGGATGAGAGTTAGAAGAGAAGGAGAATCAAGGAAAGACTGGGAGGATTTGCTTATGGATGTAGGATTGAGTTGGCTTCAAGGAATCTTCCCACTTGTGGATGTGTCCATCGCTGGTAGGGAGGCAGCAACTGAAGCATCACCAGGCTGAATTCTGGTCCCAGTGGAGGTATCAGAATCTTCCTGCTGAATCTGATGGTACTGGAGTTTAGGCTGCTGGGACAAATCTCACATTTCTACCATTTCTTTGTGTCAGAGCCAATCTTTGCTTTTAGGATTGTCTACGGTATATCCAACTGTAACCTTCAGAGACCTTTGACTTTATATTCCTGAGGACTGTAGAAAATTCAGGTTTCCTATAACATTATCCTCATCCCAACTGTGAACAAGTTACTACTGCTTCTTCTAATTTATTGCCCTTCTCTTCCTGAATGTCTGTGTGATCCAGCTGTTCACCAGCGCCGCCTTCCAGTGCTTCATTAGCTTTTATGCACAGGGAATTGTTGCAATGGATAAGTTGACCATGCTAGTTGGAAGAGTAGAAGCCTTTGGAGGATGACTTGCTTCCTCTAGCTGTTGTTAGGGAGTGCACACACACATACCTGTATATACATATATGTATACATATATAAAACGTTTCAATATAAACTCATTTAGCATTATCCTTATTTAATTTATATTTTAATCCAGTTGTAAACCAAAGTATTACAGCTTGTGAAATTATGTCTCTCGAAAATAGGAGGAACCTTTTCAGTTGAGAGCTCTGAAAGATGTTTGCTGACAGAAAAAAAGTGAATACAAATAAGCTTGAAGACTTTGTGCTGCTGAATCCTGGAGATTTGAAGCTTCAGAATGATTTAAGATTTGGTGGATTAAGTTTGATGGTGGGGAGGCAGTGTGGGTTACCATTTGAAAACACTGTTGTGTTGGGTTTTTTCCCTATGCCATATAACTTGGCATTGGGAGGGACTGCTACACAAGCAGCATCTGATGGAGAAGAGGCACATGGTTAAAGCCAAGTGGGTGACATCAGGTAGTGCTGTTTGCTCTGTTGTCTTCTGCTCACAGCTGAGCTGAGCTGTTTTCAGCTCTGGGCATCTCAGTACCACCTTGTCTAATGACCCTGCAGGGGGTTGGTCAGTTGATGGTTTGTGTGAGGGCAGTGAAGATGTGACTTGGCAGCATTTCTGCTTCTGGGCTTTTCCAGCAGAATCACTTTGGGGTCTCTGCCACCCTGCTGTGCCTGCTGGTCACAAAACCCAGGGCTTCTGCCCTGCCTCTTGAATTGGGATTCCTTAAGGAAACACAAGGACTTGCCCACTGGAATGCCTCCAGGAAATCCCCTGCAAGGGAAAATGAGGGAGGAATTTAGGTGCAGGTTTCTTAATTTTCCTGTTACATGGATCTAAAGTGATTCCACATGTCCTCTGCCTGACTCCTTCTTTATATAAATGCAGGGTTTGGGTGAATTTTTGGAAACAGGTGTAGAAAAGATGGGATTGGCTGTCTCAGTGCTGGCACTGCTTCTGCCCGTGTCCCTTTTGGCTTGCAATTTCTTGCTGTGGTGTCTTAACAAGAGTTGGAGCTGAGAGGTGTTTGTTGAGACCCAAGTTCAGCTGCCACCAACCAGGTGCTCCTGGGCCTTGGCTCCTCAGTGCTGTCACCCCCATAAAGGTGGTGAGCCTTCTGAAGGCTTGGAAATGGCAATGTTTTTCATGGTACTTAACAGTTTTGTAGCAAAAAATTTCTGGCAAGCCTAGAAATGATGAGAAAATAATCAAACTAGTCTGGCACAGCTGGGAGCTGGAGAGAGAATAGGCCACAGAAAAAAACACTAATGTATTTTGTGTCTGATGCACAGTTTTAGGAAACAGGCTATTCACTGATGTTTAGAGGTGGTTGTTGTTGGGTTTTTAATGTAACTTCTCTGGAGGTGCACGTTCTTCTGTCCCCAGTGGAAACAAATTAGTTCAAAGACAAAACCTTGCTGATCCTTCTGGGCCAGGGAGTAATTGCTCCCAGGAATTAGCAAATGCTACGAGCAAATTCACCTCTAACAGCCTCCCACAGGCTGTGCTTCATCTCCCTCTCCTGCTCCACCCACACTGGAGTCTTTTATAGAAGGTTACCCAGTGTCCCTCATATTCAGCAGGTCCACCTACCCTTAGTGATTTAAGTTCATTTAATACTCCCCCAGCAGGATTAATTACATACATGCACCTCACTGTATACCAAGCACTCTGCCAGCCACATGCAGTAGAATTTTTAGATACTAGATCTGGCAAATATAAAAAGACTGTAAGCTAATCTCTTTCTAATTGCAGTCACCAGGTACCACAGGTTGAGTACAAGACCCCTTCTGTGCCAGGTGCTATATGAATAGGTGTGATCATCATCCATCAGCTCAAATTCCTTTGGATTTTGCCATCCTGTAAGCAATGTCATTGCAGCGGTGCTTCTCAGGGCAGCTGTGAGGAGAAACTGGTATGATACCAGAGAAAGGAAAAGCATGCTCAGAAGAGGAGAGGTATCTTAGACCAAGCACTGGCTGCTAATTGAGCAGAAAAGAGCTATGTGCTTGAGACAGTGGTCTGCATGGGGAGTTTTGGTATGAAGTTTGCTTTTGTTTCAGTACTATCTCCTTTACCTATGTCATTTCTTCTGTTTAAACTCAGTAGCCAAGGGGAGGCTGCAGAGAAGACGGAGCCAAACTCTTCTCAGAGGTACAGGATGGAAGGAGGAGCAGCAGTAGGCAGAAGTTTATACAGGGCAGGTTTAGGTTAGGTATTCCAGTCTGGGTTTTTTTCACCATGAGTATGGCCAAAACAGTACTGGAACAGGTTGTCCAGAGAGGCTGTGAAATCTCCATACTGGAAATAACCCAGACTTGAGCAGGCATGACCCTGAGTGACCTGCTGGAAGTTAACCCAGCAGTGAGGGGGAGGCAGCTCTGGGACGCATGGGCCTCCCTCCCTCCCTCCCTTACTCTGGGCTTCTCTGTCACTCACCTGGACTATAAACTATTGCCCCACTTGCAGGCTACACTGCATAATACAAAACTAAGGGATAAAGATTTTTATCCCACCAATACATTTCCAGTTAATGCTTTTTTTTCACTTAACAGTTATTAATCTGTTAAATAACACCTTGTCTGCCAGGGTCTGTGGAGAAGTCCAGCTGCTCCCCATGTGTGAGTGCTGTCTCCAGGTCCTTGTTTCCATAAGACTATGGCAAGCTGTATTTTTATCTTCTTTTTTTTTTTTTTTTTTTTAGTATTATAATATAAAATTGATCAGCTTTAACAGGCTTCCTAGTTCATATAAGTTAAGCTTTTGAAACATATTCAGGTATCTTTTAAATACTGCTGTGTAAGTTCCTTGTTTAATCTGACATATTCTGATTTATTATTTTACTGCAGTTATCTAAGGCAGTACTTAAAAAAACACCCAGTGCATTATTATTTTGCAGACTGTCAGCTATGTTAAGGCTCCAGTTTTATTTAGTTTTTGTCTATGTACTTAACCTCCCCCTCAGATACATGGTTAAATGTTTTCATTATTTTTATATTTCAGTGAAGCTATTTATTTAAATGTTATCTTTGCAGTCAGACCCAATACCATTGGCTATGAAACTGTGAAACAATTAGGAATAAAAATGAAGCTCGATTTGTTAGTTCTACTACTGGTTGTAAAGTACAAGAAAGCAGCAAAAGGAAAAAAAGTACAATTGAAATTCCTCGGTTGGGGGTGGGGAGCTGGGGAAGGAATCACAAAACTACAGCTGGGAAAATTCTTGGAAATGAGTTTTAACCTGATGATGTTACTTCACTTGTTCCCCATTTGGTCAAGTCCAAAGGCTGTGTCTTCAGACCAGAGGATGATTGTCTGGGTCTGTTCCTTCACCTGCATGTCTGAGGGCATCGGTCTGGTGCAGGAGTTGGTGCTCCCGCAATGCTATTTGCTTAGAGTTTAGGTGTCTTAAGGAAACTCTATGGATTACTGTGAAGCTTTTATTTAATACTTCGTTGCATGTCAGTTGGTAACTGAACAGACCTCCTGGCTTAACAGAGGTGATGGGGAAGAAGGAAATGCCATTTTGTCCTGGAGGCTGAGAGCTGCGGCCTCCGCTCACAGAAGCAGGCAGTGCCGTCCTCCCACTTACACCTTTGGTTTTGGCAAGGGGTGGAAAGCCTTGTCACCCCTGCAGTCCCCCTGCCCTTGGGGCATTTTCAGTTGGCTGGAGGCAAGGGGAATCAATCCTAAAGTTTGCTCTGTAAAACAGAGGGATGGAGGTTTTTTTTCCCACAGCCTGTCATCAGCGTGTGTGTGCAGAGCCCTGAGGGACAGTCAGAGAATGATGTCGCACGTGGTGCACAGGCACTTTCTCAAATGGTAGAAGGTTTCCAAAGTCAGGCTTAGGCTGTTGAGGGAATCAGCAGATCTGGATTTAAGATGGAGAGCAGAATTTTGTGATAGCCTTTCCTTAAGACTGATTCCTTTTGGCTCCCCTGAAGTTGTTGCCTGGACAGAAAGCTGAGGTGTGACAGACAGCTTCCACGATTGTGTTGTCACAGGGCAAGTGGCTGTGGGAAATACTCTGAAGTGAAAAGGGAGTGTTGTCATTCAAATAATGCATGCTTCTTATGTGTTTGTGTATGTAAAATTGCTAAAAGGAGAGGCCACGGGGTATGAAAGTAATCCTCAGTGGCAAAACAGGGACTTGTCTGAATAAGCTCTTTAAAAAGCTGAGTTAGGAAGAGAATCACACACAGCTGCATGTTCTTGCAGTAGCAGATTCCACCCCTTGTGCCCCACACTTGCAGGGAGGGTTAGCAAAAGACAGGAGAACACTGTTACCCGAGGTTAGCTGACAGAAACAACACAAGCTACTCAGAGTACTGCTTTGGTCTGAAAAGGGAAGAGAAGGGATGTGGTTTTTCATCTAGGCCTCTGGTATCTTAAGCACTAGGTGAAGCTCCCACGAGCTCTGCCCTAGTTGTCCCCAAAGCTGCCCTCTGCTCCCTCCTTTCCTTGCTCCCACCCCCACCTTTCCTGTACAACACTGTGAATATGACACCAGTAGCTCTTTTTAATGTTTCCACTCAAACTGCTCAGAGCATGAAACACTGTCCTGCGCTGTCACACGCTGATGCTGTAGCAGAGAGCCCTGTTCAGCTGAACAGTAACCCCCAAACAGGGACACTGATGATTGAGCACTTCCTTGACAAGCAGTGGAAGAGTATTCTAACAAGAATTAACAACTGAAGTCGCTTTGTGTAGCAATTTGCTGATCAAATTTGATTTTGTAACAAACTAAACTGACAATCAATTTCTAAAATGTAAAAGCCTCTTAGAGGGAATAGTCAAGTATGTCTTCAAAAGAGAGATTTAACCAGGATAACTTATAATAAAGAGCACAGGATTTTTTTTTTTTCCTTTTCTTGAGTAATCACTCCAGATACCAAGTTGTGTTAAGCAGCAGAAGCTTCACAGGACATTAACTACCTCTCTCTCTTGGAGTGCTGAGGTTACCACACTACACACTCTATCAGCAAAGCTTTCACTTAAAACAGATTTGTTTTCCTTACCTCTGTGTTTAAGAAATGCAGGTCTGCTCTGTAAAGTGACTCTAGGAAAATGGCATCTGGCAGGAGCAGGGGGAAGGCCTTTCAGGGGCCTTTGTCCCTCTTGGACACCACTTTCTCACTCCAACCCTTGCAGGTTTGCTCTGGGGCTGTGACAGTTCAGGGTGGATTTGTTAATTTTATGTATTCTGCATAAAAGCAAACTGTCCCATGGGCCAAAGGCTGCTGCAAGGCTGCAGGCTCAGCTTCCTGCACTGGGAAATTAATTAATGGTGTGGAAGGTAAGAGAATCCATCTCCCTCCTGCCTTCAAGGGAGCAGGCTGCAGTCAAAAAAAGCAATAAAACAAAAAACAAAACACTTTTATATGTTGCTCGTTAGTCAGCAGATCTGACTCTGCAAATTTATATATCTATATCTATATATATATATACACAAACAAATACAGAGAGCAGATCTCTCATGTGAAAAGGTGCCATTTTTTTTTTTCTAAAGAGTCTCTTTCCAAACTAGAACAGCACTTTAAATAGGTTCCTCTTTAAAAAAAAATAAGAAAAAAAAAAGAAAAAAAAAAAAAAAAAAAAAAGAAAAAAATAAGAAAACCCCTTTACTGAAGAAATGCACTTTAAATCCTAAGAGGAGTATGGCTGTTGCTGGCTTTTTTGTCACAGCTGTACAGGTGGGTGGCTCCTTGTCAGCCAGAGCCCGGGAGGGAGCGATGTTGCCGGACCCTGGGCCCGCAGCTCTACCTCCCACTCCCGCAGCCCTCCCGGCCTGGCACTGCCCGTGCCACCAGCTGGAGCTCCCACCACCACGGCAGCCCTGGCTGCAGCTCAGCCATGCTGTAGCACCAACAGGACCCCCCTGCATTGGCCTGTTGGAATCCTTTTGTCATCGGTCAAGAAAAAAAAACAAAACCCACCTTTGCCTGTAAAGAGTATGGAGACCCCAGCGGGAGCAGATCAGGAGTTCCACTCAGTGACAAGGCAGCAGCTCTGCACACAGGGCTGAGCTAAATGCAATGAGCAAAAGCCACAGGAAAGTTGTTAACTGGGGTCATGGGCTCTTTTTCCATAATGTGGTTACGGAGCTCTAGTCAGTTCAGTATTTTTTTGTTTGTTTGTTTGTTTGTTTCTTTTAAATCCAAGTTTGTCTGTCCCACATTGATTCTGCTCTGAGCTGGTTTGCAGAGTAACCATTTGTAAGAAAAATTGTGCTGTCACCTTCAACTGTTGACCTACAAATCAAACCTTTCAGAAGGACAGGTGTCCTAACACTCAAGACTTCCTTTCACAGTTAAGAAATTTCCTGCTGTACTAATTATTCTTTTTTTTTTTTAATTAATTTTATTATTGGTTGCAGTCCTTATTTCAAGAAAAAAAAAAAAAGTCAGTGTTCACACTAGTCTGCAGTAGGTTGAAGCGTGAGCCTACTGTGTGTAACTTGTGGATATCATACTGTTTTTAACTGATTTTTTACAAGCTGTTCCCAAGCCCATCCTCCACCATCCCTTTTCTTTCTCCTCCTCCAGTGGGAACTGGCAGGCAGAAGCTCTTTGGAGGGGCCACTGGTTCATTGGCCAGTGGCACACGGGGACAGCCAGGGCTGGTGGAGGAGGGGCAGGAAGGGTGGTAGGAAGAGCAGAGCTGGGGAAGGGGGAAATAAAAATCAAGGTAGAGGGGGCTGTACAATTGCATTGAAAGCAATTTAGCAAAACACACTCTCGTTGGACAGCTTTAAGAACAATGTGAATGAAAACTTAGCAACTTGGGTAGGAATCTTTGAAAATTCTATAAATGTATACTTGAAATTCTGTTTGTATCAAAAAAAAAAAAACAAAAACCAACAAATCACATTTTCTTCTTTCTTTTAACACTGTGTAAAAGAACATTATGCATGTGAGTGGTTTGAGAATTAAATGGTTTAATACTCAGATCCTTGTCTGTGTCTTGTAGCTGAGTGGGTCTGATGCTGATTTTCTCTTTGCTGCCTGAGTCACGTTGGTCACAGTACCAGAGCCTGGTCCCACCACTGCACTGCCCAGACTTTGGCAACATGGGAGAGGCTGAGTGGGGCCAGGCTGCTTTTCTGGGCATCTTGGATGAGTTCTGTCCATTTTTCAAGAACTTGCCTCATCACTTCTGCAGGCTCAGCCCTTTTTGCTCTCACTGTGCAGTCACTGCCAGCCAAGAGCCTGATGCCTTTGTGAAGCATTTTGGTTCTGCACCAGGGCAGGGAGACCCAGGCCTTGCCCCCCACCATCCTCATTCCCTGACCTCATCTCCCCAGCCCACAGCACAGCCCCAAGTGAGATGATTGTTTCTGGAGCTGCACAAAAAGGTAGCAAAGAGCAGATTAGGGTCCAGCAAGCAAAGACATGGCCATGAGTGCTGGAGTAGGACAGGGAGAGGAAGAGATGTTTTCTGAAATCATGATTTCCAAAACATTCCCCCTTTTCCTCCAGAGCCCCAGCCTCTGCATTGCATACACAGCTTCTTTCTGAGTTGTTCCTCTAGGCAAGCACATCACAAAAAGCACACAGGCTTGTATGTGTATGGGACTGATTGCTCCAGCCCAGTGACACATCAAAGGAGGTGACTCCGTGTCCAAACCACTCCCTGCTCACACCACCAACACAGATGCTGAAACCTACTGGGGAACAGGAGAGATCATCCTGCCAAACCTCTGACTGCTTCTAAAACTAGAGACCAAACATCTCCCACCAGCTCTTCAGCAGCCTGGCTCATCTCATGTAACTTTTGGCAAATCAGGGGCTGGTGTTGAGCAGCTCTGCCACCCACCAGACATTCTGCCCAGAGCCATGCAGAGGTGTGAAGGGCACTTGGGCTGCTGCTGTTCTGCTGACTTCTGCAGCCTGGGGTTCTCCTGATGGGACTGGGGCACGCAGGGAAGGGCCCGTTGACTGAAAAAGGAAAGTTTAAAGTCTAGGAAGTGACTTACTGAAAACTGTCCATTCAGAGAGCAGGTTGTTATGTACAGATCTACAGGTTTTTAATGTACCAGGGGAGCAGAGTTACAGTTTGAGGTCTAGAAGGAAGACTGGATGGAAGAATGACAGCGATGCTGGACTCATGTTGGGGTGCCACAAAAAAAATTCAACTTGGAATGAAGGATGGAGCAAGTGAGGTGCCCTCTGCCCAGGTTTACACAGCAAGGAGGAGCAGTAACAGCCCAGCTGGATACGCTCCCTCCCTGCAGCTTACACCGAACAGTAAAGACCAACCACCCACAGAGCAGCCCAGGCTTTGTGGCAGTACCCTACTCCCTCTTTTCCAGAGGCAGGGAAGGGAGAAATGAGGCCCTGGCAGCCCCTTTAGGAGCAAGGATCAGCTATTCTGCCCATGAAAATAATGGTGTTGAGGGCAGCTTCCCGGATGAAGAGCAAGAAGGGTCTGTTGGCATTGAAGATGACTCTGTTCGTGGGAAAGGACCGGCCGGAGATGACGACAGCTGTAGCAGCTGATGCCTCACTGCCTTCTTCATTCACCTACCAACCAAAAGAGATGAGATTAAAATATGGGCAGTATGCAGGATGTAGAGGGCTCTCTGACTTTCCCTAGAGCCCCAGATCGATGAGTAAGTGAACACCAAGGGAGTTCAGAGGTGGTTTTTTGCTTTTTTGTGCTTCGTTTTTTTTTAAACCAGAAAGGAAGACACCTCCAGGTGCAAAACCAAATCTTACCTCAAGGAAGGCTTTGTGGAAAGCCTCAGAAACGTACAGGTCTGTACGGCCCTCTGCAATGATACCTGAGACACAAAATGGAGACAACTCAATCTATGTTTTTTTGATAACAGGTTAGCAGAGAACACACTTCTGTCCTTCGTGGCCTAGCATTCCAGCAGAGGACATGTCTATCCTAAAACAAGAACCCCCACCAACTGCAATTTATTGCTTAGCTCCCACACCCTTAGAACAGGCCAGGGCTGCATGTCCATGGTGGGAATTAACCACCGAGTCCCCCAAGTGCAGCAGTATCTAAACACTTTCATGTTCTCATTCCTCATGCTCTGCTGCACTGACTGCCCCGGCACCAACAAAGTTTTCCTCTACCTCCACCACCCCATCTCCAAATCTGACCTGGCAGCCTGGCATTTTCTGGACTGAAGAGATCTTCCAGTCCCATTTTTCTCAGCTTTTCCTTGACACTGAAGCTGTCCTCCACACGGAAGCGAGGGAGGTACACAAAGAGGGAGACCTCCCTCATGGAGTCAATCCAGTCCTGCAGCTTCTCCGATGTCAGGTCTCGCTCCACATCCACCAGCGGGGTCCCAACATTGGGCAGGACCAGCACCATTGTGATATCATCCCCCTTGTAAGGCAACTCCAGCACCTGGACTTTGTCCTGAGGGATGGATGCATAATGGAATTTGGACTCTCGGTACATAATTGGGACTTGGCAGGTCTCACCGTTTGCTTTATGAAAGGAATCCAGTTTTGTGTTTGGAGCTGGGAACTGTGATTTCCAGTGACCCTAAGAAGGAGATGGAGAAGACAGAGGCAAACGTGAGCATCATTTTTCTCTCAGGGTAACGTGCTGCACCCCTAGATTTTATTAGCTATACCTTAAAATAAATGGTGTTGACCAGGATCAAGACAGTGAGATCGTCGATACCTCCTTCTGGGATCACTTCTGTAATGCGCTTCTCTGTCTTATTAGCCACCCAGTCATTAATAATCTTCCTGGAAAGTTCTGGCTTCTCCTGAAGGAAAATACAAAACTAGGTTAAGTCAAGGGGTTTAAACACCTCTTTATCCCTTCTCGAGACATGTAAACAAGGTACGTGCTCAGGGGGGACACGGCTGCTGGTTTAGCACTGCAGAATTTAGAACTGAGAAGCTGGGAAGTGACTGTGGTTAAGGCAAACTTGGTCAGGAGCTGCATCTCACAGACCCTCCTGCCTTCACTGATGTCCCACAGACTCAGAGCCAGGCACTGCCCGTGGGCAGAAGAGAGGGATGCAGCAAAACCAGAAGGGACAGGAGGGAGAAAACACAAAAAAAAAAGAAGAAAAAAAAAATCCCAAGTGGTTCCAACTCACTTTGAAGTTCAAGGGCCAGAGTTTTGCTCCATAAACTCTTTCACTAATGTTCTGGTAAGTCTCATTGAAGACCAAAGATTTCTCCCCGAAGAGGCGGTTGGCTGACACCAGCTCTGAGGATTTGTTGGCTTTCTTGTAGAGGCGGCAGTTCAGCTTCGCAAAGAAGAAGTGGATTTGATCAGAGGTCTTCTCCGAAATCGTGTCAAATCGAAAGACCTGGAGGAACCAAACAAGCAAGAAGGGATCCATGAGCAGGTTCTTGTGCTCCCACAGCTGCACAGTGAGTTGTGATGCAGCCTTGGCCCAAAAATGATGAAGCAGAGAAATACACAGGATCTCGGAACTTCACCCTCCATGTTTAATGTGGAACCCAAATCCACATAAAGCCAACCAGCTTCAGACCCTGTTTTGGAGTTCAAGGTGCAGGATGAAACACTGCTCAGCATGCAGGGACACTGCTCCTCTTTCTAACCCCAGCTTCTTTGCTTTCAATGCTTTGACTGGTCTCAGCTTCTGACTCTCTTTCACCCAGCTTCTCACCCACCCTTACTTGCTGAAGCTCCTTCCCTGGAACTATTAGCAGGGCTCCTGCCTGGATCTGCCTATTCCTCTGCCTCTCTTCCCCACTCACTTTTGTTAAGCTGTCAGGGGAAGCTGCATTATTTTTTGTGCCTCAAATGTGGGCATGGCTCAGCTGGAGCCTTTACATGGTCACGCAGAAGATACACGAAGGTCTTGGAGATATTTTTCTCTGTGCACTCTGACCCCTGTCAGGGAACAGATCCTATCCTGGCATAGGAACCATGAGGCTTTCCCCAGTGCTGTTAAACTTGACAGATTTTACTCAGTGTGTTCACAGCCCCCCCTTCCACACCCTAGTGAGAGCCTCGCACAAGGTGAGTACATCATGCTGCCAGGAACCAGCTCTTGGGTCAATGCAGGTGACAAAAGGACACACAAGGTTCCTCCTAAACCTTCCTGTGATGATGTCAAAGGCTGCTCCTTCTTAGGAACAGTTCCCATGGCCTGTTGAATAATCCTGGTACATCTTAATCTATTTTTGCAGGGAATGGGACTACACAGCAATCATTTTGAGAGCAGATTTCTGCAGCACAGTGAATTTGTTCTTACCTGCTCTTAGCTGCCTGCTGGAAGGACAGTTATGATTTGTCAATTACTATCCAACCTATTTTCTGTGCTTTGAGGCTTTAAAGCACAGAAAATCTCACAGTAAGTTGCTTCACACAAATATGCAGAACCTCTGGTATGGTTTCCTACATGTTAAAGGGGGGGAGAGGGGGGCACTGGTGCTTTCATAAGGGAAAAGGGGAATTTGGAGCACAGCCCAACATCCCAGATATCTCAGAGGAAAGGAGGGAAGGGCTGCCCAGAGGGGAAGCCATGAGTGAAGAGTTTGGAGATGTGCAGGTGATGGCAGGGGACCCCATTATTACTTCAGAGGGAGGATCTGCAAGGATGGCAGCAGCAGGGACGAGTGGAGCAGTTTCACTCACACCTCCAAGGAAGTGAGGCAAGGAGAAAGGCACCTCTGAGCTGTAGCCTCCCATCTGCAAGGAAGATCCAGGCAGCACCAAACCTCAAGTAGCAGACAAGTGCCCTCAGAGCTGGGTCAGACAGCAAGAAGGGTGCTTAGACAGGGCAGGGCAGTGCTCAGTGGCATGTGTGCTCAGTCTGTGAGAAACAAACTGTTCCTGTTTCCTTCCCTCATCTCCCAAATGGGCTTCCTTTCCTCCAGATGAAACTTAACCTCCAAAACCCAAGATCCAAACAGGGAGTCAGAGGAAAGAGCTGGGATCTAAACAAATCCAGAGACAAGCAGCCTGGTAGATCCCTCCCGAGGGACTTCTTTAAATAAAAGTATCCCTTTCCCAAGCCAAGGAGACATCCTGACCTGGTTGGTCACCATCACCTTTGCTGTCTTTCTGACCCTAGTGAGAGCTACAGGCAAAGGCTGAGCAGACATCACTCACCTCCATGAGCTGCTGCAGAGTGCTACCACAAGCCCCAAGCTTGGTCATGGCAAAGCCTGTAGAAATGCTGAGGGGAGACATGAAAATGTTTTCCCCGTTGTCCTTGGAGTCAGCCAGGTACTTGTAGAAGACAACAGCAAAGCGTGAATTAGCCCTGGAGAGCTCCCAGACCCGGGGGTTGGTAGAGCCTGGGAGCTTCCCCTTCCCTGGCTCCTGCCCTTCTCCTTCCTGGGGCTTCTTCTCAGGGTTGCGGTAGATGCAGATGGGATTCCCCGGGATGTCCCGGGGCTTTGCTGTGCAGATGTCATCCACAACGTAGTGCTCAGGGGCACCCAGACCCCAGACACTGAAGAGACACAGCACGAAAAGATGCATTGTCCTGGAACCAGAGAGACAGAGTTGAGACAAGCTCGCTCACCCCAAAAACCCACCCAAGCCCACGGGCCCCGTTTCAGCCAATATAAAGAGTGACAGAAACCCAGTGGTTGTTCCCAGTTGTCCATCTGTCCTGGAGCTGCAGGATGAGCCAGAAGGACACACAGACACCACCAGCAGGACGAGAGTGCCTCTGAGCACAAAGCACCTTTAGAAATAATATTCTGCTTTCCTAGAGCCCTGGGTACCCTATATTTTAAGCAGCAGGCTCAACCCTGACAAAACCTGTACAAAAATGCAGGAATTGGAACTTCTCAGTCCCTTCCTTGACCAGCCAAGATGGTTGCCCTGAAAGGACCCTGCCCATGCTGCATTTCCCTAGGCCTGCCTGTGACAAAGAAGCCACCAAAGGCACCCAGCTGCAGCCCAGGCATATTTATGATTCTATGAAATCCCACCCATCTTCCTCATAGGGAAAATCCCCGGGCACACCCCAAGCTCCACAGACCAGTTGGCCTTGGAATGTTTGTGATTATTTCCTTCCCCCTTTCCCTGGGGGAAGCTCCTGGCTTCTCTGGTCTCTTTTCTGTCTTCACACCAGCTCCTCCACCTCCTTCAATTCCTCTCTGTGCTTTCAGGCTCACCCCAGCTTTAAGGTGTGATCCAGGCAACGCTACAGCAGAGAAGAGAGGTGATAAGGAAGAGGTCTCCAGGGTAGCCAATCCCTCCATGCACTGAGATTTGTAATCCCTCAAAAGCATATTTTTGAAGTGTGTATGGTGCAGGTGATGCAGCACTTAAGTGGCCCTAAGTTTTCACCATCTCAGTGAAAAACTGACTGTCCCTGGTGCCTGAGGAGGGGAGGGCAATGTTCATAACCCTGTTCTAGCAAAAGCAGGTCTCTGAAAAACTCCCAGACAGGCAGAGATCATTCCTATTTCCCACCTTTGCTGAAAGCAGGGGATCTGCACAGCCCGCCAGCCCTGGCAGCTGTCTGAGGGCCAAAAATGTGGCATTCCTGCAGGCTGCAGTTTTGAGATGCCCTTTACATGACTCTGTGCTGGGTTTGTTCACACACACCGTGGGAGGAAGCTCACAGACTGCAGCCACAACAGCCCAAGAAAACAACCACTGGAGAGGGCTGGCAGCCTGCTCAGGACTTCCTCACCATGGAAGACTTTTTCCAAGAGGTGCCTAACTTGGGAAGGCCTCTGCCAGCTCCCATGCAGTCACTGCCACAGCTCCCAGGCACTGTCTCCTGAGAAACTAAATTAAAGACCAGCTGCATTTAGTGCTGTGACCTCCATGTCTGTGGTCTTGACAGCACTGGTGGGCCAGTGCCTACAGGGAGGAAAATGGGAGCAGCTCAAGGGCTGATCTGGAATGCAGGAGACCTCTGGGTTCTTTCACAACTCCCTGGGCTCTTGGGCAATGAAATCATCTTGGCTCCAGTTCCTTCGAAGCAGAAATTACCTCATTTGGCACCAAGACCCTATTGAGCCCATAGGGGCCTTCTCTAGCATGTGCTAATGGCACAGCAGCAAGTACTGCAAGAAAGCATGCTAGAGAAGATGTATTTGCTCAGGCCATGGACACCATTCTTGTTGACAACAACAAGCAGATTATCTTCCAAAAGGTTTAGTATAGATGAAGCACCACAAAAGGTAAGAGAAAAAAAAAAGAAATCAACCAAGGGAAGTCAACCAAATACAGGTACAAAAAGCACCGTCCAGGGCAGGAGGGCAAGAGGAAGGAATACTATTCTGATAATTGGAATTACTCCAGGAAGCACTGCTCTTCCCAAACTTTCACTCCTACAGGAAAAATCAGCAACAAGCCAGGCACACTCCTGTGCTCTGCATCCCCAGGGCCAGGACCAGAGTGTCCCTTTGCTGTTTGCCAGCAGCACTCCCCCACCCCAGCTCCATTCTCACTGCTGCTGGTCCCCCTGCAAAGAGGACAATGTCACAGGACAGTCCCTGCCCTGTCACTCTGCTCACCTCCACCATGCTGATCTCCCTGTACAAGCACGACTGCCTGCTCCTGATAAGAGAGAGGCAGATTGTCTTGTCCACCATCAGACAGTGCTACTCGTCTGGCATCTAAAACCCAAAGCACAAGAGTTGGGGAGAGCACCTCATCTTCACCCTGTCCTGGTTAAATGGGAAACACTCCTGGTTTCTACTTCACAGGAAAGTCCTGACTCCACCAACTTAGGAGATAGAGGACTTCATAGTGAATTCAGAGGAGGCCATGGATATGATCCAAGGGCTGAAGAACTTCTCCCCCAGTGGCAACAAGCTGAAAAAAAAATCAGTTGTTCAGCCTGGAGAACAGAAGAAGCCTCTGGGGAGAACTTAAAACACTCCTTGCAGTACCTGAAGGGGCTACAGGAAAGCCAGGAGAGACTTTTTACAAGGGAATGGAGTGACAGGACAAGAGGGAATGGTTTCAAGCTGAAAAAGGGGAGATTGAGATGAGAGATTGGAAAGAAAATCTTCCCTGTGAGGGTGCCTGCCTGGGCAGGTTGCAAGGTAACCCTTGCTATTTCTGAGGCCAGCTCTTTGCTGTATCCCTTGGCCAAAACCCACTCCTCCTCCCTCACAGCTCTGAATACCTTTTCTCCTGCAGCTCTGCCACACTTTCCATGTCAGTGGCTTTCATTCTGCAAGGACCCCCAAAAGTATTACTGCAGCATCACTGCCTAAAAGGGGTTACTGGCAAGGAAGAATGTAACAATTGGGAAGGACTCTTTTCCTCTGCTTCACCTCTGTGAGAATCACAGCAAGCCAAGAAAAAGGTGGTTGATTCAGCTCAAAATCAGAAAGCTCTTGGGCATCCACAACAGCTGTGGAAAGCACCTGTTTTCCTATTGTTGTGCAAAAGGCCAACTTGCTGGGCTTGCAGACCACCAGCTTGTCCTCCAGCAATTCCTCCTCCACCCCCCTGACCCTCCTGGTGCCACCCACTGTGATGCCAGCTCCCCACAGCACCCATCTGCTTTGCTGAAGAACCTCAGTAGCTTCCTGAACCTCAGAAGAACCTTAAGTAGCTCAAACCATTTTGAGATTGACTTAGGGTCTTCAGAAGAAAAGCCTTCCCTGCTTTCCAACTTCCAAAAAGAGTACAAAGCACAGCAGCAGGGCTTTTACAGCCAGGAAGGAGATCACTTGGGACAACCTGAGCTTTTGAATCGCTCTCCACTACCTCAAGCACTATTCTCTGCATGACAAAGCATTGCTACAGGCTGGGGAGGAGAGTCAAGCATGATCCTTCAGTCAGCTGTACAGCCTTGGTGAGAGCTGGGATGGGAGAGCCCTCTCAAAATGGCTCCTTGGGTCTGTGCCCAGAGTGAAAACACACTCTATTAGCAGCTAAAGTTCATTGGCTAATGAAAGGGAAAAAGACCCTGTGACAAAAAATTGATTAACAATGAAAGATTAGGGGGATTGGTTCTTCTTACCTGCCCCTGTACCCCAGCCTTCTGCTTTTAGGATTTAAATGCAAATTGTGATGAGGACAGGCAGTCTTGCTTGAGCCCAAACTAGTCCAAAGCAGTTTCCCCACTGGATTTCTGTGCTCAGGCAGAGCTGAGAGAAAAGCAGGGGAGGGTGGGAGGGCAATAGCATGCTGAGGCCAAAGGCTGATGACCAGTTGCAGAAGGTTAAGCAAAGAGCAACAAAAGAGCAATGTTTAGTTTGAAAGAGGTTTTAAAGTTCAATCTGACAAGGGAAAGTTTGACCGCCTACCCCGCTCAAGTGCCAGATACCTTCAGTTCTTGCCAAGAGAAAATTAACTGCTCATACCATGGAAAAAAACCCAACAAACCCAAATGCTCCAAGAGTTCAAATAACAATATAATTCTCAAAGATATTGGTAAATCTCTTTAGTATCTTGTAGCTCAGCAAAACGTTTCCCTCTGCCCCAAGCCCTCTCAGCCCCCCCTTCCCAAAGAGACAAGGACAAGTTGGGAGGAACTGCCAAAACTGAAACTGTCCCTGCTTACCTACACTCCCCTTTCCACTTCTCCAGCTGGAAAGCTGAGGATTTCAAAAACATCTCCCCCTGCAGAGCAGCACTGAGAACAAGACTGAGCAACAGTTTCATATCCAGGATGCAGCCGTTCTGCATTGCCCCCTGAACATCAAAACCCAGGAGCTGACTGGCTTTGTGTGTTCTAAAGCTGTCCTGTTACTGGCCTCCAGTAAGAGCCCACTTCTTACTGGAAAATGCTGCTGCAAACTGGTCTGGGGTAAAGTAAAAGCCATTTTAGGGCTAGAACTAAATGGGGCAGAGATTACAGAAATAAACGTATGTGAAAGAAAGGATTACATGCTCTGGACCCAACTTTGCTTTTCTAGGTTTCTCTCCATAGCCTGGAATCACATATCCCACTCTTGGAAATTGCTTTTAGGCAGCAAAGTCCCACTCATCAGTTCTATCATCAGGAGCATCTTCAGAAACAGCACAAAGGGTACACAATCCCCTCTCCACACTGCCCAGCAACATGCACAACGTCTGCTCCTCCTGTCTGACCACACATCAGGCCAGACCTGCAGGGTAACTCTGAGCTGCAGGAGGTAAAACATCCTCTGTGAGAAGGACTCTGTGAGAAGCACCATACCTTGTTGCTTCAGGTGGTCAGTGGTTTAGTTTTCCAGGTGCAACTCAAATGCTTGCAGCTCCCACGGTCTTCGGGGTGAACAAGGGATTCTCCACAGCCAGCAGAGAGCACAGCAGGCAGACATCCAAGCACAGGTTTCCATTCACCCAACACTTCAGAGGTAGTTTAATGCAGTAAAAACAAACCCTGATGGCATTTTGCTCATCCCCTATACACCTCAAGCTGATGTGAATGAACTCTCACCAGCGTGGCAAAGTACACTGGTATTGCAACTGCGGGCTCCCTTCACTGCACTCGAGAAGCCAAATGCTGAAAACCAACAGTGGAAATGTTTTCTTTTGAGGATGGTGGCCCTGTTAACAGTGAGGTTAATTCCAAAATCGGCACTGAAGGGTCTGCAAGTTCCCCCAACTTTTTGGGTGGCTGATAAAAAGAGGCAAGTGCAGCACGTGTTTGGCAATTTATTGCCAGTTGAGCTCAAAGCAACCACCCAGCATGGCTGAGTAGAGCTGCACTAAGGAAGCATCCCAAATTCTGAGTGTGCTAGGATGGCTCATTAGCTGCCTTGTTTGCTCTGGTGGAGGGAGAGGGGTTTTCACTGTTGAAATTTATAGTGACACACATGGAAGAAAACTCACCCACAGAGTGAGATGGGGTCAAAAAAATCCCACATTCTGGGCTAGACTTTAGCAGCTCCCTTCTCTGCCAGTACCCATGCAAAAAGGGAAAAAATAATTTCCAGCCGCTACCATCCCACTCCAACCATCCTCCCCTTGTTCCCACACACACACAAAAATTCCAAGCTTCCCCAAAGCTGATTCAAAGCAGCCACCACTCCCTTTCCAAGGAGTCTGAGTTTCCACAACACTTCAGATTTTCTTTAAACCCCAACCACTGCAAAGAAACAGATTTTTTCTTCCGGAGTACCTGAGCACCTGGGACCCTCAAATTAGTGGGTAAGGGAAATTATAATGAACAGAATCATCTGGTTTTCTGCTGGGTTGCTAAGTACAATGTCTTCCCTTGAAACATCCAAACTGGATTATTAGCAGTGATGGACTTCTGTCCTGCAAAGCACACACCTCAGAGAAGATCCAGGCTGCTTCTGCTCAAAAGATAGAAGTAATAAATGCATAAAGTCCCAGGGCAGAAGGCTGTGCTTGCCCTGGAATAGCAGAAGGAATAATTTTTCAGTGAAGCAGCAAGTTATTCCCACATCAGACCATGTTCAGCCAGTCAGGTTTATAGCTGCCACTGATTTGCTGAAGCCCATGGCAGAAAACAGGAGAAAGAGAGAAAAATTAGGTGGGTTCCAAAACAGGCTCAACATTAGAGGCATGCTGCTGGTTCCTTGAAGAGTTTGGTTTGTTCCATTTTGTTTTTTAACAAGCTATTAACAAAAATTATTATTTTTAGTACTCTTTTTGTAGCAAACACATCAAGAGGCCTCTCTGCTCCGAGGCAGAGTCAGAGGGGGACAGACCAGGCTCCTGAACAGACTCGTGGCTTCTGTGATTTGGCATCTCTTACTCTCCAGCTGGCAGAGAACAATCACATCTTTAGCTGGAGGAAGTCTTACACAGTCAGTCTTACACCTCACACAAAATTTCAAAGAAAGCACATTCATCCCGGACAGAAAATGAGATATTTCAGTGTTCTCCATTAATTTATCATTTAATATAAATGCTGACAGAAAAGCAGGTAAGACCTTGTAGACACTTCCATCTATTTACAAACCAAGTAGTGAATCACCATCTTTCTGCTCATTAAAGGATTTTTTTAGTTGAATTTGCAGCTTAAAAGGAGTCTTAGACACTATGCGGAAGCAAGATGCAGCTGAGTCAGCTTTAGGAGGGAGAAAAAGTGAGGAAGAGGGAAAAAGAAATTGCTTTTCAATGTTTGGCTTTTTCTATATAACCACCACACACACACAATAGGTCTTTCCACTTCCTTGCTCTTAACAAGAAAGTGAAATTGCTGGTAATATAGTTCTAGAAAAGAAATAAAGGATATAAAGAAATAAAATGCTTTGGGATCTCTGGATCCTCTTTTGCCTCCTTCAATCCACTCTATCCCCCTTCAGCACAGGATCTAGAAGGCTTGTATTTCAAGTTTTAAAAAAGATGTTGAAGGAGTAAAGACTCAGGAAGTTGGACATGGTGAACTCTTTCTCCTACTCCTTTTGTCATCTCAGGTGTTTTTCCAGAAACATCTAACCTTCCAAGGAAAGACACCAATGCCTTGTCTTCATCTGAATGTCTCCCCCATGACCAGCCCTGTATGCACAAGACTTCAAAATCCCCCCAAATTCACAAAAGAATTCAGCTTATGGAATTCTTCTCATACATTCTACTTAAATCTCTACTCCTATTCAAAATGTTTTGATAGTTACAAACAATAAATATTCACAATTATCAACCCAGAGTCAGCCATTTCCACAAAGGCTCTGGTTTTTCTTTTTTTTTGAGGAAGACAAGCAGGTAAGGAAGAAAACAGCAGAAGAAGAAAAAAAAAAAGAGCCAGTTCAAACAGAAAGAGAGAATTCATGACATTTTGTTTAGCACTGATTTATGAGAACAGCAGAGAGGGGATTTCACTTGTTCAGGATGCTAAACAAATTCAAGAAATAGTTCATAACCTGACTCAACAAATCTCATGGTCTCCTTTATTACCTAGACTATCCTTTTTATTTTATTTTTTTGTTAAATATACCTCTGCAGGGCACAATCACATACAATCAATACGATTGGAAAATTACATGAGCTCTATCCCAAGCATATATGCACCAATGTTAAAAAGTTATTTAAAAAAACCAAAACCAAACAAAAATTAAAATAAAATAAACTCCACCCAAAAAGGTGATAATGACTGCAGAATGTCTCGGGGAGACTTGTACAGAACTAACAAGATCAAAGAAATCTAGGCTTACAAAAAACAGGAAAAAAAGTTATTTATAGAGAAACCCCACAACTGGAAGTAGATGATTTTAAAGATGGGGTGGGAGCTTTCACATAGAAGATCCCACAGGGCTTCTTCCCTCCTCCCTTGCATGCCTTGCCTCACCTCTTCCTCCCCACAGCAACAAATACAATGGGGAAAGAGCTCAACACTATGCTACCAGATACAGAAAACAGGGAAAAATAATCAGGCTGATTTGCTAAGCTGACTTGAAGGAAAGCTCCTCTTAGCATAGAGGCTGCTCACACAGCAAGCAGAGACCAAAGGGGTAATGGGAACTCCTTAAAATTAGAAAAAAAAAACCCAACCCAGACCCTAGAAGTAATTTGATGTGCTAGATTTGCCCATGGTAGAGCACCTGAAGAGAGGCTGGGAATTAAAGGTACCAATTGTAACCTGTGAGCAGCTGTGATGTGAGCAGGTTTCTCCTGTCTCGGGTTGCTTTAGACATAAATTTATAACATGCTGCTGTCAAGTCAAAGCTCAAAATCAAGAGGTCAGTGCACACACATCCAGTTGTGGGATCCATCCAATACACAATCTGGTTTGGATGCCAAAGACTTGTGAGAACTGTCTGCCACAGAGTTAAATATATCCTTTTAACATTACAAAGACGCAAATCATTTCTTAAAAACATCAAATATTCCACAAAATTTTCTCTTTTCCTTCCAGATATATTTTCCACATATACACGTCATGCGTAATTCCATCATCTCCAATGCTTTTGATTTCCAGAGACAGTGCAGCACTTGTTGGTTCCATCTTTCCCAATAGCATGTTTTCCCAATTGGAATTAATAAACGTGTTTTCCCAAAACTCCCAGATCTTGGATTCAGCTGTTTCCTGGAACATGAAATAACATCTAACCTGTATATCCAGAGACACCTGCCTTACACCTAAACTTTCCCAAATGCTGAACACATGGCAATTTGCACTAAAATCATACACAAACTCACTGGAATTGCAGATTTTCTGGGAATGACCAGCTAATAATTTAGGTTACCAAGCTATAGGCAACCAATTCTGACCATTAGGGTCCCAGATTCTAAGCTTCAAATGTTTGGGGTGTTTCTGATGCAAATCCACTTTCCCACACTCTTTTATTTGGGAAATTTCAGAAAGAGCTGCACCCTCTTTGCTTACCAAAGTGTTCAAAGAGTTCCCATGGTAAGATATTACACTCGCCATTGGGAAATGAAATTATAAAGAAATTCAAGATAAAGTTGATTCCCCTTTCCTTGCTGATCATGGCTCTACCTGCATCACAAGAAGCACCTTGGAGATTCAGACAACACTAAGCAGTTACATTCTTTTTCCTACATAAGAATAAAGACTGTATGTTAACTGTATAGGGATAGTGAGCTGGGATAACCTGCCCCAGAACTGCTCATAATATTTTATAACTGGAACTAACTTATAGCCTCTATCACCACCCTGACACTTCAAATAATGCAGCTGATAGAAGCTGAGTATGAAAAAGAGAATCCCCAGATTATATTTAATCCAAGACCAACTCAATTTGTGCTACATAATCCATATGCTCATATACTACAAGTAACAACCACCCAACTGTTCTCACCAAGACTAAACCTAAAGAGGTGGCTCAGAAGATTTGCTTCACTTTCCTTGTAAATGCAAAGTTCACCCTTACTCAAGCAAGGCAGGTGTTTTTCCAGCTGGTATGTAAATTACCATTTTAACAAGAACTTTAGGGTTTTTTTGTTTGGTCTTTTTTTTAATTATTATTTTTAGATCAGTACTACCAACATCAGGAGAGGGGAAGAGGAAGTGTGTGTTTTGGAAAGTGGATTATGATGAAATCTGAAGCTAAGATCATGCCCCACCCTCTTAGGCTGTGTTCCTTCTACTCTAGGGCTACAAAAAACTCTTGATACACAGACAAGCACAAAATCTGCACACTTCTTTTATGGTTTTTTCCCTCCCTTCCCATTTCAGTACAGAGATGATGAGCTGGCACTCCTGCTGTTGAGCCTCCTGATTATTAGCACTGGGTTTCTTGGACCATAAAAGTGAGGTCTGCAATAGCCAGTCAACCAATGATACTCTTTATATTGGGGTTCTCCAGATAACTATCCTGTAATCTGCTTCATTACAGACCAGATTTAAAAGTGGAAATTACAATGGAAATGAGCCTTTATGTTACTCTGACTTACACTTTTCTCTCTGAGCCTAAAAACCTTAGTAAGAGTCTGCAAGAGTCTGTTAGATCAAGGCAGGGAAATGCAAGCAGCTTTCTTCTATTATCAGTGAAAAGCCTCACCCCTAACCCTTTCTAATACAGCATGTGCCCCACCTTACTCATGTTGTGTTGTCAAGAGACAATATCATCATACAAGTTTGCTTCTTCCACAACTAATTTAATGCAATGCTACAGTCTGAAATGTCTTTTCAATTCAAATGGGCTTAAAAATCACATTTGCAACACAAATTTATCTTTTACTGTAACTGAAGAAATTTTAAATCAGTATTCAAACACTTAAAGACAAGGCTTCTTCGATTTATATAAAATTTCTATGTTCCTTCTCTCTCTCTAAATGAGCCATTCTGTCAGCTGAGAGAAAGCATGAGAGACTGAAAACATCAGAATACCCCACACACTTCTCATTACATTAAAAACTGTATGACTGCATGGAATGACTTCCCACAATTCAACACATGGATAAGGCTTGACAATCAGTAACTTTTGTAAATTGTTATTAGGATAATACAGTCAACTCACAAAACCCCACATAGATTTGACAATCAAAATGGCTACACCAGGAAACAGAAAAAGTGTAAAGCACAAGTCTTTGGCTCTCCTTTAAAAGAAAAACAGCAGTTTATCATGTTTATACAGATCCCCCGTTTGCCTACCAGTAGGGGCAATATCACATTTGTGCATCACTGAGTAATAACACCATTAGAAAAGGCAACTTCATAGAAGTTATTGGCTAAGCGAATTCATTTGAATGCTCTGTTTTGAGGCAGCAAGCTGTCACCATTACACAATCAGGGAGGGTGAATGGGCAAGCCACAGAAGGGGAAGAAGGAAAGGATGGACAAAAAGGAGAGAAGAAGGCTCAGAAGAAACGAGAGACAAAAACGTGAGGAGGAAGTGGATAACAGTGCTGCAAGTTTGAAAAGTGATCTAAATTAAAAAAAAATAATAATAATAACCCGACTCTGAGATGGAAGAGGATCCAATAGCATTCTAGAGTGACAGAAAAAAAGAGTGTAAGCTATTCCTTTCAAGACAAGAGAAAAAGGTCACAGGAAAAAGACAAGACACTGACAGAAGGAGGAGGAAAATCACACTACAGAATAAACAAACCCCATTTCTATACTGACTGAATCACTGACATACTAAAGCTTAAACTAACAGTTGAAGGTTCCTGTGCTGGGGGGTGTGTCCATGCTGGGGCTGAAACCCAGGTTATTAATGAGTGTTCAGTGAGTCTCCTGCAGGGGAAAATGTAGCCTGTTCACCAAATGATGCAGCACTGCCCTAACACTGTTTCTTCTTGCCCAAGAAGGGACTAAGCCACTTTCTAGCCAGGAGCAGTTTCACTGAGGTGGACAGCATCCCTGTACAACTGGGGCAATGAGGGGTTATAGAAATGAATGTTGCAGAATGCAGCTACAGCAGAAATTTTAATTTTACTATAACCAATGATTCTGTTCCATGTCCTCCCAGTTTTGCCAGCACACTTTTCCACAAAAAGGGTAAACTTCAGGTGCAGCTTCCAGAATGACTTAGAAGCATGCACTGCATTTTGCTGTTTGACTTCTTCATCAACTAAACTTCTGTAAAAATGAAGAAAAAAGGAGAAGAGGAGGAGAGGAAAAAAAACAAGCCAAAAATCAATACTTTTGGTGGATATTAAGCAAACTATTGATCAAGCCAAACTATAATACTGGGCAAACAGGGCATTCACCTGGACACACTGATCACAAGGACACTATGCACAAAGTACAGCACAGAGAGCTGGATAAAGGAGGAAAAACAACAATATGGTGTCCCTTCAAATCCATGGGCTTTGGGAGCATTCACCACAGGCTGGACAGCAATGTAATAAATAGCTTGTGCTGCAGAATTCCTCTTGGGAGCAAAAGGGGAGAAAAAACTAACTCCTAAGCTGGAAAGGAAACTAGCTGGCACAAGTGATAAAAGGTATAAAGTTTCTTGCCCCTCCAGACTTTCTTCCTAGTGTCAAAACCAAATCCATAGATTCAAAGGTAACACAACCATCTTTGAAAATTTTACAGCAACATTTACTGCAGTCTGACAAGGTACATTCTGGGCTTGTCCTCCTAGATTAGAATATTATTGCACTAATTATATTTCAACTCCCTGTGTTAGTAAAGACACAGCAGAAGAAGTAAACTAATTAAAACCAACAAGGAGAATGCTGACCTGAAGGTGGTGCTCTGCACTTAAGGATGGGAGAACACAGCACAGTGCCTGTGTCAGCTGACTTGAGAGCAAGCTGCCAGGGAACAAATCGATCATTATCATGCCCAGAGCAGAGAAGGGAGGAAAAGACCTTACAGGCTCAAAGCTACATCAGCCAAGCTCTGCTCAGCTTTAAGGTGAGCAGTGGGAATGCTAGGCCTCAAATAGGATATATGGATTGATGGGGGCAAGGTGTAGATGAAGCTGTTCTAGTGCAAAGATGATTCTTTGCTAGAAGTTAAGAGGGGGTAGGAAAAAAAAAGCAAGCTTCAAAACTACTATTAGCAATTAAAAGGCCAAAATTCATCTAAAAGCAAAATAAACCTGTGTGAGGACATATGGAAAGTGTGGGGGTGTGTGGTGAAAAATGCCTTTATTTTTCATTCAGTGCTTCTACCTCCCAGACATTTGATCACAACAGCTGCGCTCATGCGAAAAAATTCTTAAAACATACCCAATATATATACAGATATAACTATGTATATATGTATATATATATTTATATATAAATTTTTATTTAAATAAAAAAGAAAGCTCGAATCCCAAGCCAATATGTGTATCAAATCCTTGACCAGCCAGGTCTGTAGGGCATAATCAAATTCAATGTGAAATAGTATATAAACGCGGTGCCTTGACTGGGCAAATTAAATAATTGCTACTCAAAAGAGTCTTCTGTTTGGACTCTCCTACTGGTAGGCAATAGTGGGACTGTATCCCCTCCCACCCCCCATTTTGTTTTATTTAACAGTATGATGAATGCAAAGCTTAGCCCAGGGTTGCTATGACCTCAGAAGGAGTTAAGGTTAAGGAAAAAAAAAACCTAAAAACCAAGAAAATTTTTAACTCTTGCTTTACCCAACCAAAGCAATGCAGTAATTTATTACATAACCAGTGCTTTCCAATTTAGTAGTCTAACACAGAAAGAAAAAAGACACAAATAGGCCAAGAAGGTGCAGAGGGAGTAACACATTAAAATCATTCTCCACAGAGTTCTTCATACACAGGATCTCACTTTAGTGCATGCCAAAAATGTCAAAAAAACCCAAACGTGCAGCAAGAACAAATCTTTCATTTCTTTAACATCTAGAAAGGCTTATGGTTTCTCCAACTTCTGCTTCCAAAGCATCTACTTGGAGAAGAAGCACACTAGATCTTAACAAGGAAAATTTGCTTTCTGGCACTTCTGACAGATCCGAGCTGTACCTTAGGTGGCCGTTTTGATGTGACTTTTCCCCTGTGAAAAGGGAACCTAGGGAGGGATTCACTGCAGCAGGAGCTGCAGATTGATTCTCAGGTGTCAAATTCTAATGCCAATCTTAAATTAAACAAAAATTTCCCTTTGTTTTTTCAAGTTTGCCACCACTGATGCACACAAATCGAAGATGTTGCTCTCCTTCAGTAAGTGGCCCTCACAACATTACAACTGAATAACTGATTTACCTCTGAACAAAAAACAGCTTATAGAAATTATGTTTTTAATAATAATAAAAGAGTAACAAAGAAAAAAGAAAAGGCAAGAGTTGCTGATAAAGAGGCATACAGGTGAAAAGGCAGAGAGGTCACTAAGTCCCTCTGCATCAGCTTAGTTGTATGGATTTTAGGAAAGTCTGTTCTAGTGAGAATGGAAAAATCCCCAACAAACACTGGATGAATGAACATGGCTCACTAACTCACCTGCAGTTAATATCCTTCCAGCAACTTCACATTATTTTCTCTCTGCTTCTTATTTCTAGAGATTCTGCCCTGGTCACAGCTGCACAACCTTCACTGTTTAGCTAAGCCTCTCTACCACAAGCCCCAGAAAACCAGGTTCAGAAATCCCCATGCTGCAGTAGATAAGTTTGCATTCTACTGACCTCTACAGTGACAACTGAAAATAAAAGGCCAGTAGCAATCTTCAAATAAAGTATGCTGGACACTTATTTTGTTATCCTAATTAATTCCACATAGCATGCTGGGACACACAGAAAGGACTGCACCTGCTGCATTGCAAGGATTCTGTCCATTGTAGTTTAGACTTAAATAATTTAAGCAAGAAGGCTCACATAAGGGTTCACTTCTTAGCCACAATGTGAGGAATTTTTTTAAGAATGTGTTTGCTGCACATCTTTTGACACTGCAATTCACAGCTACTCTCCAACCCTCATTCCTTGTTTACCCTTAAACCATACAAGGAAGTGGCCAGGTTGTTTTAATCTGAGAAATTAAAGTGATAAGGAATTATGCACTGGGTATGTAATAATACCAAAATAAAAGAAAAAACCTACTTCATTAAGATCATACAATTAATCAAACAGAGTATATATATAATATCTTTTTTTTTTTTAAGCCCTGGGATCCAAGGCGTCCAAAGTTATTAAAATAAAGTTCATTCACAGAACAAAAACAAATTTAATTTGAATTGCTTGCAGATACTGCTAATTTTCATTTTTTTTAATTAAAAAATGCGTTAATGTGAACTATGTGCAGGATTTGTTTCTAGTAGTTGTGTTTGTGCACATTGCCTCTGGACCTGCTGCTCTGCTACTGCTGTTGCTCCTGGGTTTCTACAATCACCCTTGGAAAAAAACACGATGGAAACTACCAAGACCCCAGCAAAAGAAGCTGTGGGGTTTGCTGGCCTCAATTCATGGAGCAGACGTGGGTGTAACTCCCACTCTCTGGGAGTCATGGCTGTCTCCTCCTCCCTCTGGGTCCTCTGACAGGCTGAGAGATGCTGTCTTGTTTGACAGGAGGCCAATGTTCTCTTGTGTCAAGGCTGATCCATTTGGAACATCACTGCTGAAAGAAAGATGAAAAAAAAGGGGATGAAGGTAAAGTAATTAGATTTTTCATTCTAAGTAAAAGGACTTCAGTATTTGTTGCTGCACTACCTCAGTGAATAGTTGTGAACATCTGTAAACTTGCAAAGATTTGACTCCTATAATAAACAGGTTGTCTGTTATGCTGCAGGTACTTAGCCAAAAGAGAACTAAAATAAAGCTAATTGAAAACAAAAAAGACTACCTATTTTTAGGGTTCTAGATTACTTACATTTTGAGAAGTGTTTCAGTATAAGCCACAAATACCAGTCTGTACAATGCACACATCCCAAAAAACTTAAGTTACATAAACTTGGTTCAGTGAACATCTGCAGTATTTGAACTTTTCTATTCAAAATGTTAGTCTGAATACACACTGATGCTTGCAGCCCTCTGGAAAATGGTTATTTTGTAAATTTCCAGTATTCCTAGACAACACCTTAATTCAATTGAATATCAAACGTGACTTTAAAATCAATCCCAGCATCTACACAGATAAAAATTACAGCCTACAAATAGAGGTGGACTTTGTTTCAAAGTTACACACCTTCCTAGACAACATCCACAAGACAAACCTTTCCTCTAACATTTGGAACATTTCTTTGAAACTTAACCAGCAGATTTCTTTTCCAGTTGTTGTTCATCTCATGCTCCTCCCTAATAATCATCCGATGTTGATCATATGAACTTCTTGTCCTATAAACACTGCAATTTTTCTCTTGTGTTAATTGATATGCCTGCTCATCACCTGAAATGGCCCTGAATTCATGCTCACACTATAAAAAGTGGATTTGTACAATCTTCTAGTAGACACTTCCACATCAGAACCAATGTGAGGCAAGAGGTATTATTCATGTACTAGGGAGTGACCCTCATTAAGTCATACTGCTGATATGCACAGACAGGTTGAAGACCCTTCTTACCTGAAGGTCAGTGCGAGGTCCTCTGCTGGAACCTTGCTTTGCGGTTCTAATTGTCCATTTTCTGTTTGTTTAGTGGTGCCCAGTTTGTTTTTTATGTCCAGTGAAGACTGGCTCTCCTTTTAAAAAGGATAGAAAAAAATTCTTTTAATACAACGTTAAAGAATTTGAGACTTCATCCTTTGGGACTGATGATGTAGGCCTGTAAATGGGAGTCATACACTGTAACCCACAGAAGCCATGAGACAAGAAAACAGACTGGGGAAGATATGCTCATCCTCTCAGGACACAAGTCTTTCCCAAAAGGAAGGGGATGATCTTGTAACAGCAAGCAAAGACCATAGACCATAACAGCACACAAGACTTCTGAATGCTAGCCTGTACCTGCAGATGTTAGAGCATTTCTACAACTCATGGCACAGTGACCTTGGAGACAATTAATAGTTTTCAACAAATTCAGTACCATACTTAGTCTAGAATAGTGACCAAATAACAGCAGAGTATTTTAAAGTAGCTAGAATTAAAATTCTTCACAAAGAAGAATCAATAAGCTTCTCAGGAGGTTTTGAAGAATAAAGAGGGAGATGGATGCAGCCATCCAGCAGAGAGCTCTTTTGCCAGGTTGAAAGGGCTGCAGACAGCTACACAGCTCTCAACTCCACCTCTCCACCTCCCACTCCCACAGCACTCACCATGCTCAGCTCACGGGTTCTCTTCCCAATTTCCCTTTCCACCTGGTGTAGCTCCAAGCTCAGCTGTTCACTTGAGATCATCCCAGGCCACTTGGGAGGTGGGGGTGGGGGCTGTGGTTGGCCTGCCAGGGTAGTCGCCTCCCTCTGCAACAGCAGCCTGTTACTAACAGCCTAAGTGCATAAAGCCAAGCACATACACAACTAAGCACACAACACACCAAGCACAGAAAGAGCTCTAGGCCATAACTCTAAAACATTGCTTATTTGCAAAACCAAGGCTCTCTCTTTTCACATTTGAGATGGTCCCGATCAAAATTACTTCTACTGAGAGTTTAACTATCTTTTTACATGCAGACAAGTCTTTTTACTCTCAAACATGCAGCATTAAATACCTTTCACAGTTATAAATTTGTACAGGTTTTCCCTATAGGCTTCATTTTGTGAAGGGAGTGATACGAGCCCATGGACAAAACAACAATCTTTTTGTGAGCTACTTGTTTAACAAAACATTAACAGCAGATAGGCAAAACTATTGCTGTATTTTACAGGACTAGAACTTAGTAATAATAATGGCTCTACTGTAGAATCTTATGTTAAATATCTTGAGAGATGTGGATATCCATATCTAGCTCTCTTAGTGACTCAGATTAGGAAGCACTGGGAAAGAGAGGGGCAAATCACTCATGAGTGGCCAGTTACTCAATGAGCCAAGTAAAAGTAGTAATGATGTCAGCCACTCAAAAAATCTACTAATACTTGGTAATCAGTTCTATCAGTGTATGCTTTAAACACACTACCTACTACTACACACAACCAAGCAGCTGGCTGGTCTTCAAGTAGTCACTTATTTAAGCAGATGGCAAAATAATCTAGTAGAGTATGCTCTGACTCAGTTTAAGTGACAGCTACAACCTTGTGAAATCAATAAAGCCTCCTGGATTTCAAATATCTACTTGCAGATTTGAACACAAAAGATAAACTAAAAGCTGTTTTTACTCAAAATTTTTAACTGAATAGTTCTTAAAATTCAAACTGTGGTAAAATCAAGGCTTAAGAGTCAACTGTGCAGGATTTAACACTGACTCAATCACAGTACCAATGAGCAGGAGAGACAGGCCACTTATGGGTTTTGCAACTTTCCAATACTCTATTATGGCAAAGGCAGACATGCAAGATATAAAACATTTTCTCCTCTTATTCCCCAAAAAGAGCACAAGAACACAAGTTAGGTTTCAAGTAACTAAGAACTGCATACTGTTAGTAACTGCTGATGTGACTTAATTGTGAGCTCTTAGTGCAGAACTGCTGTAACTCCATTCTTTAACATGTTGTTCCTAGGTAACCACAGTTTCAGCAGAAGGTGCTATCCACTACTTATTCCTTCTGGAAAATACATTAAAATAAAGAGTTGCTGAAGTACCTAGAATAGTTTTCTGGTAAATATTTAATGATTTTTTTTTTCCTAGGAGGAAAAAGTAAGTTTTGATGAAACAACTCTTTCATTATATGCCTTGATATTTCTCCTGTTTCTCACTAAATACAAATACTTGAGCTTATTAATTCTTTCAGAAATGCAGGCTCCTGTCTTTCCTAACATTGTGACATTTCTTCTAGGCAAGGAGATGCAAAATATTAAGCTTTAACTTTTGAAGTATCTTTAACATTTATTTTCTTGACTCTTGTGGCTTGTGCTATTTAGGAAGAAACAGGTACAACACAGCCAAACATGAAACAGATGAAGGTCACAGGTACATAAAATCACATTTTCAATGGTAGTTAAGCCAAGAAGAATAGGTATCTACACCTCAAGTTTGCCTCCGAGTCACCAGATAAAGAGAGAAAGGGAGTGAGAAGGAAAGCAAACAATAATGAGCACAGGGTGTAGATGTTGATTTGCACATCAAATGCAGGGAAGTTTCTACTGCTCAGCAGAGGTTTACACTTGTACCACAGTCCTGATACCTGGCACCACAGGATTGAGTATTGTTACTGAATATCATTAAGAGTCAGAGAAAGACCATCACCACATGAAAAGCAGCTTTAGTAGCTTCATCTCTCTCCATACCACCCCTCTTCTAAACGTTGGTACCAACCTCTAGTCCTCTCATCTGTGTTTGCTGGCTGATCTGATGATCTACTTGCTGCAGCTCCATGCGCAGCTGCTGCTCTCGCTCTGCTGAGGGCAACTGCTTCCCATGACCAGCCACATCTGACATGGACAGTCTCTCCCTTTGGGATCAGAAAAGCAAAAACAAGGGAGATAATAAATAAATTTAAAATTATTATTTATTTTTTAAAATAAAAAAAACTTTTCTCAGCTGGCACAGAAAGAAACAGACAGAGAAAACAAAGAAAAAGCAAAGCAATCCTACCTGTCATTGAAACGTCCCTGAGAAGGTATATTTTGATGAGGAGAATATGGAGAGCCTCCCCAGCCACCATGAGTTCCATAGGGATTGTAGTCTGCCAGTGAACAGAAAGTCAGGTCACATTACAAAACTGTCTTTTAAGTAGTTCAGTCAAGACAGAACTGGACAGAAAATGGAGAATAAACCAGGAAGATCACTGTCCTAAGAGTACGTCTAAGATTTCTTCTGCTAAATGAAGAAGTACTGCCTGTGACCAGTCTCACATGCATAATGCAAGACTTCTGCACATCCAACAAAACCTGCATAGCCCATGAGTTTGTGTAGGACTTTGGACATGAAGGGCGTTTGGGGCACAAAACCAAACTTAGAGCCACTATGAGAGCAATTAGTTTTACTACTTAAGTTTCAAAAAGACTCAAAAGTTCATTGATAATTCTGAGACACCTAGTTTGAAGACTAAGTTTTCAGGAAAGCCACTGTTCTAACTGTCATAAAGTCTAAAAAGCTAACAGTTAATTATTACTTAATTTGAGCAATAAGTCCAGAAAAGTATCTAGAGGGAAGTTCAGGGAATGTCTTTTGTTATGACTATTCAGTGCATCTCTAGAAAGAGATAATTTTTTGGAGGAAAATACACAGCCTTAACATACATGTGATTAGAAAATAGGCGTGCAGAAAATAAACCATTGCTACTTTATTCCCTTTGCCTAACAGTATACAAAACAATGGCTGCATTAAGTTAGCAGCAGCTCTCTTTAGATTACAGTATTTTGTTATAGATGGTTTTGCCCTATTTATTTGAGAGCAGGTGTCTGGATTTCACTAAGAAGCCTCACCTCAGAGGGACCAGAACAAAAGAACTTTTTCCAAACAGCAACAAACCACCACTATGTGTCCACAAACCTGGAACAAAAGCAGTGGCAGCCTTTTTCTTCAGGCTTCTCAGTGTAGCCCTGGAGTTATTTTTATAGTGGCGTAAGAACGGTTCACTGCAGCTGTAGCCAGCAAAAATCCTAGAACGCACATCATACCTGAAATTATTGATTTGGTGGTAGCTCCCTGTACTGCCATGGCCTGCATGGGACCAGAATTCTGGTACATGGCTTTGGAAGTACGAGATATAGCCCCAAATCTCGACACAGTTGGTCGGTCTCCAAATGGAATGAGGTCATCATCTCCTGCCTCCGCTGCGCGCCGCTGCATGTCCAGTCGCTGCTCACGCATGGCTTTGCTGTCTACGTTCTACACAAGAGATGGAAAACACAGTCAAAAACTCATTCAGAAATTAATAAAACCATGTTACTTTTACAAGAAGCTGCTACCAGAATATTAAGTTTCTCTTGTATTCACTACTCCCTCCACGCTTCAGTTAATCTTCCTAATCTTCATTAGGGAAATCCACTCTTAGAGCCGATGTCGCTTTAATGGTCTAATTAAAGGTATTCATTACTACCAGCACTGTGAACCAGTTGCAAATAAATCCAAGAGAAAAGAGGAGCAGCAGAAGAAAACTAAGATAAACAACAAATTCTAATAGGACAGAAAAGAAAAAAGATACAAAAGAATAAAATCAAAGAGGGAAGCATAATGGAGGAACACACTCCTCCCAAAGTCCAAAAGAAACTTCTCTGAAGCTCACTGTTAAGAACTCTGTCACCTAACAGACTGCAGATGGCTCAAAATGGGAATTACTTGGTACAGGAATTACTTGGACAAGTTTGGTACATCTTTTCAGGCACATTTTTCATTATGTAGCAGTACTACCTGGAACATCCTGGTTTCTAACTCAGCTTCAGACTCAAACACTTTAACAGGGCAGCAAGTGAACAGATAAAATGTTCTCTTCTCAAAGAGTTCTGCCAAGCAGCTAGAAAGCAATAGAAGTGCATAGAAAACAAGCTCGATTTAGCTTGATTTTAGGTGAAGTCAATTTGACTGAACTTAAAAAAAGAAACAACAAATTATCATGAAAATTTTTAACAAAGCTTTTTCTGAGCATAAAGTTAGGTCAGCTATGGGAAAAGTCACCTGGAGTAACTTAAAAACAAGTCAATTAGTTGCTTCCACTAAGATGTTTTAAAGAAGCTTGCTCAACACAAAAGAAAACACACACACAAACACTGCACACACACACACACACAATCACCCCATCCAGACAAACACAAAACAGTAACAGAAAAAAACAAGTTTTGGAAAAAAAAAAAAATGGGGAAAGTGCTTAGTTAAAATAGGAACACTATCTATTGGCTGCCAGGAAATGTACAATAAGAACTGCCAAAATCAAGTTAAGACTTTGCTAATGAAATAAAACTTTTCACAGTGTGTACAGAAAATAGAACAGTAAGTGAAGCTACTACATAAAGAAGATTGACTATAAAAACTTCAGTATTTTGGGTAAGAATTGCTAGAAACAGACAACATAGCTAAGGGAGAAATAAAGGGGTGAAAATGGCTGTCACAACTGAGTTGGAAATTAAACTCAATAAATATAAGCTGTTGAAACTGGAAGCAGCATTAGAATGCATCTACGCTGGAATTCTGAAAAAAAAAACCACCAAAGAGATTTTAATCTCAAGTCCATAGGATGCTAGTACAAATTATGTACTTCCATCTACTGAGTAGGGGGGAAAGAACACAGTAAAGCTGCAATGTCATTGCATAAAATCCAGCATAATGCACTTGCAGATGATGCTACTCTTAACTTCCAAAAAAGTCATCTCAGAATAAAAAAGAACTAGTTCACTTGTCTAACCTAAAGTGAAGGTCACCTGAGAATTTTTTCCTGTGAGGCAACAAAAAATGGAAAAGCAGCAGAGATCCTTTTTGCTATCTGAAAACTAGCTCTGGGGCAGGACAATGCTTTATTCAGCAGTGAAAAAGGACATTTCTTCTCCAGAACCCTATCACTTCTCTTAATCATCAAGTTCCAGTTTGTTTGCACAGTTTTCTAGCAGCAGGAATGGAAGACAAGAACACTTTGTTGGTTCCTGAATGCTGTGACTTGGGTAGCAATGAGCCAGTTCTGAGTAATCTTAGTATTTTCCCAGGTCAGATATGACAGCCTCATGAGTGAAGGGAAACACATTTTGTAAGACAGAAAGCAAAAGGATGTGTTACATAAATCAAAACAAACAAACAAAAAAGCTGCAGATGAAACTCCTCTGAGAAAAAGCAGAGCAAGAAAAAGGTTCCTTTTTGCTCCTATTTTCACACAGTGCTTTCAAGGTCTCAGAGGAAAGCAATTCACTGGACAGAAACCAGTCACATTTTAGTTCCAAGGAGGAAACATGGAAACCTGCTTGTGGGCAAAGAGGAAAACCCAGACAAAAAAATTCTATGATTTAGTTAAGTGGTTGCAACAAGTGAGCACTTGTCCACAGAAGAATAAATTCTGGACAGAAATTCCTTCCCTTCCCATATTGGCCAGAGAGAGGTCACCATGACAATTACAAAACAAACCAAAGATGATAGAACAATTTTGCAGATGGGAGGTGAACTAGAAAAACCAGATGTGTCTCTGTGAAACAGTCCCTCAGACTAATCAAGTCCTCTCTCTTCAAAACTTGAATGTTTTCCTACTTGCATGGGCTACCAGCACACATCTTGCTATTTATGCAAGTGATGTTTAAAAGTTAAGAAAGAAACAGAATAGTGGTGGTATTTCAGAATTCCATTTATTTTCTTCTACATTCATGACTCCCTAGCAGCTCCTTCTTTTTGCAAAATGGACCTAGCAAGGCAGCAGCACAAAGATCACAGCCAGACACTGACAACTTCAGTGAAGGCCTGAATAAGCACAGCATAAAGTTAAAAATTGCTCTCAAGAAGAATCAGTCTACTATTATGTTAAGACTATGCTTCCCAAAGCTTCATGCAAGTTTTGAGTAGTTTTGGCCTCAAATCACAGTCTTTCAAGTAAAAACTAGTAACATTGTTAACAGCAGTCACAATCAAATTAAAAATAATTAACAGCACTAATCTACATTACAGCATCTCTCTCTTGACAGAAAGTAGTACAGGAAGCAACAAACAGACATGTTCACTTAGCAAGCTGCCAGTATAGGGTAATTTTGGGATTTCCAGTAAGTGTAAAGAATCATTGTAAAATATCTCTTGCTATCCACAGCTTTAGAGCAGAGTGGTGGTCCTGCATATATATCCAGAATTTTAGAACAGCTACATGGATGTAGGACTGTTTGTAACTTGAAAACAAAGCCCTCCACACAGTTAAAAATGCATTGACTATAATGAACATTTGAGATTAAAAGAAAAGCATTTCTATCATCATGGAGAGCCAATGAGGGTCCCTTCCAACACACAAAGGTACCAACTTCTCTCCTGTGTTCCCCTAATCCCTACATACCGCCATCTCCACACTCCTTGCTGCCACAACATCTTTGGGTTTTGCATCTTTGGTTCCAATGTAGGAGCCGATGGTGTCACAGGACCAAGGAGAGTACTGGCTGTAATCATTTCCTTTGTATTTCCCAGCAACCTTCAGGTCTTCATCCAAGAACTGTACAAACACAAAAATCTGGTTCTGTAAGTGAAGGGAAGAAGCAGCTTCACAGTCACCACTACTTAGTTCAACAGCAATGAACTTGAAGAAAATCATTACCAGGATTAATTTTTTCATCAGATACATCACCATTTGGAATTGGGCCACAGCAGGCATGTCATGTGTGAAATTCTGATCACCTAGCTACGCTCCCAGTGCTGACTGTTCACCTGGTCAGTATGAAAGTGATATTTTGACCTTGGATAAAAAAATAAACCTCTATCAAGCTGTCACTTAATTCTAAATGTGTCAGGTGCAAAAAAAGCGAAGTCCAGTAACTGTGACAACTTAGTACATCAATTAATCATGGCTTCAAACTAATTATCTTGGTTACATCAAAAGGAGATAGATTAGTATCAGTGGTAGATAAGACAATCAGACAATCAACAGCCAACTGAGAGACTGCAGACTGTGTTGTAAATACTTGTCATCTGTAGCACAAATTTACCACATACACCCCACAGTTGCCAACGCTGTACTGTTCCCATTTCCTTGTTGCCTTCACCTATCAGCACAGTATTTTCTGAACATGCTACTAAGTCACATTTTTGTCAAAATATGCTTACCTCCTCTGAATGAAAAGGATGAGGCAAGGTAGGTGATGGTGCAAAAGGAGGTGGAGAAATCACCTTTCTCTCTTCTAGCTGGGCCATGATCTCTTTCCTTCGTCGGTGAAGTTCGTCCAGGCTGGGATGTGGCTGAAATTAAGACAGAAATGCATTATAAATTACAGCAACCATAAACTGCAAGAAAAGGAAAATACAGTCAATAAACTATCATTATGATAATAAGCAATTATCACTTTAAGACTGCTAACTTTCATGTTTAATATAGGACATGCATATTCCTACCTTGGTCAGACTGTTAGTTCGAGACACCCTAGAGACAAGGAATGCTATTTGCCTAAAACTTATTAGATCCTAAACTGCCCCAAATCTTTTTAACTTTAAAGCTACTGGTCTTCTAACTCATAGATAGCTCAACATGACTTGATGCCCCAACTTGACAAATTTTCCACTGGAACATGTTCTAGCATGGTAAATCTCTATTTCAGTCATACGGAGGACAGGGGTAGATCATGATCTAGTCCCTGTGCATTCATTATTAATTTTGCAATAGAACTAAACATCTCACAAATGTATCAAAGTCAAAACTGATAAATCTGTGAACTACCTTAAAAATGTTTCCTGGACTCAGCAATATAATTCAGCCTTCAATTTGAACAACAGCCACCTGGGCATGTTCCTGTGTGACCTACACTAGGTGGTCCTGCTCTGGCATAGGGGTTGGACTCGATCTCTTGAGGTACCTTCCAACCCCTAACACTGTGATTTCTGTGTGATTTCTGTAAGTTCAATTATTCCAGAAGGCCTCAGATTCAGATGGTGATTTACCAAAATAAGTTTATACACTTCTGTATAAAGACCTTCCAAGTTAGCAATCTGAAATTACAGGAAATCTGCATGCAGAGAATATTTGCAAAAAACCCCACCATCACCTTACTGTAAAAATACTCAACAATGTAAAAATCCATACCCTGTGGCACGAGGGTCTGATCTGACCAAGATGTGGAGCCACGGGGCAATAACCCTCTGTTTGTTGGTATCTGTCTCTGGATTCAGGTACGTAGGAAGGTACAGTGGCTTGTGGAATTTCAATGGGCACAGGGCTTCCTCGAACAATCTCCTCTCTCTGGTAGGGCTGGACAGGGGGGTACACACGCCGACTGTCATAGTGTGGTGGGTAGATGGGTTGTCCCATGGGAGGATACTGCTGGGGCTGTGTGTACTGGGGGCTCACCACACGATCCTGAAGGTAGGGTGGGTAATGGTCTAGGTAAGGTGGAGCAGGTTCAGGAGCTGATGGAGGAGGTCTGACAAAGCGAGACATGGACTGAGTGGGATAGTAAACTCCTGAAATAAAAGGAGAGGAAAAAACACAAGATACAGGAAGTTATTAGCACAACTGTCCACAAACACACTCAAATACTCCAGCCTGCAAGTATCACTAAGAAAATGATAAAAATTAATTCACATTTGTTGCTTGCCGCCACTGTCTAACTGGTACTTCTACTCAAAAATTAACTACAGAAAAACCTGAAAAACCAAGAGTTAATTAAAATGTCTCACCTGAGCTTTTGATCATCTAAGTAAGATAACAACAAGGTGAAAAAGTTACAATAGGTGGAGATGAGGCTATAACACTGAGCCCACCACAGATGCCATGAGTTCTGTCAGCATACCAAGCAGAAACATTCACTAGAACGTCTCACCAGATTGACAGGAATGCTTTTAACTAGACAAGAGCTAAAAAGTTAATTGAAGATTAGCCTGTACATTTTCATTCCCACAACTACAATTCAGTTTGTCTCGACATACCAGAGACACTGCCTGTGTAAAGAAAATTGGACGAATCAGAATTCAGCTTTAAAAGATTCGTTCAAGTTCTTGAACAGTAGAAGGAAATTTCAGTACTGTGAATCACCAAAGACTTCTAAGATCAAACCTCCTACTTAATTGAAGATTTTAGTAATCTATCTGGGAACTCTGGATAATTTCAAATTATGCACAAATATTTGCACATCAAAAACATACGCATCAAGTTTTGAGGACAACTCAGATCTTTATTTGCACACAATCAAATGCAATCTTTTTTTTTTTTTTTCCCCTTCAAAAAGCTCCAAAGCTTTCTCAAAAATGGTTCACACACACCTCCCCCTTTCCTTTTCCTCTGTTTCCTTGTCCTTTCTAGGACTTTCCTCTTTCCACTTCTGTCATACTTTCATTCCTTATTTTTCTTTCATACTAACATCACTTTATGCCATTTCTCTCTCTAAAGTTTCATAGAATCATTTACAGATAAATAGATCTTTTCTTTTTAACTCCCCTCCTCCTAATATTATCATTCTCTGTTCAGTCTCTTCATACTTCAAACTATACTTCATTTATTTTTCTACTATATTTTCTTTTTTTGCTGTTCTGCAATTTCCCTTGTCTCCACCCATCATGTGCATATGCAGACATATCTCAAACACTCATATACTTTTCATAAAGGACTTAAGTAATTTTTGAGCCTCTGCTGGCTAAACTTTATTTCCATTTTCCCCAAGTCAAACTGAATTAAGGTTTACTAGATTCCTTATCTTGCCCAGTTGGAAATAACTGAAGACAGAAGATTTTGCTACACTGGGTATGCAAACCTATTTTTTCATTTGTATTGAAGTCCTCAGTTATGACATAAAAGGTCTACCTATTTCCAGTTTTTTCTGCCATCATAACATTAGAGCCTGTATGACATGGAAGAAAACTCCCATTCAGGAGTCTAAGTAAAGACCAGAGTGGGAAGAATAAAATCAGTACGAAGATGAAAGATGGAGAGCTTGGTCTCAAACCTACCTTGCTGGTAAGGTGCTGGCTCAAATGGAGGGGCAGCTCCTCTGGGATCTTGATAAAACATATCTGCTTGCTGAGTATTATACAGTGGAGATCCTCTTGGTACCATTTGCAACTGCTTGGTGACAGACACAGAAGGCAAATCTGCTGGTGCCCGAGTGGGCACAGGATGTGGGTTCACCGGTAAGGCAGAAATAGAGCTCTTGGGAACAGATTCAATCCTAAAAGGTAGAAAAATGGCACTTCTCATTAAGGCCTGATACAGCATACTGTACTTTAACATACTGTTAATATAACATTACCTTCTCCAATTAAAATATAAGCACACAAGGCAGTAAAGCAGTTTTGAGTTTCACCTTTTTAGTTCTCTACTCTTTAACCACTAAAAAGAACCCCAAATAAAGAACCCAAACCTCTGTTCTGTTTCTTTTTTTTTTTAGCGAATGGGTTCACTTTGTGGTTTCTACTACAGATTTACACACGACACTTTGAACAACAGTTAGGAAGACCCGTACAAGTCAGGAGGGGATCCAGGGGCACTGCTACTCAGATGGTCCATCTTCCCTGGCTTCAGAGCAGTTTCGTAACCGGAGTCAGTCCCTCGAGAAATAAGTTGCGTCACCGTGCTGCCTGTTGACACAATTCCATTTGGCAGAGCAGAAGTTTTCCTATTGGGCAAGTCCACTCCCCCTTCCTCTGAGAGGATAGCTCCTGAAGGCAGGCCCACCTCATTTAGCTGGCCCAGGGAGGCACTCAGGGGTCTTCTGGGAACCAGACGCTTGTTCATTTTACGGAATCTTCAGAAAAAGAAACCAGAGATCAAAAATTGCAACCAGAATGGAGTTGCATTTCAAGATTTTTCTAACACAGATGCAACCAAAAGCTTTAGTTCAAGTTTCCTAAGGCCTTAAGAAATTATGAATATGCTAGACTACAACTTCAGTGCTACTTGAACTGTTAATAACAGTTTTCAATCATAATAACAAGGATGGATTTTTTAAAAATTGCAATTACATCAAGAATTCACAGCTAAATTTTTACACAGCAAGTTTAAAATCTTATTTCCTTTCCATGTGCAGTTCAACTGCACAGAAGAAAACCAGAACCAAACATCACATCAAATATTATCTACAGTGACTGAAGCTTCAGAATATGAATCAAATCATTCAGGTCTATTTTATTTAGAGAAAAAGTAACAGAGGAAATTAAAGTGAGAAAAGATGAACAGATTCCCTTTTGCAACACGTGTCCAACATCAACCCAACTCAAGCTTATATTGCCATGTGGTATCTTTTAAAGCACAGTTTGCTGAGATTTATGTTAGTATACCAACATGTAGCTTACACCATTTGTTTTGTTTGACAAATTAAGTGACTGCAGAGATAAGAACCCTATGAACATACCACAATTCCAGAAATCTAACTGCTTCTGATAAGTCTGAACAAACAAGAGCCTTCCAACGTTTCACAAAAATCAGCAGACTTATGATACTGGACCAATGAAGAGGGCAAAGTTGAAGGTCCTCCACTAAACAGCCTGCCATCAGCTTAGATACCAGAATGCAAATGGAAAGTGTATTTGTAGGCCTGAGCATTCTCACTGTTTATATTCTCACTGTGGAACAAAAAACCATTTCCTACACAAGAAGGTTTTGACAGGTTAAAGCTAACACTTTCACATTCTATCTAAAAAAGTGAGATGGTAAGACACCTAGGAAGGTAGATTATTACATTTAAAAAAAAAAAGAGCAGTTGTACTCTATTACTCAAACTTAAGATAACCTTTATATTTACCCAAATGCACAGCATTGACAGCAATGCAACAGAAGCAAAAAAGGTTTTTTTGTTGTTTTGCATGTGATCAAGTACAGAGTCAGACAAACTGTGATCTTGTTACAGAGATTTGAGCTGTTCATCTGTAAGAGTTCATTAACCACCTTCTAATCACCTTCCTAACTCTCCATCTACACCTTAATTCCTGGCTGGATTCATATTATTCCACATAATCAAACTGTAAATTCAAGCTCCATAGTGTTGACAGTGGGCATCATGCAGAATGCATCAGAAGGGAGCAAACAAACTAGGCTCCTGCTCAGTAGAAACACTTGATCAGGGACAGATCATAGCTTTCTAAACATAATGCTGCTCAGAAATAGTGCTGGCATCTCATGTCAGCCTTGCCAGATGGACACGTGGAGGTGAGAAGAAGTGAGCTCCCCAGGCTGACCTCTGACATCCCAATACCCAAACCAGTTCATCCCTGCAAGGCAGCAGCAGGAGGTTGGGAAACCCATGCCAGTAAAGCCTGGACATCTGCCTCCCGTGAGGTCTCTTAGAGGTGCAGGACAAGGAGGACTGGCCACCTCTGCCCACTCATCTGGAACACAACAAAACTCTCAAGAGACAGACACATAGAGACTCATTCAAAGGTGACAGGAAGAGTTTATGAAGCACCCTCCATGATAAAATACTTAAGAAGAATGAAACTTGCACAGTGATGCCTTAAGGACTTTTCTGAACAATTTTATGAATATTGCAGTTTCCACATGTGCAGTACACAAACAATCTAGAATAGTTCAATACTTGCCTAAGTATACTGTGCCTTTGTCCCTTGCCAAGAGGGGAAGGTTAAACAGGTGGTGTTTATTATTATTATTATTATAATAATATTATATTATTATTTACTATAATACAGCAAGTCTGTATTATAATTTTTTATCCAAGGTATTACCACGTACATCCCCATAACCTTCCTTTTTTTAGGAGCAAACACTAATGCAGTATCTATTCAAAGGATTTAAGCAGAGATAAAAGGCACAAGGAAAAATTAGAAACCAAAGCTCCCAAACCACCTACAGAAATTGCTGCAACCTGAGACAGGGACAAGCATTCACTTCACACCACAAGAACCCTATTACTGGGGCATACAAGCCAGAACAGTTAAAATAGGCCTCTTCCACCTGCAAAGCTGATAAACAGCCCTTCTTGATCCACACAACTAGTTCAGAGGCAGTAATACTGACTCACCACCTTTGTTAAGCATCCAAAACCAGCACTACCAATCTCCATTTTTTGGTAACAGCATGACAAAAGGGGAAAGATGCCAACTGTTACTGCAGAACACAAGTATCAAAGTCCTATTCTCTGTTTGTTTGAATAACTGCCTTTGTCATTCTACCACCACGAGTTGTGTTCATTTTTTTTTCTTTGTTTTGCTTCTGCTCTGCATGCTGGCTATACAGCCAATTAACTGCCTCATTAATGCTTCGAGTTTTAGGGTTGTAAGGAAAAAAGTCTGCATATAACTTCCAAATCTTGGGAGTTTTCTTCTGATTTAAAAAAGTGTCTTTTTTTGCAGTGAAGAGCATGTAAAAAAAGGAAGAAGTTAAATTCAACATATTTTATATGGTGCATATGTTTCTTTTAACTCTTAAATAATACATTACTTCCCATTGAAAGAAAAATAGCTTGTTCTTGGGTAACTGGGTGTCCTCTCTGAATCTGTAATGCCTGTAACTAATTTACTGCAGACTTCATGTGACTACCATTTAACTCTTCAGCAATAGCTTTAACCACTTTTAGGTTCCTGCATATGCAATCTGTCAGTTGCAAAGAATAACTATTAAAAAGACAAAAAAAAAGACCTTGTGATGCTCATTTTTAGCTCTCTGAATAACTCCAGAAGCACAGAACAAGAGAACCTGCACACCTGGATAACTGCCAGCAACCTACTTTCCACACTTTTATATAATAGCAAAATGAGAAACATACACAAATAAATTACCATAATGAATGCAGTCAAGCAGCATGCTTTGTCCAACTCAAAAAATAAGAAAAACAGCCTGCCTTCAAAAAGTTTGTGTCAACAAACTTTCAGAGCTGCACTATGGCTGAACAGAGCAAAATATCCTATATTTAAGAATGAAATATTCCATAACCCAAGAGATGACTGTTACAAGTTTTCCCAGGCTCTATCTTGCTAAGGTAACAGACAAGTTATGCCTCCTCTCCCCATTCTGAGAGACAATAAATAACTCTTAAGGGTAAGATGAAACAGATTAGACTGCACACTCACTTTTCTAGTTCCTCCTGTGAATGTGCAAAGGTGCAGCTGGCCCCTCGGGGGCATCCTCCTCTCTGTTTCATGTCTCGGCACATGTATGTCTTGTACTTGCTGTGCTGAGGAGGCTGAAAAAGTTAAGGAAAGCAGGTGAGAAAAAGTGACTACAAGTACACTTAACCAAGAGCTGCTAACTCTTAATAAAGACCTGATGTTTGACTCTTGACAATTCCTCTAAACGTAACAAGCATGGAATAAATGACTGGAGAAATATTTTTTTTTTTTTTTTTTTTTTTTTTTTTTTTTTTTTTTTTTTTTTTTTTTTTTCCCCCCCAACAGAACTGTTTTGACAACAAAGTCACTATCAGTTTTCTAAAAATATTTTTATTCAAACTCCTCACTGGAGCTTGACTGGAACACAGCTGTACATTTCAAGCAATAGTTAAGTCCATAAGAATGATATAGGCTGAAAAAAAAAAAAATAAAATAATAACCATGCTTATCAGAAATGACCAAATATTTATCAAGCTTTCTGGTAGATTGAAAATAAGTACAATTCAATCAGTTACTTTGCCCTTGCTTTGTTAGCTCGAAATGGCAGTTTGAGAATCCCTGGGAGTTAAACCTCACTAGGGTCCCTTTTACCCACATTTGGACCAAAAACTTCCTAACTGCCTATGATAATATTTCCATCAATAATTGAGAATACAATGTTAATCAAACTCAGATCAGCAGAGTATGGTTGTGCTCTGTATTTACTCCAAGATTTACTGCAATCTTGCTGTCTGCATATACATCCATTTGCCAGCCTCTCTAAATAAACTGTCAGAAGGCCAGACATGGTCTAAAAGACATTTTAAGTTCCTACAGTTTTTATGGCAGAATTAAATGAGGAAGAAATACCCTATCATAGACCATGCCAAGGGTAAGCTCTGTGCAAGTCAACTCTTGCTTTCTGACAAATTCAGTCAAAATATGTGGATCTGTAAGAAGCCATCTGCAAACTCAATTTTTTATTTATTTTTGCCATATACTGCAACAAAACCAGAATTTAGGCAGGGTGTATACAAGCTGCACAGCCCTCTGCTGGCCACTGCTGCCAGCCAGCAACACTCAGCCCAGTGACAGCAGCCTTCCCTTTTTCCACTTCAGAGGCACTGGGTTCCCTTTCCAAGGAGTACAGCATGTACCAGGTCCAGGTGATGGTTTCACCACAACAAAAATGCTGTTTTTCCCACTCTGATTTCCACTTGTGTATTCCTACAGCTTTTCTTTTTTTCTGGTAACTGTGCTCATTAGATATCCCAGTGAATGCAAAAAGGTAAAATAGCAGGAAGAAGTAATTGTGATTTTGCCTTTTTTTTTGGTAGAGCTGATCTTTGTACTACTTCAGCACCCCAAGAGCATGAGTGCCAAAGCAAGGGAGGGGATGGAAATGCATGATAGGCAGCTCTGTCTTTCAGCACCAGCTACCACTTACATCAACTTAGCAATAACAAAAGGAGATCAAACAAACACCTGATGAGATATCTATGTATTAACTTATCTCATGGTTATATGCAATATATATGGCAACATCATTTAGTTTCTGAAACAAAACATTTTGCTTCATGAACATGGATTGTATCTTTATAGCAAGTCTTCTCAAATCTTTAAACTTTATGGGCCATTAAACAAATGTGTAAGAGTAACTTTGTTAACACAGACCCATCTGGCTGCAACACATCACATTAAAAAAAACTCAAGAAAATTCTCACTGAAGGTAGTGATAGACATGGCAGCTTCTCTTCCCCTCCCTCTAGTCAGGAGCTGTTTATTCATTTCCCCAGCTGGCTGCTGGATCAGACTGTTTTCTTTTAGTGAACTGTGCAAATTAATCAACTGCTACTGGAGGAGAGCTGTGCTGCTTTGGGTTTGGTTTTGTTTTTCCTTTCTTGTTTGTTTCTTTTTAAATAAATATGACACAGCAGTGATATTTTTAACCAACTCCTCAAAGCAAACCTCTCCAGGTGACGTCAGTAAACCTCTGCTATTTGGATATAGCAAATAAAATGTAGAGGTAAGCATTTCCTAAATGATTTAGCTTTTACCTGCTGCTGATCTGTTCCTTTCTTGCTGTGATTCTGGATGTAATCAACTAAGCCATGCACCACAGTCCTCACAGCAACTAGTCCATTTTCCAGTTGTTCCCATGTTGGAGGTGGAGCATCTATTGCATTGACAACAAACAGAGACCATAAAAAGAAGCAGGTAATTCAGAAGGATTTTCCAAAACCAGGTACAAAGACCCCATCAGTATCATAAAGCTCTATTAGACAACCAAAAAGATTTTATTGGAAACATGTCATTAGATAAAAAGGATTCATCACCTTAATTCAGGAGTACCTACTACTTGAAGAACAATGCTACCTATAGGCTCAAGACTGAACCACACAAAACATGAAATAAGCCAGCAAGACTATTATTAACATGTCAAATTATTTCCTTTTAGGAAAGCTTTCATATCCCACCTCCAGAGTGAAAACATTTCACAGACTCTGCACATAAGAAACAGGGTGGGGGGAGGAAGGGCTAAACATCCCTTTTTGCATTCAGACTCCTCTTCAAATACCATCATCACTGGCTTAGATCACAGCCACTGAACAACAGAAACTGATGCCTCTCTCACACAAAAATGTCCCAAGACAAATCTGTATCTCCAGCTGCCATCTTGCATAGAGCAGTGTGAATAAACTGCAGTCTTGATTCTACAGGGGGAGTTGTTTTTTCCAACCAATTTACTTTTCTAATCTGTTCCAGCAGATGACACTCCCACTGTGTGCCCACATACTCTGCTGCAAAAACAGGACCTTGAAGTGCTTCAGTAAGTGCCTTTCAACATCTTTATCACTATTACATTCTATTCTGCTCCTGAGGATTAAACTTTTCCACAGGCACTTTAGTGTACCTATAGCACAGCAGAGAAGCAACTCAACAGCAGAGAAATATCAAGATCACACTCACCTACTGAAACTGAGTGAGGCTGTCAGTGATTCTACTTTCTGTGTCAGTCTCTGGTTATCAAATTTGCAGTGCACACACAGCTTTGTCCCTGACTTGCTACAGTATGAAAGATTTGAGAAGAAAGAACTAGTCTCCTTTAACCATAAGATACAAGTGGTTCTCATTTGAAACATAAGTTTATTTGTTCAAACACTCAGAAACTAGAGAGCTACAACTTTTCATCTCCTGAAATCATAGTTTAAGGCCTTCACACTGCTGATTTTTTTCAACAGTTTTCATCTTTCTCTCATCTGTCAACAGCTTAGATTACTTGGTAATATGCTTTCCAACTAACTTCCCCTTCCCAGACTGTCTTTCACATCTTTGCAGGGTAACACATTAACAATAAAAAATACTAAAATTCCCTAGGATCAAATCTCTTTCTTGTCTAGACTGATTTTTTCCCAACTGCTGTTTATTCAATCTATTAAAACCCTCCTCTGGAATCCAAAATTGTTTACACAGGAGATGCCTTATGATTTTAAGTTGCCTGTACAAGTCTTCCAAGTGCAATGACTGCAGGCTAGAGATCCCTGATGAAAAAATTAATATACAGAATTTCTAGAACAAAGAAAAAGACATACAATTTTTAGATAAGCTCATGGAAGTCCTTAATGTGGTGTTTATCTGAAGACTTCTAGTTTGTAAACAAATTATTTTCTCTGTTGAAAAAACCCCCTGTCTACTGAGTGACAGCTAAAGCTCAGAATTAAGCACCATGTTACTCTCAATGTCACTGCTGCTTTGCAAAACTATCTTCAAACAGCAGCATGTGTACTAAAAAATGGAAAAGGAGGAAAAGGTGGGACTGCTGCCAGTCCCACCAGTTAGCATTGCCCAATCTCATGTATATACAGAGCAACCTCACAGGATTATTATATGTATTCAACATGCTCACTCAGTAATGTCAAACAAGGAAGCTCTTCAGAGAAGTGGTGAAATTACACCTGCCATATATTGAATCTATTTTAGCTTTAGAATAGTTCAGTTCCTCAGAATAGTTCACTTCCCCACATGCATTGTGCTGTTGCCAGTCTGGTTAACGATGCCACCCAAACACATCAAGTTTGAGTTAGAGGATGTTTCCTTCCACTTGATGAAAAGCTTTCAGTCCTTTAACAGTGTTAAGCTCCTCTTGCTAAGCCATGAGTTAAATGTTTTTATTAAAACATCTAGACTTACCTGGACTGGGATCAATATTTGCCAGGAGCTCTAGGTGAGGCCGAAGACGATTCAGGTTAGCTGGATCTCCAGTCCTCTGAAGAGCAATAGTTAATTCCTGAACACTCTGTGCAAATGAGGCCGGGGTCTGCAACTTAAAAAAATTTCCATAATTAACTTTCTACAGGCAAAGCAATCCTCATGGTTTCTGAAGGTTGCACCACAAACTCAAGAGCCATCTTCCAAAACTGGAGTAAAATGTTTTCCACAGAAAGGCATTTCAGTTATCACCTCCTATGAACTTCCTTCTCTGGCATTAGGAATGTGCAACTCCTTGACATTGGAAGTTAAAATACTAAGACAATACAAAAGCTGGCTTTATTTCTAACAATTTAACCTATTTGTTTTCTCTGTTATGCTGGCATGAAAACAAACAAACAAAAAACCTCAAACAAAACAGAATACTAGAAACCACTTCATTTAGATTTTTGAAGAGACTGATATCTGCAATCCCCAAACCAACAGGTCTGCACTCTGTTTTAAACTGAGTACAGCAGAAACAGAGCAAGGTGGTTGGAGGACAAATATAGCTAGCAACATCCAATTTACTAACAATTTCAATATTTAAAAATCTTTTAATTCCATCTAGATACTTCAGAAGATGTCTGGAAGGACATGTGAATTGTGCAAGTGCATGAATACACAACATACCAATCTTGAAGCTAATGCTCCTGTACAGCAGCCAAAGCAGTTGCTTCACAGCTTTTGTAACCCTTTAACAAGGTTCAGTTCTTCCTACCTAATTTAGGCACTTACACACAAGTCCCCTAATTTAAAAGCCCATTTAATTATGTTCCCTCTAATCAAAGAGATCAGGACATTTTCAGAGGTCAACTCTTTTAATTTAAGAAATGTGTTTCCACCTCTTTCTTATTTTGGGTATAAACTAGGCTATGGACATGACCATTAACATCTGTTACTACAGCTAACTTCTGTGGCTTCCTATCTGCAGAAGGAGGTAACATAGAAAGACTTCAGGACAGCAAAGGGAGCAAGATTCATTAAGTTACAAGTATACATTCCAATTATTTAGGCCACAGAAGGTTTTAAAGTACCAGTACTAATTATTAACGGGCAAGTACATATGGGCACAACTTCTAAATTCATGTTGTGAGCATTTAAAACAATTGCAAACAAGACAGACTGGGCTGATTTAAAGTGGCTTTACCTTGTCAATGATAGACTGCATGTGGGATTTGTGAGACTGGTCTCCATATAGGAGTGAGGACCACTGATCTGGTGCAATACGTAAACCTGCTTCCATAGCAATCTGAACTATCTGGGAGTCATGTTCCCTTCTCAGAGCTTCATAAGTCCGAAATTCCTCCTTCAATTGCATCAGGGAGGAATCCTCATCTCGCTTTGTCACCTATTGGGGAAAAGGAGCCAAAGACAATTAAGCAGCCACAATTAAGCAGGATAAGCAAGAGATTACATAAGTCCAAGGCAAGTGAAATGTTCAGTCAGCAACTAAATTCTTCCTCCAAAACTAAACTGAACTATGATACTATGCAGTGAACACTAGTCCCTACTCAAATACTGTGTTCTTCATAAACTAGAACCACTATGAAATGGATAAAAAACAATTTATTCTGCTTCTGATGCAGGTATGGGTGGAAGTGTCACACTTCCTAAACTACCTTAAGCATCCACATCCTCCTTCTCCAATCTGGGTATTTTGTTTGTACTGCAGAATTTTGTTTGAGGGTACTTGGCAGCAACAAGGCATTTTTTCTCCTCATGCAGTGAAAGTGACATTGAAGTTGAGCACACAGGAATGGACCATTAAATATTTTAAATACAATAAACAGATGAAGTTCTCTTACAAAACTCTGATAAGCAAAAAGCCTCGCATTTCCAACCACACCAGCAGTCAATTAACAGAACTGGGGATTTTCCAGCTTTAAGATTTTTCCAAGGAGATCAATTCTCCTGATTTACAGGACAGCTATAGGACAAAGAATTCTCCAAACACAGCTAGGACTTAATGAGAAACACTTTCTGTAACTATATATATTTTTAGGTATGTTTAATGTCACAGGAGAAAAAAACAAAAGTAAAAAATAGTGGGTTTTATAGCTTTATGAAATCTCAAGAAAACCCCAACATCTTCTCCATACCTTGAAGCATGAGGCCCTGTAAAGAAGCTGGACAACATGCCCAATGCTAGTTTTAGAAGCCTGAGGAAATCGTGGCTCCAGCCTCTGAACCACAAAGAGAACCAAGACCTTCCGTGATAAAGCAGATCCATCTTCCAGAGCCAGCAGAACCAGCTTTAGAGCCTCCTCTTGCATTGCTGGTGGGAGAGAAAAACGTAAAGAAATGAGACAAAATATGAAAGAAGATCAAGAAAGACTTCTGCACAGATTCTTGCTTCTTTCCCAGTCAGAAAGCAGGTACAAACTCCCCCTAAAACAGACAAACCCACAGACAGGAAAGGGGGTTGAGCAAGAAGGGGTAGAAAAGTGGGATGGAATCTTTCCAGATTCACAGATTGTGACTGGAGAAATGGGACTTTTAACATTTTTAGTATTATTTGTTCTGTTTTATGTATAAAAATATTTTGGGATGACAGAAAACTCCTTTGTTCTAGTCTGCCCATCTCTCTATTAACGTGAGAATTTTCCAAGTGTATTATCTGTGTCTCACACCTATCCCAGCAGAAAAAGCTGGCAGGCTGAAGAAAGGCATGGTTGGCAACGACTGCCCACACAAATAAATTAAGTGCTATAACACTGCATATTTTGCTCAGTAACAAGCCTCTCTTCCTTAAGATGGTGCAAAAGTTAGCATCCCAAAGTTACATCTTCCTTCATTTGCTGCAGTGGAGAAAAGCTTGTTTTGTTCCTTGGCTTCACATATCAAGGCATTATTTTTAATTGCCCTCCACAAGCAAAGTCCACATTTTCAGTAACAAGACTTGATGAATTTTGTAAGCAAAGTTGACTGGTTTAGTTTTCTATGAAAAAGAATTTCTAAGCATGTAACTTTTAAAAAATGCATAAATGCACCCCAAGCTCCTAGAGAAGGAAGAGAAGCCACATCCAGTCACTTCTGTCAACATTTTTTCAAGAAAGGGCCTTACTTGACCAAAGCATAGCAAGTGAGAAACTACTTCCCATTTTATCTTTCACAAGAACAAAAGGACAAGCTGTTATTTTACAGAAGACTTAGAAAAGCACTAAAAACGTGAGAAAGTCTGTAACAGTAGCCAAATCAATATATCATTAACTCTGAAGATCTACTATTAAGAATTTAAGACACTGCTGAATAAAATCACTTTGGCCATTTGACACTTTATTTATCAATCCTCCTCAATTCTGAATTGCTTCTAGTATTGTAGCACTGTGACAATCTCTACCTGGTCCAAGGAACTGGCACCCTCTGGCTCTCACTGCAGCCCAGAGGTTGGAAGAGAGTTGCTGAGGATTTTGATGCTGAAGAATGAGCTCTGTGACTGTTCTTTCACCAAGTGACCGTGCTGCACGCATGGCTCTGATCCTTCCTTCTTCCTCCACCAGCTGGCAATGAACTAATGTCACAAGTTTCCTTTGCATGGGACGACTTAACACACTCTGGGTAGTACTGTTTAGACCCACACCTTCAAAACAAAATGAAACAGGAAAGATAAATTACCTCATATCTCCCCTTCTTGTACCCGTCTTCAACCACTAGAAGCCAAAGTGCAAACCTAGTTCTCCTAGTATCTGCTTTATTAAACAAAACACTAAAAAAAAGACATACAAGAAGTTCATTTTTGTCAGTTTGGTTTACTCTGAGTAAACCAAAAAAGCAAAGAGTTCCTGTGAGCCTGCCTTCCCACAGGTTTAAGCCTTGTGATGACTGATTTGGGTCTCTGAGAGGTGGACCTCTAATGAATTCTCTCCCAGTGCTGGAAGTCTGTCTTGCACCCTCCCATACAGATTCCCAAGTGTCTCCTCAAGGGTAGGATCATACAGAATGGAGGTTCTTCCCTTATCCACAGGCTTCAGGGATCCTTCTTTGATCATTTGCCTGTTCTCACCAGACATTTAGTTTCCTATCTGTATTTGGTACCCCCACTGCTTTGGCCCAGCCAAATAGAACTGGCATGCAAATTAAAACTGCTGAGGTGGTGTTTAATAATGTGCAAAAATTCATTTACAAATGTGCTGGGAGCCACTGAAACCAGGTTAAAGGAACAAGTGACTCACTGGACATACAGCTGCTATACTTGGTCTGTTCTACAGCTCAGAGCTTGCTCACTGGGCTGCTATGGCTCAGAGCTATACTGCTACCACACTGTCCTACTTGGAAATGCTTGAGACAGCTTTTTGTAAAAATTTATTTATGAAAACTGGCTGCATGACACCCACCTCTAGTACTTGGGTTGCCAGATTTTTTAAGTCCACCATATGTAACATAGATAAAATACATACCCTTGAAACCAGTGCAGTTTTTAGAACTACTCAGTTTGACCCAGGTCTTGTATAAGGTCTTATATAAAACAGTGTATCACTTAGTTAGTGGATGTAGGATGTATATTAAAAATCTTGTTTAATCTTATTCCTCTTCTACAAACAAACTGCCTTACTACAGTTATATCAAAGCAAAGCAGGAGCCATAAAAAGAAGCAGAACTATCTATATTTATACTTAGTCTGAAGGTCAACTCAGCTTACAAACTTTGTCTCAACTTACTCTACTGCAGCCAAATACCTCAGCCTCTTCCCAGTAATATTTTTGACATAATGTCTTTAAATCCCACCCCTTCTGAAGACACACCTTAATGCTTAGGAAATTTGTTTCAATTTGTTTTTAAACTAGCTTATATATATATATTTTACAAACAAGCTAATTATTTGGATAGTTTGTGTGCATCTTGTGTCCAGCTTTCATTTTCAAAGGAAACAATTCAGGCACTACCTCTCGCACTGCTGAGTGGTTTGAGGTACAATGCTAATTCTTCCACACATTTCTTGCTCTCCTCATAATGCTTCGTATCTTCAGCTCCACTACATAAAGTAATTGGTTGCTGCTCAGGAACCTGGAAAGATAGAACATGTAGAGCTACAGTGAATATGCATAAATAAGTGGCAGCATGCACATGTGGCATGCACCACATCAAGATTGTTAATATCAAGCATTTCCTGTTTTGTTCCTTTTTTTAAAATTCTATTATTATGTTTTTCATCTGTTTCCATCTTGCTTAATAAATAAATGGCATTTAAACATCAGCAAAAATGAAGACAAAAGAATGTGAAGCATTTATGGTTAGCAGATTTCCTTTATACAGTGGCTGACAGGAACTAGAAGAATTATCCATAACAAAAAAAAATGACATGTGAAACATAGCATTTCACATAACTACATAACTTTGACAAAAACCACACATACTGAGGCATCACCAAAGCTGACTGGCTTAAAAAAAAACAACAAAAAACCAAAAAACAAACCAAACAAACCCCCCCAAAAAAACACAGAGTCAGATAAGATAAATTCTGGTCTGCAGGTAAATACAGAGTCACATCTAGGGCCTCAAAGCTCTCCTGTTATCTAAGCATTTTGTTTGTTTTCATGTGGGTTTTTTAAATTTGTTTTTGTTGGGTTTTGGTTTTGATTGTGGCATTTATTTTTTTCATCCAGGCATTCATTGAAATCAGGATTTTTCAAAGGAATACCGGACTGCTTTTGTTTTCCTCCAGCTAAATTCTTCAAGCTTTAAACAAATTCGGGGGTGCAGCACAGCCCTTCACTACTCCTTCTCAACATCACTCTTCAGCAACCAAATCAGTATGTGCTAGTACAGAGAACTAAGATTTCTCAGAAGACTAAACACAAACACTTTTTGCATATGCTACTGATGTGCAAAAAGATCTCAGACTTTTATTTCCAAGTCAATCACTATCCCACCAGCCATAACAGCATGCTGGTTATACAGAGCTGCTTACAGGGACAACTCAGGTCCTCAGTCTAATAGCACAAGCCTTTAATACTCGAGTTAAACAGCTACAAACCCACTAACCCTTCACGTGCTACTCAGCTGTGTAAAGAGTAAAGAGCATTATGATGGCAGCAGCAAATCAAAGCAGTTAATATATATGCAAAATATATATATATGTATTATATATATGTATTATATATACATACATATACGGCTACCAACGTGGGCAGGAGCTTTCCTGTCAATTTTATTGGAAAGTAAACTGTTTCAGTCATACATTCACACTTGTATAGACTCAGACAACTGTGCATGCTGACTTTCTCAGCTGATACACCTTGTAAAATAAACATTTTTACTGTTTTCTATTTTTACAGTAGATGACAAAAGTCTCAGTGTGTAGCAATGCACAATCAACAGATGATACCACCCCAAAACTAACTTCATTAAGGTAGCCTGAAACAAACACCTCCTCTTTTATTCCTGTTAAAAACAAGTCCAAGTTTAATCATGCCAAGACAGCAAGGTTAGCCTGGATACTTTTCACAGAGTGCAGTTCACTTGGGAATTCTTTTGGGTTTTGTTTTAATTTTGGGTATTTGGTAGTATTTGTTTGGATGTTTTGTTGTTTTGTTTTCTCTTGGGGTTTTTTTTTGGGGGGATGGAGGGGAGAGGGGGTGTTGTCTGTAAGCAAGAAAGCTTTCAGCCAAAAGAGATTTTGCAATTGCATCTTACAGTGAGTGGCCAGCCATAACTATTGCAACAGCAACAGCCTCAGATGGATTGGTTTCTTGGGATTTGGGAAACAAATATTACCACCTTCAATATTTGTTTTCATGTCAACAAAATACTCCACCTCCTTTTCAAAGCCATTTTAGCAGTCTGCTTCTGTCTGGGAAGTTATACAAGCACAACTGGCTTGTTGATCAAACAATGCACATTTTGTGCTTTTGTGCCAAGAGATACTACACAGTCTCTACCCTACCCAGCACTGCAGTATATTCTGCACATATTCCTATTTACTCCTGCATGCATTCAGCCTGATACCAGTGACAGACTGAAATACAACCACAGCATCACAACAGCCAGTGGACAAAGAGGGCTTGGAACAGACATAGGACAGGAAGCAGTGTTCAGCCCTGGATTTCCATCTTGAATTAAGGCAGGTTTAGCACACAGTCAGAGCAGCAGTTTGGAATGCCATACACAGCAAAACACCAACGAGACACAAGGACTGCCTAGGCAACTAACAGAAAGCTTCCCCCTCCCTCAGGAAAAAGCTGGCATAGAAAAACATCCCAGAGTTCAGCAAGCTATTCAACACTGTCTATCTGCACATCATTCACATTTCTCCTCTATGCAAGACAAGCTGTAGTGTAAAAATTTAAGTCTTGTGCAACTGTACTGTTTGCAAAATGAACTCAGAAGAGATTAGAGATTAACTTTTGTCTTAAACTGAAGCAAGCCTAGCATTGAAAAATAAAGCCAAAGGCTTCTTTTGTGGTTTCAGGAGCAAAGACTGTTTTTCTCCCTCCATACATTTCATACTCATTCATGTGATGTCACAGTAAAACTTACAAATAATTTGACCTTTTGTCAGTTCTATTATATGCACCTGTAAGACTTCAGGGTCAGAATGACTACAAAAACTATTTGCCAAGGGAAGAATTGTAAAGACGTGATTCAGAAAAGCCACAAATCAGATGGATTTTAATTTTTGCTTTAATCACTGAGCTGCTGATGGACAACTGAGAAACCATTCCATTCAAAGCATTTTCCCTTCCTCTCAACAAAATATAATTTCAATAGCATGCAGGACCCTATGGTCACTACTGTGGACAACAGCTCTTGGGAGCCTCAAAAAAGATGAGCTCCAGAACAGCATCATTTTTTTCTTCCTCATTCAATTTCACTCTCAGACACCCTTATCATAGTTTTCAGTGCAAATACATTTACATAATATTTGTAACACCTCCCAAAGGGGCCTAGAACTAAACAGGAAAATTAAGCTCAGATGTTGAATTACTTTACATTTGTGATTGTTTTCTGTGCATCTACCTTGGCAGTGACTGTGAGTATCCTGGCAGTGGAATGCTGCCCATCAACATGACTCCCTGTGTCTGTGGGAAGAGGCAGGATCCGATGGCATGAGGAAGGGGACAGGAAATGAATGCTAAAACATCACCTCATAGTAGGTGGCGATTTTGAATTGGTGATTGAAGCATAATTTGATGAAAGATGTCAGCTTGAGTTGTCACTAATTACCATTAGACATCTAATTGCACAGAATGAGAACATGTTAAACAGACCAAACTCCTAGATGTCTGGTTTGAAAACCATTCCTCCCGATCATTTTTTTTTTGCTTTGGGAAAATATTAATTCCCTTCCTGCCAAGAAACAAAAACAAACCCCACAAAAATACAAAAGCACCAAAAAAACCCAAACAAAACCCAAAGCCTAAATTATCTTCAGTCCCTCAGCAGTTGGCACTATGGACAACTTTACACATAAGACGTTCTTTGAGGCATCTCAAATCACCAAAAGTTCAACATGAAACGTGCTGCTAATAATGCTGCAATTGTAAACTTCCCACTTGGAAAAGGCTGTCAGTTATGCTCACTCCACCTGTTCTCATATATATAATTCCATTCCCTAGTGCCTGGATTCGTATTTAGCATGTCCAGCAGGACTATGAAAGAAATTAAAGCACCACAGGAATCTCTGCCACTTAACGTCACCTGCTTGGAATGTGCCCACTGCTGTTTCATGTGTTAAAAAAAAAAAAAAGAAACAGGAGGGAAGAGATTAGATGACAGATCCATGGTTATTCACCTTCAAAACACTAGCCTGGTGAATGTTTAAAATAGTTGCATACATATACAGGTGCTTGAATAATTAAAATTCAAAACCTCATCCCCACATAAATTCGTTTAAGGTATTTCTTTACTGAAGTTTAAAAAGTAAGGTATCCCATTAATGCCTTTTTGATTTGTGTTCAAGGCTGCTGTGCCTCCCTTCCCTGAAATACACTCAGCTATTTCCAGCTCTCCCAGAAGTAATAATTCTCACCTTCCCCTTCAGCCCTTCTCATTGTCATCATCTTACACAGCTGAACTTACAGACTCATGGCCTGGACTGCCCAACCACTGCCTTCCAGAACAGACCTTGTAACCACTTGTTTATGTGTACCACGGTACACCGGGGCAGCAGAAATTAAAGAGTCTCTGCAACATCTTCCCATCAAGTGTTGCTACAAGCTGAGAAACAGGCTGCACTTTTGGAAACAGGTGGGGAGAAAGAAAGCTGAGAAACAGCCTGTAATTCAAGTAAGAAACCAACTCTTCTCACCATTAAGGTGACAAAACCATTTTATCCATGAGCCAGCAGTGTGCCAAGGCCAAGAGAATCCTAGGCTGTATAAGAAAGTGTGGCTAGCAGGTGGAGAGAGGGCATTCTCCCCCTCTCCTGTGTGCCCTGGTGAGGCCACAGCTGGAATACTGCATCCAGTTCTGGGCTCCCAAGTTCAAGAGAGACAGGGATCTACTGGAGAGTCCACTGGAGGGCAACAAAGATGGCTGGTGGATTGGACATCTCTCTTATGAGATTACAGGACATTAACAACACATACACCCTCTTGAAATTAAAGGAAAAAGTGGAACAAAATGGGTTTAGTTTCACTAAAGTTGATGATCCTACTCATGCTTCATAAACTGGCTTGTTGCTTGCAGAACTTTTGTTGGTATGCACACCTTTATGGGACAGAGTTAAAAATTACTAATTACTGCAGTTTTTCTCAAGTTTTTGTCCTCAACCAAGCTTTTTCTGTAATTTTTTTTTTTTTTAATGGCTTTAGAGACTAGTGGAAAATAGCAACTGTTCCTCTGTCCTGCACAGCAAATTAGCATACTTATTTTCTAGTATTCTGCAGCCTGGTAAACACTACAACAGGTGCCAGGAAGGAAAAAGAAAGAAGTAAAAGGAGGACAAGTTACAATGAATGCTGATTTCATTCACATGCTGAGTGAAAAAAGGAACTCAGGGGAGGTGGTGCTAATTTATTTTAAGGGGAAGGTTTGTCAGTAATAAAAACCCAGCTAGGATTACCTATTATTTTTTAGGTAACAATAGATTATGCAGCAAGCAGCATACATGCAGGAATAAGTTGCAAATTAGGGGAAAAGAATAGCATCTGCTCTGAATCTTGAACATAAAAATTTAAGATACAAAAAAGAGCACAAAAATTGTTTAGTTCAAAGTCAGAACCTAGAGTTCAGAGCACCCTCAAGACAAATAAAATACTATTATAAAGCCACTCTTCCTTCTTCATATATCACACACATATGGATGAGGAAACTCTGGTTAGCTAACCAGTAAAACCAGAATAAAATTCTAAATTACTTGTAACAGAAGCAGGGTGATTTTCCATCTCATTACAGGGGATCTTGTTTTTATGGAAATTTTACTTCAGGCACAGATCAAGTTAAAGCTATTGCACAAAGCTTAACAAATGCACATAGAGCAAGCAAAACCAAAAAATGCAGGAGGAAAAAGACACTAGTCACAAGTGTGGACATTTGGATAGAGCTGGAACTATTCTTTAAGTTCCAGAGAGGAAGGAAAGAAGAATTAAGGGAGAAAAAGAATGAGAATATATATTTATGGCATCACCCACAGATTTCACACTGCTTGGAAGCTCTTCAAAGATGGTGGCACACATGTACCACAGGAATGGAAGTGCACAGTCTCATCACCTCTCCTGCAGAGCAGGATGAGTCACTTAGCACAGCCAGAAAGATAAATTAAATCTAAATCTTCTGACGCAGCTTCTATGCCACACACAGCAAAAGAATAACTACAAATTAGCCATATTACTTGATAAACCAAACAAAAAAAGAAGTGACAAAAGCACATCTGGCTCTCTAGGCCCCAGTACCTAATAAAAAGCATCAAAAGATTTCTTTCTCCCACATTTTTTATAGTTCCTCCACAATACAGCTCTTCCCTGAACACATATCTCATATAATTTTCTGCTTCCTCCAACTCCACTGAGGCCAGACATGGAAGCAGAACAAAGGGAAACAATAACCTCTCTAAGGTAACAGCATATCACTTTATTCCTTACCCATAAGTTAGACATGATTATCCCTTCTCCTCCCACAATCCTGTCCAGCCTTGGGAGGCTGGGTCACAGGGAACTACCAGTGATCTCACCATTATAAACTTATTACATCTGTGCTGCAACTGGACATTGTGATCCTGGCTTTCTGCACATCCCTGCCCCTTTCCTTGGGCTGCCATCAGTGTCAGAGCTCTCATCCCCACCAGGTCACTGGTTCAGCTGACCTCCCAAATACCTAGTAGGCTGCCCAGTCACCTATATGGATTTAGATTATTAGGTCAGCTCAGAAAATTACATTTCCAGAGCACAAACTAAACATAAGGACTCTGACCAGAAAGGTCTGCCCCATTTCCCTTACTCCTCCCTCCTGCTTTTGGGACAGCTGATCACAAATCTGTAAGGCAAATATGATAAAGCAAGTAACCTGCCACAGAAGAAAGGTTTCCCACCAGATTATCTTGCTGATCCAGTTCATCCCTTTGGCAGAGCACAGCTAGATATGAATTAGGGAAGAAGGAAGGGAACAGAACCAACCTGTTCTGGTGATAGCCCATGGCTACTCTAAATCAGATATAACACAAAATGTTAGGGACTGGTAGAAGCAAGACTTGAACTGTTGTTCCAGGCACCACAAGGACTGCACATCAAAAGTTTAAAACCTGTGTTTGTCAGTCAGTCTACAAAAACAGAAATGCTGACTCTAGACACCACTAACACTCACATTCTTTATTCATGTCTCATCCTCCTAAAAGAAAGAAGGAAACCGCCGAAACAGATTTAAAAAACAAACAAACAAACAGTGATACCTGAGCACCCACTAGCTGCAGCAAAGCTGAGTTCACAGGAAGGAGTTCGATGTCTGTATTGATAGTGGTCTGGTCAAAAGGGCAGGCCTTACGATGGAGCTTGTTGAGACACATCTTGCAGACAGTGTGGCCACAACCCAAGCTGATGGGCTTCCGGATTGTTTCGTCAAAAGTCTGTGTGCAAATCGGGCAGGAGAGAAAATCCGTCCACTGTGGAGCTTGTACAGGCATTGTGTCAGGAGTTAATTGACAAGACAAAAATCTAAAGCACAGATTCCACTGGAATCAAAATCTTGGAAAAAAAGTCTGTTTGTTTTAAATATCTTCTGTAAGTACAGACAGTCAGCACATAGTGTGAAACATAACCTGAAAGAAAAGAGAAAGGGGTGGTTAGCATTCTCTACTGGCACAGGCATGTGAAATGATTTGTGCTAGGTAAATACTGCTTGTACAGAAACAGCTGAACTAGGAGTGCAGTTCTGACCTTGTTTTGAAGAGGACTGTGTCATAACTTGCTTTAATTCTTAGGCATGAGAAAAGCCACTTATAATTGTTTTTGCTGTTATGCAGCTTAAAAAAACCAAAACAAAATCAAGACAGTTATCTATTTCATTGGCATTAAAAACTTGTTAGCTTGTTTCTTTTTCTTTACAAATGATCCAATTAACATCAACTAGATCTGAATAAAAAAACAATTTTAGAAGTGCTCTTGTGCTTATACCACTTGAACAAAAAATTAATAGCATCCATTGTGAGCTTGAATAATTTTGCTTAAGCGAAGCTTCACCCAAAATTTCTATCACAAGCAAGTTTTTTTTTTCACATCTCTGGATTGGCACACAATGACTCTATGGAAACATCTGAGCTGCCACAGCCTCCAGAAGAAATGGATGAATGGGTCAGGGTAGAGTCAGACACCATCTGTGTGCAATACATCTCACACACATCACGAGGTAGTACTACATATTGCTGCTACACCTCCTTCACACATTTATAGAGCTGCAGAGTACCAACATGGGCTTGTCCAGCCTGACACATCTCAGTTACCCTGGGAATCTCCGTGCATTTCTGGGTATAGTTCAACTTCCCCTCGGTCTGCCCACAAACAGTTCAATCCCTTAAAAGTAGGAAGAAAATTTCTAGAAGTCACTTACGACTGGATGAGTGACAACTGCTTCTGGAGGAGCCTTTTCTAACCCTGACTGAGACATTCATTGCCTGCCCAGGCTTTATATTGACACAGAAAGTAACATCTTTACTGCAACAAATGACACTGAAACATTACAAAAGAAAGAACCTGGGAGATCTTTATTAATTGGTGATTTTGATTCAAAACACTAGGAAGATCAATTGTTACTAATTAGAAGCAAATGGAAAACTTCCCTTTGGGACATAAATAAATAAACAAACTCTCCATGTTAGGAGAAATATCAAAGAATAGATGAAGTGACATGAAAAGAATCATTATCAAAAGGAAAATAGGTACTAAAAAAAATCCTGATATGTGGCTTACTTTCTATCACCAGTAAAGTTTAAAAAAAAACCCCAAAAGTCAGATTTACTACCAAAGAGATTCTTCTAAATCCAACACCAAGACAACAACAACAAAACAACCCAATTTCCCTTTCCCATTCACCACTGGCTTCTGTTTCATGCCAAGAAGTGTGCACTTGCCTCCTCATACCTCTTCAGCTAGAAAGCTCTTATACAAGCAAAACAGCAACTGTTTCTCTACTTAGCTTAAAAACCAACTTCAAAATTAAAATTAAAATCTGTTCTAAGTAGAGGCAAAGAGTGAAACTTCAAGCTAGGACTTGTGCAATTCAGAATCAAAGCATTTTAAAACAGCAACAAAAATCTAGCAGTAAAACAGAGGCTATGAAAAGCCTCAGGCTTTTGTTCCAGAATTTAGTGCAATGCTGTTCACAGTTAATATCATTTTACCAAGGCAAGCAGTAAGAGTTACTAGTTAAACTTTTAGCCACGTTTTATCAACTAAACATTGAAGCTTAGTTTTAAAGCTAATAAAATCTAATTCTATCTTCAAAAGATGCTGCACAATGCCACACAGTCACTGCTTCTTAGCAAATAATGAATCAATGAGAAATCAATACTACCCAGACAGGGTGGTACTGAGGAAGAGGGACTGCAATGTGGTTAAAATTAACACCACCAATGCAGAATGACATCTCCCAAGGTTATTCAGGGTCATTGTGCCCCCTTTCATCCTCTCATTACCTCTTTAATAGCAAATCAATAATTTTTTTCATCCTGTCAGCAGACAGCCATTCCCATTACTACTATGTCATCATAAACCAAATGAAAATATTCATACTTGTAAGTTACTCGACAGAGCAAACTTCCCAAGACACAGAACATTTCCAGGCATTCCTCCCTCCTTTATATATTTGAGTATAACTCTGTATGAAGTATCCTAATTAGAATAATTTTTGGGAAAAGAAATCTGTAACAGAAATTACTTTAAAACCCCACAAAAACCCTCCTGCAGTAAACAGCTAGATAAATCTAGTGCTATGCATTGCTGTGCCACAAAATAACATTTGAGGCTCAACATTTAAGAGCTGAGTCACATAGCTTCCTTTCTACCACACTGGTGTTAAAATATCTACCAACAATTTCCCGGGCTCACCTGCAATTCAGAAACAATTTGAACAGTCTATTTGAAACATTACTAACCAAGTGTTTAAGGAAAAGAACAGTTTCTTGCTGAGAAAAACTCAAAGAAGAAGCTAACATGAAGCTATGCCATCACTAGAAATGAGATGTGGACTCAAGAGACTTCACCATCCTAAGCTCTGAACTGGAAGAAAGGAGTTGAACATAACTTTAAGAGTTAATTAGAAAAAAAAACAACCCAACAGCAACAACAACCAAAACCACACCAAAACTAAACAGGGACATGTTCCTACCTGCACTTCTGGCCATTCGAGACAACTGGCATAAAGAAATGGGTCACATTCATTTATAATCTCAGAAGCTGAAAGGGAAGTATGGGGAGTTTGGAGACAGAGGGAGTAATTAGTGGCATCCCTGATCTCTTATCAAGGCAAGTCTCAAAAGGCTGGAGAACAATGGAAACAAAGCTACACAAAAACACAGCTCTTGGAAGGGTTCTGAAGAGCCCAAGCCTGGTGTCTAACTGCCAGAAGAGAAGGGCACATCACACCTGAATGGAAAAGCCAGAGCCCCACCTGGATATGCCACCAGTGAAGAGGCAGGTTTCCCCAGGGGGTGAGAGTTCTCACTTCCCTGTGATGGACTTCTCTCCTACCCGCAGACTCCACAGCACCCAGGGACCCACACTGCTGCCAAAATGCCAGAGAAAGGCCAGACATAACACTGACAATGGAAAATACCACTGGGAAAAACCTCAGGAAATCATCTGTTTCAGCCCAAGTATATCTGCTGGAACAGATGGCTAACTGGCTTGATCCAGCCAACCTTTTCCTCACAAGAGGAAAGGAAAGCTGTTTGAGCAACAAACCCTTCTCTGCTAATAAATCTCCCAAGCAGATCAGCACAGAACTGGTAGAATTCCTCCTGTCCCACAGAAGATGGTTCATAGACTGAATGCATACAGGCTGGCACCAAAGCAAGTACTGCTGCTGCTGCCACAGCTTTCCACATAGATGGTCCCATCTTCCTGCTGGATCTTCATTCTTCACACAAGGAAGCAGAGTCCCATGTGGAGATAAAACATAAATCTCTGGCAGGCACAAAGCATACAGATGGGTCATGCACCTAAGAAGTTACTATGGGCAAGATGTGTGCCTTTTTATAAGGTTTGAGACTTTGAATGCCTTGGAAATAGCTGGAAACTAAATACTCCCCAACTTCAGAGAGCTATTTTAAACAGGAGAGATTACAAAGGACAATCAAATGATGGGAATGAGACACTTTCATTATCACACACAGCTATTGAAACCATCCTCACTGCAAAAAGAGAACAATTGTACAGATAAAGCAGGAAAAGTATATTCATACTTTCACAGTCCAACACTTTAAAAAATTATTTTCTCCTGCATTATGCTAGAGGTGAGCAAAACAAAGAATGGAAGTCTTTATAAAAGACATACCTGTTTAAAATAACCCTTCCCATAATAAGACATTTTTTAACCACTTGATTCACTAAGTATCTCGTACTTGTTAGCTGCCAACACTTTAAATATATACACACACTTCCACGTGCATGATTGAGGAAAACAAAAATATCCCAAACAAAAGAGCTAAGAAAACACATCCACAGCATATAAACTGAAGACAAGAAGAATTAAGAATGACTTTAGGACATTAAGGATGAAGATGGTCAAGACAGACCTTGAACACTACACTAGAACCAGAGACAGATTTGATATTTCTGAGTTTGAAAATATAAAATATCTGTATAAAAGACTCTTCTTCATGCATAAGCTGTTTTTATCCACAGCTAGAACCACCTGCAAAAATTTGCCCCTCTATAGGCTCTTCCCAACCCCCCTAAAAAACCCTTGGAATTCCATCCTTCACCCCAGACTGCAAATGTCACACTGTGATCAGATCAGTGACCCATCTCCTCTGGGAACCTGCCAGTGCTTCAGAGAGAGACAGGAATGTTCTGTGAACTGGGACTACTGCCTCAATGCTTTATCACATTCCTTGCTCTGCCAGCCTACAGTTTAGAGGGGTAGAGTCTCCTGTCCAAGCTGCCTTACATCTGTGACAGCAAGAGCCTCCACACAGAGCTAGAAAGCTTTAGACATTCAGCCCTCAAGAAAATGCTTTGAAAATCCCAAACACCTTGTACCTACTGGCATAAAGTTGAATACAGAAAAAAACCTTCTGCTTTCAGTTAAAATCCAACTCCCTCTAAACTAATTGCACTCTCCAAGGCCTTTGACATAATACCAAGTATACCCTGACTTGTCACATGAGCATGTTACTTTGACTTCACAGGTACTAGCACAGACCTATCATGTGCCACTTCGTCACACACCAGTTGGCACTGATCTTTCCCAGCAGCAGTCACAGCACAGTTTCAGGCAGATGACTCAGCACACCTCCAAGGCACCCTCTGCTCAGTTTCTGCTGTTTCAGTACACACAGCTCTTAACAGCATTACCTGCTCTCATGTTTTTTTACACGTCTCACTGTCATTTCACCAATCTTTTCTAACTCAAGCAATATCATCTTCCTGAAATGTGAATAGCAAAAGTCTGATTAATAGTAATTTTTATTGTCTGTTTTTATTTCAGTCCCTAAGCTGTTTCTTTTTTGCTGAGTCTCACTCAGAAATAAAACAAGCAGAACTTCCTGTAGCAGTTAACAGCAAGCACAAGTAAGTCTATTTAGTGCCTAACACTACAGCAGCTCCTCACTGCCAAACCAAACTCACACAAACAGTGCTCTTGGCTAATCTATAGTATAAAAATTAAAAATAAGAGTCTTTATTAAGGAAGATTATTTTAGTAAGTGCTATGTTACACTTCTGAGAAAAAGCAACCTAGCCAAAGATGCAGAGCTCTGCCCTGTGACACTGCCTCTGAAGTACATTCACTACTTCAAAACCTGACCCTCAAGATGACAAATAAATCAAAAATCGAAACAAAATGAGTGGTAAAACAATTCCTAACTAGTAAGAATTACCAGACATAAACAGTGCAATCCTCACCATCAACCAGACCCCCTCCACCTGCTGCCAGGCACCATCAATTTTCACCAGAGCTTCATAGGACCTATTTAGGTTAAAAAGTTTTCTACTCCAGTGTGGTCTACATAATAAGCAGCATTTCTTGTGTTTCCTGAGGACAAGTGCAGGACCTAAGTTGAAGTGAATTTCATTTGAGGGAAAAAGTTGACTTGACAAACTATGGGAAACCCTGACCAGCCAAAAAAACCCCCAAATAATGGGTTGTTTATAGAGACTCCATACTGTTCTCAAAAGGCATGCTGAACACATGCACACACAAACACCCCAAACGCCAACTTCACAATCACAGAAAAGGAAGAATCATACTAGCTATGTTTTCCATACCCAGTTTTACAGAAAAACCCCTGAAAATCCATGCCTGATGAGAGACGAGCAAGTAGAAGAAAAGCTTCTTACCTCCACCCAGGGAGCTCCATGAAAAAACACATAAGCCCAGAGAAGTATTTCTGACAGATTGAGGGTTTTTTTTCTCTCCTGTTTGCTCTCTGAAACTTCGCTGTACACTGCCAACTGACTGCAAACCATTCACTTCCTCATTCCTGCCCCGCGCATGCCCGCTCCCCAACAGAACAGACACAGCTCTGCAACACCAAGTCCCACCCAGCAGCAAATCCTGGAAGTTTGTGGGCAACCCATGTTCCCACTCACCCTCTTTTTACAGCTACATAAACACTAGCAGGCTTCAATAGCTATATAAAAGGTCTCTTTAAAAGAAAAGGGTAAAAAGAAAGAGTACACCGTGAACACGATCAAAATTCTGTGCCAAACTGAAGCTCAGTTAAATTATATTCAATATTTACTTTCTTTTATCCTCCGTAATTTTTATTTTGACTGTGAAAATGAAGGAAGAAGTTTATCTACTTTCACGCAAGTGTCTCCGAGTTGGTAATCTGTAAAGTACCTCAGGAAAATGAGGGCAATTAAGGACAAGATATTATCCCTCATTTGAAGCTTCCTGGAGTTTAACAACACAAGGAAAACCACCCCAACAAGGATCTAAAAGCATTTTACAACAGTTTAAGCCTCACAACATCTTTAGAGGCAAGAGCTAATGTCTTACTACAGAACAGAAAACTGTGGAATAAAGTTATCCACCACGGGCTCCACAAGGAAAAAAAAAAATTGCATTAAATCTAATACCTACTTTTCTTGATCTCTTACTTCTACTCAGCATTTGATCACTAGTATTGCACCATCAGGGTCGTGAACTTGTAAAGAAAACACCTGTAGAGGAAGCTTAAACCTCCCTGCTCATACTCCCCACAACATATGGCCTTCACATGGCTCAAAGAGTACATTTTTTGAGAAGGCAGTAATGACAAACATGATGATTTCTGGTTGATATTGTACATCTCTTACAGCTTGTTTAGAAGAATAGGGAAGTGACCAAATCAATAGTAAAAGTTTTTGTGATCTATTACCTTGGAAATTTTTTCTACCAATCATAAGAACTCCCACGTCCATAAATTATTAAAATCTAGGGAGCTAACAGTAGACAAGCACATCCAGAACAAATTCCTTTCAAATTAAGAGTTACAGCATTTGTCAATGCCAATTACTCTAACAGTAACACAATCATTAAATCAGGATTAAAACCAGATTAACAGAAGAGAGGTAGAAAACACTTAGAAGTTTTTAGAAGAGTCTTTGGTTCAACTGGTCAAATATTCAAGAGCTATCCACCCTGGTCTCAAGGAGGCAAGCAAAGCCCAGAAGCAGACACACGTTTGAACAGTTGCTTTCTGAACATCCAAATAACCCAAATAATTGTTAGTACAAGTTTGTACAAGTATGAATTTGGAAACTATAGCTAATGATCATGCAAATAATGTGCCCCTGAAGGATTATATTCTGACATTACTGAATCTGAGGCCTTTTTTAAGTAATTGGGAAGTTAGAGAGGACAATTCCTTATCCGTAAAAGACCACCAGACAAAACAGGTTAAAGTTTGTGCATCTATCAGATTTTCAGAATTTAGACAAGACCCTATATTGCAATAAAGTTTTGTTTGGTTTAACAAACAAACCAACCCTTTGACTTCCAGATTTGCTTGTGCTTGGCCTAAGATCACCCATGAAAGAAGCCACAGTAAAGCTAAACAGGACAAGCTTGTAAAAGTCTTCAGATTCAAGGGTACAGACATACAACACCTCTTGATGTCAGCTAGAGAAGTCAGTACTCTTCCTTAGCCATTCCTAAGATGCTCCAGCTGAACTGTGTGCATTGTTCCCCAGCTGAAGCCAGCACTTTTAAATTTAGATCTTCATTAATAAGCACAGGTAGGCAGAAATGTGGGTGGATAGCAATTATACCATCAATGCCTCATTTTTAACTGAAACAGAGCAACAAATCCACCACACAAGCAGCCACATAAAAATCTAACTTGCAAACTTCAAGAAGAGAAAACAATGAGAAGGGGGTAGAATTCTGGAGACTATAATCACTTCAGCTGCATAAACACAGGTGAAAGAACAGATATCTTTGAGTCCTAACTTCAAGCAAAACTTTTTATTTCAAAACTTTTAGTGACCTGAAACATCCAAAGTGTCATAGGAGTAATAAGATTGGCAACTGCTAATGAGAAATCACAATGAAGACAGAAACCACCAAGCCCATGACAATTCTTTTCCATGCAGGAGTAATTTACAGTTACCTGACTACTCCAATAGCAGTTCAATAGATCAAAATGTAAATTTCAACAAATGGGACACACACACACACCCACACCCCCACACCCACCCACCCATCTACATCTTGTTGTTGTTGCAATGGCTTTGCCCTTCCCTGGACTGAGAGAAGCAGACATGAATCATGAAATCCCAGCACAATTCAATGAAAGAGAAAGCATAAAACCCCTAAACAAAAAACAAAAAATGAGAAAGTGTTGCTCACCACCCACTCTCCAGTAAGAGCTTTTCTCTCAACTTGATTCAGCTGCTCTAATTCTGCTTTGATGTCAGCTACAATATCACAGCAATATGAAATAATGAGACAGAAAAGGGAAGAATTAGTCTGTCTCAAGATACTCATAAAAACCTGTCCAAAACAGCTCTCCAACCTACAATATAATAGTTCTTGCCTGTCTTGAGCTCCCAAGCAAACAGAAGAAAGTAATCCAGAAAATGCCACAGCTAGTTCTTTGAGTGCTTTCTGTGTGTGCATGTTTTTTCATAGCATACTGTGAAAATATTACTGAAAATACTTATTTGATAGACTTAGGAGGCAAAAATCAAGTAACAGCCTGAATTACCTTCCCAACTCCTTTCTCTTATAGAGTTCACATTACACTGTTTACTCTCAAAAAAGTTTTCAGACTATGTAGTAGGTTCAAAAATCCCAAGCCTCCTAGGTCCAAATTTCCAGGTGCAACAGTAAGAAATATTGAAATACAGTGTTAAGTGAATATAAATGCTGCTTCCAAGCATAGGGAAGAAGAGGTTGCTATTTCAACGGGTCACTGAAAGTGTAAAATGTGTAAGTCAAACTCCATTTTATATATAACTTCACAAGTTCAGTGCCCATTTGAAAACTTTGTCTCAGAAAATCTTTAGTGGGTTTTTTCCTCCCTTTTAATTTCTTGGAAGTGTTTTTTCTTGTTACTTAGTAGATGCTCCCGTTTAAAAATAGATGCCAAACAGCTTCATGTTAATGACTGTTTACATAACAGTAGTCTCTAATAAAGCTTCAGTTATTCTGTTTACCTTCAAAGCAATTTATTTTGGAAGACCGCACTTAAACATCAAAAAGATCTTTTAATAAATGCACAAAGTCATCCAAGAGTAGTGAAAACAACTAATGAATTTTTAAACAAAAGTACTGAAGTCGTTGCTTGCCTGCCTGTTTTCTATTCATGAGTTCATTTTAAACGTATTATAATCACAAGAAAGGTTCTCTTATTATGTGCTGTATACAAAACAATCTCTAGACTACTATGATGTTATTTCAAAAGGCAGTGGAGAACCTAGTTTGCTGGCATACACATTTCATCATGGAATTCAAAACACCAAAGAAATAATTTCATTCCCCTGAGACTTTGATTCTATACCCAGTCACACCCTCCTCTCAAAAGATTTTGAGACAGAATTATTAAACTTTATCAGCTTCAAGAATTCAGCTCCTCTACATCAGGCACCTGTTCAGTCAGTCATATGATATAATTTCTTCAGTAGGAAAATAATGTAGGGCACTAGCAACTTCAGAGAAAAGATGCACATTTGAAAACAATTGTCAAAACACTGTTCTGCTTACCCAACACTGCATTAACAACCACTTCCAGAAAGTGGAGGTAAGCAAACTGAGGAGTTTCTAAGAGAAGATAATCTAGGGTTTCCCCATATCTTTGCCAGATTGCACCTTAAGTCTAGCTGCACACATCCTGTCCTGAACTGAAAGAAGAGTTGTTAAAAGATTAGTGAAAACAAGCTAACTGTAAACTAAGAGAAAATGATAGCCACTACCTGCAAGTGTGAGACTGGCAGAACCTCATCTCTATGAAGACAGCAAATAAAAACCTGTATTGCTTGCCAGAAGCTAACACAGGTTAACCATCTTGGCTTTAAGAGGACTGAAACATTAGGACTCAGGTTTTTGTTCTGCCACCAATGAAGACAAGACCATGAAACTCCACATCTGGCATTTTCAGTGCAGCTGCATGCATGGCTTTTACACTGGGACAAGCCAGAACTGCTTCTCAGAAAGGCACCACTGGCTTCTCCCTGGTGCCAGATCTAAATCTGACATATACCATCTACACCAGGGACCCAAGCCTGTCAAAACCAAATCCTTTTCCTTCTCATGTTAGCTTCTAAGAGGCTCCAAGAGCTGTTCCAGGTACGGTCAGGCACTCCTAGAAACCTTAGGGAAAGGGGGAGGGAGGGGAAACACAAAAGATGAAAATGGCAAGACAACATTTTAGCTTCAGCACAGGTTTATGAAAGTTTTAGGTGTGGTTTCATCAGCGGCTTATTTTGACACAGCCAGGACAAGAAAGATTTTTAAGTATGTCATCAATGGAACCCATTAAAGTATTGGCCAAGTTTTAACTATTCACTTAAATGCTATTAAGCAATCCTAACAATAAGGATGACTAGTCTAACAGTTTGGCATGATGAGAGCAGGTGAAATGTAATAAGGAACTCAAGTGATAACAACCCCTAGCATTGTTCCTTCACACTACATCCACCTAAAAAAATCTTCTGTATTTCAAAACTAATGCTTCACAGATAGGTTTAACCAATGTTTTTTGATAGCATCAGTCATGCAAATACAGTCAAAACTATCCTTTTAGCTAATCATGGCTACAGTAGTGAGCAAAGTGCTATCTAAAGGAAGAATTCTGTAGCTGGCTGTAACTCCCCATCTTCTTCCTGCCCCTCTTAGAGCCAAGAGTGCCAAACATAGAAGCAATAATGTAAAGGCTACAAAAGCTGATGCATAAATAGCTTACAGGGACGAAACTAAGCCAGATCTCCTCCTCTAGCAAGCTCTCCAGTAGCTTCACTGGTAATAATAGTAGGGATATTAAGATAACAACAGAAGTTTCATAGATTACTATTCTGCTTGTTTCTATGACACAGGCTTCAATTGTGTTTTAATAATGTCACCTAATCTACACTAGAACTCTGGAGTCATCCAAGGTTAAGGAGCAGCTCATTGCAGAAATGGCACTGAGCCTACAGTTTCTAATCTGTTGTAGGAGTTCCATAAAAAGTTAGCTAGTCAACATACTATTCATGATTTTCTCCACTCCTCTGAGCACAGTTTTGTTATAAAAATCCAAACATTATTCACCACGGACAAACCTGCTCATCACTTTTAAGTAGTGTTAAATCACCATTCACACAGGGCTTAAAGTCTTTAAATATCAGTAGGAGAGGTCACACAAGAGTTGCTGAAAAGCAGGTTAATTCAGGTACTTCTGACTCAATGTAATTGAGCCTCATTTGCTTTAAATGCTACTGGCACCCTGTGATTCAATTTGTAGCGCTGCTAAAAAGAGCAGTTCCAGAGGCCAGAAATAGCCTGGGGGAAGGTACTCCTTTTCAAAGAAACGTTTCACATAACCTTCAATTACAAGGAAAAAAAAAACCAACAACCGAACCTAAATATTTTGCTACTTTGGTGTTAGCCTGGCTTGCCTGCCAGATTTATAAAAATAGCCTCGTTTCTTTACAGCTTCACAAGATCATTAAAAACACTACTTGTGGTTTTCATTGAGTGGAAACAAAAGGCTCAATTCTCAGGGTTTCCATTAAACACCTACTGTAACCAATAACAAACATCTCAGAGCTTTTTAACAACAAAAATGAAAGCTGTTTTGTCATTTTTCTTTGGGGTTTTTGTTTGTTTGTTTTGGTTGTTTCGTTTGGGTGGTTTGGTTTTTTTAATATAGCAAACAATGCAATACAATCATGTATATAAGAGAAAAAAAGCCAAACCTCCACTATCCCATTGATTCTCCTATCAGTGAGGGATACTGGTTATATTTATTTTTGGCAGGAGCCTGAATTAAAATGGGAAGAGTATCTTGTGTCCTCTTAAAACGAAGGTTTTAATTACAACCCTAGTTATAAAAGTTTAAGTTATGTAACTTGAAAACCATCCAAGCAAGAGGGCAAAATACAATAATCCTGGGAAGTTACCTATTAAAAATCCACCGCCGTGAGGAATTTTTCTGCTCCAAACAAAAAAAAATTGTTTTCTTGCAAAAACAATTCTACTCTACATGTATAATCTTGTCTTCTCAAAGAAAATTCTCTTTATTTATTGCTTACATTGCATGAAGCTTGTTCTAAATGCAGTAGTCCACGAAGAACACTTCTCATTTCTAGCTTATAATAGTAAGTCATAAAAAATGTATTCATCTCTGAAAGCATGCTACAGCTGTGTGACAGCAGGAACAGCAACGGGAATGATGCAAAATAAAACAATACATAGGACACCATCTCACAGACTATTGCTGGAGTTCTGTTAGTAAAAACTATATATAAAAACTATATATTTCTCTGTAGTATGCTATCCTAGTCTGCCTTTCTAAAAGCAAACGGTAAACTTGTGTTAATGAGCTTTACTGCCACAGGATTATGTCTCTCTGAAAGATACTCAAAAAGAAAACAGCAGCTGCACAGTGAAGTGTCTGGGTACTTCACTTGGACATTTCAATGGCCATTAACAATGCCCTTGAAGTGGTCACAGCCCACCGAGTGCTTTTGATGAGCACACCATCACAGACCAGTAAGAGACTGTGTTTGAGCCTTCACACTCCCTAATTGCAGCATTACCTGTTCCACTACCTTGAGAGTAAATCTCAGATGTTTTACAGTTACTGCACACATGGACCATGCAGAACAGCTATTTCTAAAATTCCCTTCTTTTAGAGTCTTAAAACAGAATGGCTGCCAGTCACACCCTCTATCTGCTGCAGACCAAGCCAGGGTAAACACCAATAAGCCCTGTACAGGTAGTATCCACATGATTGGATTGTTTAATTCCCTCTGTCTTCTGTTGTATAAACCCCTGATCATAAACAGCAGGTATCCAAGCATATGATAAGCCACAGCAAGCAAAAAATAGGCACTGAAACCATGTTACCACCCATGCAGCCAACATCCCTCTATTTAGCCTCACACTGTTTTGGGAGTAAAAGTAAGACAGTAAGCTAAAACTGAATGAAAAAAAAATCAAAAAAGAAAATTCTCAAAATCCCAAAGCCACTCATAATAGCATTACTGAAACACTCATAATTGCACTGGGAATTATTTTCTTTAATATACATAACCTAACGTGAACAAAGTATTTAAATGTATTTCTGAGCATACTGCAGTCACTGGAATTTCACAGGCTTCTTGTCAATTTTCATTCTGTAATGACAGCTCACATACCAGCTTGTCACATCAACACGACTGATTCTACCCCCACTTCTCAAAAGGTACAATAATTCATTAATGTAATTCCAGAACTTAGATGTGCATGAAGGAAAGAATTGCTGTCCCTTTCTGAAGGCTCCCAGTTACTCTCACTAGCAAATAAACCTGTCCAAGGCTTTCATTTTGCCCTGTCTTGGGCAAGTGAGTGGAAGGACAAAAAATGCTTTTATTTGCCAGGTGAATTCATGTATTACTCACGGGAAGACACAATGGAATATTTTGGGTCTTTTCCTTTGTATTTTAAATAAAAGCAAATATGCCTGCAACTGCTTTAGTACCTGGTGAGTAATACTACCACCACACCCCATTCTCATGGTGCAGTGCTTAACATGCTAGCCATGCCACTACAGCCTCAAATCCCAAGGGATCATTTACTTTACTGATACCAAGCATTTCTGTGGACACCTTTTTTCCTGGTATGTTCCCAAATCATCTACATCATGCCAAGCTTCAGCTCAACAGAGCTCGAGTTGTTCTATTCTAAACTGGTCTAGCAAAGTTGAAACCCCACATAAAAATGGCTGTGATCATGTAATTCCTCCTCTGAAACACACCCAGAGACTTCCCCACCCAGTCCTGGTGTGCTGTTTTTTTTTTTTTACTTAGAAGTTTCACTGAGAAAGGAGTGACCAGAAAAGCTAACTACTTATCTCTGTTTGCTGGTCGTATATATCCTTAGGCTTAGAAAACCAGGAGGCTTTTTTTGAAAGGATATTTCATTGCTACTAACTACAGTGCAGAGACTTTGACACTTAATGTAAAATAATCCAATTGTTTACTTTCTGCTACACCTGGTAGAGGAATAAATACATTAAAAAACCCCAAAATTGGGACTAGCTAGTTTTTGTCATCTTATTAGTCCTATTTTATCCCTTCTTTTCCATAAATGCTACAGAAATTAGACAGAACACTACACATTGATAGATAAATGTGCTGCCAATTATTTTTGTGGTCCCCACACGAGTGTGTTCTGCAAAATCTACAGTGCTTGGTGAGAAAACAAGTCTCCTCAACTCTGCTAATAATTAGAGAAAAAGGATAAATTTAGTACAAGTATAACCTGTGGAATATATTTACCTTTGCAGTCACACAGTCTCTGCTACCATATCTCTCTTGCTGTAACCAGAAGCCCTCAAAACAGACAGCTGAATCAGAAATGCTATTCTCAAGATCCAAGGAGGCCATCAAGTGTGATTTATCACAATACAGGTCTCATTAGCCTGGAGAGTAATAACTGGGCTGTGCCTTTCTGCTTTCTGGTACTGTTGAGAAAGTTTTGTCCAGAGCCTTTTACTTTATTATTTTAATACCAAGAAGAAGAATCCAGCACTAGGGATGGACCTTTTATTTCTGTGTCCAGAATCACAAGTACTAAGCAGCATCACTGAAGGGAAAACTGAAAAGCTGCATTTCCCAACACACTCTGATAAGTCAGAACAAGGTTATTTCTGATACCTGCAATTGCCTATTGTTAATGACAGCTTCTTACTTGGATGAAAAAACAGAGATGGATTATTTAGAGAGTTTCCAAACACACTGTCAACCCTTACTTTGAGCACCTTTTCTGTTAACTACATCACAATTATAAATGCAAAACAAGTTACTCATCTCCCTAAAGATCCTCAGTACAATTCCATCCTTAAACTTGACCAATGGAATAGATGATACAGAAGAGAAACAGAGGGAATCATGCAGCAAGCCATCTTCAAGCCAGGAAGAGAGTCTGCATGAAGTACAACACAGTAGATAAATGGCAAAAATCTATCACAGAAGCAACATTTTCAGACAGTACCCACAACATGCTTTAATATAGGACACAAACATAGAAGACAACAATGTGCACAAGCATTAACAAGGCCAGAAGACATTCCTTTTTCTCTTGAATCCAGCAACAGCTGGCAAGGAAACATTCACTTTTAAAATACTTTGGACTACTCCAAGCAACCAAAGTTGAACTAATCCTCACTTTCCTGAATAACACTTTCTTTCCACTTGTATGAATCACCTACAAACAACTTGGCGTATCCAGGCTTCCCTGTGAAACAAGGAAGATTAAATTTATAAATCAACACTTTAACTAAGGTTTTAAGCATCTGTACCAAGACACCAGGAGGCCTTTTCACATAATCAAACAGGAGAATGACTCAAACAGGAAGGACAGCCCGAGCCATAGCCTCTGGTTTAACTTACCCAGTCCATTACAACAAACCAGTTTAGCCTAACTTATTTTTATCTTTCTCCTTTCAAATTTACAGCAACAGCCAAAGCAGTCATGAGGGACTGCTCCCTGAACAATGTTCCCTAACTTCTCATCAGTCCCAGAGGAAGCAGTGACATTTTGATAATCCCTAGTGAAGTCCAAGAAAAGCCCCATAGCTGCTCCATTATCCAAACAACCCATCCTGCAAGCCCAAGTTGTCAAAGTAATAAAATTCACAGGCAATATGCCATCTCTACCTGCATTACCTGGCTCAATACTGGCTCAGAACAAAGTAAAATTAAAAAAAAACAAAAAATCTAAAACAAAAAAAAACCAACTCAGAAGGCAAGTACTTAATACAAGAGAACAAACAATCATTAGAAAAAACAGATCATTTTAGTATGCAAAGGAATAAAGACTCCTTACAGAAAAGTAATTCTAAACGTGGAAAAATATATAGGAGAGGGGTATTTTTGTTGTAACTGCTGCACTAATTTGTGCAGCTTTGCCCTGTTCTGATCTGTTTTTGAAACAATGCACGTTCTCTTTACAGCAAGTAAGACTAAAAAATTAATGGAGATACTAAATGAAAGATATGATTTTCAAGCTTCCAAAATTTTAATGTCACAATAATTAGCAACGATGCAGGTGACCAATGACAATTTCAGCATTAAACAACTTTTATTTTAAATTTTATTAATTGGCTGTGGTGTTTACAACCGGGTACATTACATGTGAACACCTGAGTGCCTCAGAAATGTCTGAAACCCACTGTCCAAATGCCATGTAAAACAGATGACTTAATTGCTGCAGAACTGCTCAAGAAATATCTAACCTAGAAAATACATTGCACATTACCCAGAAATTTTTTTTTACTTATACAGAGAGGAGGCTGAGACTTGCTTCACAGTATGCATCCACTCCTACTCTTTCTTCCACACCTCTTGTCTGAAGCAGGACAGCACTTCACTTGGCACCAAACCCAGGATGGATTTTTGTGAACCAAAATAGGGATTGCTTCACTGGATTCAGGAGCATGAGCAGATTTTAAGATCTCATTAGCACAGCATTCACATGTAAAGGCAAGGGAAAATTTTCTACTGTGCCTCCTAAGGAACAGCTTCCTTTCAGGAACATGAGATTTAACTATCATTAGGCCTGCATTACTGACAGAATTATTTATGATGATAAAACAACGTTTTTGCAGCATGCAACAACTTCAGAATGCCATGTAAGCTAAGCAAACTCACTTTCTACTATTTCTTTCAAATTTAGTGGCCATTAATTTCAAGTTCTCTCCTTTGGTTCTTGCATCTTGGCACAGAATTTAAAAAAAAAAAAAACCAAACAAAGGGCACAAACCACTTCAGTCTTGCCATAATGCAAGTACCAGATTCACCAGACACAAACAATGGACAAGGAAGTCTTAACACTCATTTGTTTGCACAGTTCCTAGCATCAAATAGTACCTGAGAGATTTCCATTCTAACCTGATAACAAAAGGAAGAAAGGGGAAAGCAAGCTGAAAGAATGTGACTTGCAAGAAAGGTCAACAGTACACTTTATTTCCCTTGCTTTTGAAGGGCATTTATATTACAGTCACCATAGTTAAAACATAGAAGAGTTTCTCATTCAAGTAAAACTGCTACAAAAAGCCAAAAGTGCCAAGTCAGTATAATGTTTACTCTAAAAACAAAACACAGAGACAGTTAAATGCTACCAAACACTGAGAGTGTTCCACAAAAGCTGGTTTATTAATAAGTAGGTAATCAAAACCATCTCTCTTGGCATGAATTTCAGGAAGTTCACTTTGTAATACCTTCACTGAACTGCACTCTTTTGCCCCAAAGACAGCTCTTAAATTGGAATTAGGGACTTTTTTTACAATTGTAACTGCTTGTTACAATTTATCAAAAATAATTAGCTCACAGGTCCCCGAGGTCCTACAATGCATAAAAAGAGAGAAGATTCCTGCTACTCTAGTACCAGCCACCTTCCATCAAAGTAAGGATGTCAGAAGTCATTAACTGACAGACCTGGCAACTTGCTCACCATTTGACTTTGAGTTATTGCTAACAAACCTACAAGCACTACTGCTCCATCAGCTGATAAACAAGATCTTTTTTACAGACGGTTTAAAACCAACTGTGCCTCAAACTTCAAAGCTTACCCTGACAAAGTCTGATAAACATGGGAGCATCCTAAAAAAAGACATTTGTAAAGCCCAAATTTTATGTTAACAGCCTGCTTTTAAACAAGAGTTAATTAGATGATTTTAAAAACACCTATTAAACTGGCATAGTCAAGGGATGAGACAAACCAGACTTCCCATGTTAAAACAAAAAGTGAACCCAAAGCAATCAGACATCACCTACAAGTTGTAGATTCTCCCACACAACCACATCTTGGTTACTTTTGCTGTTCCAGATGCTTTGTTTCTTCAGCAGTCTTGTAGCTCAATCCAAATACAGAAGTCTCAGATTAAGATGCTGCACCACCACCCCAATGCCATTTTTTTGCAAGGTGAAGAAATAATACTTTACATGAAGGATTTTTAAAATTTTTGTTCAAGAAATCAGAAGTGAGAGGGATCAGCAAGAACATGTCATTTATGGCTATTCTAGTGACTTTAATGGTGGAATGAATAACAGTCAATAAACCCTCCACCTCTTGTAGTGCTGAACTCAAGGCTCACCACAGTATTACCTGTCTGACAAATACTCTTTTCTGTGTTCTTTGTCTCAAATTACATAGCAACCTCTGTCACAATCTATGAGAAGCAAATAAAAGATCTGCTCCTTCCTTCAGCCACACTTGCACAGCTTTTCTGTTTAACTGCATAGCATCCACGTTGTGTGCTGCAAAATTTTTTCTGGGAAATAAACCAGTACGCTGAGCAGAAGCTTTCATGTAAAAGCTTGAAAAGGATGTCCAGGTTCTCTTCCTATGTGTAGTAGTCTTTCTAGACTTTCCAAATGTCAATGGGCAGTGCTCAGGAAATGCTGCTGATGAGATGATACAGTATTTTTCATCTGCATAATGCAACAGTGTCTCATTCACATCAAGTCCAAGCTTGAGCCAGAGCCAAGAGCTACCTTCTCAAAGGTAAAAGTAATAGTAATATTACTTGCAGTTAATCTGCCAGTCTTACTGCAAGCTGTTGAAAGTCTGCTTGCATAAAATTTCTGCAATATCTTTTTGATGCATGTAATAAACCACCTCTACCTGCCAAAAGTTGCCCAGGACCATACGTAGCTGCCTTCATTCTCACTGTATTAAAAAGAAACCTTAAGGAGAGCACACCCATCTCACATGCATGAAACACACTCCTCTACAAATTCCAACACAGCAGTACACAACCAGCAGGGCTTCTGACCACAAAAATTTGCAACAAATTATAACAGAAATAGAAATAGATTTAGAAATAGCAAGATTATTTAGATCTTCCTTCACCAGTTGGTAGAGCACAGAACCTGTGGCTAATATGCACAAGCAGGAAAGCTGTTTCCTCAAGCAGTCTCACCAATTATTACAACTCACTTGACAGGGCTTCTACACTTTCTTGCCCATTATACATTTCCACAAGTAAACCCAATCAGAAATCAGTCCTTTGAAATCTAATACTATTTCAACTTTTACCATACTAGCAACCAAGACAATGAAACAAATGATAACCATCAGGAGATACATTTCTTGAAACAAACAAGTGGTCAAACTAGGTGATGGGAACCACACATAATGCACACTGTGGATTATCTCTGTGCAGAAAGGAAAATCATGCAACATCAGCAAATATTTGTGGCTTACTTTCTCTATTATCATGAGTCTATTATCATAGACTTCAGACTGCATTACTTTAATATAGCCTGCATGGAAGCTTGAAGGTCACACTGAAATTTCAGATGGTGCAGGATGTTTATACGATGACCTTTCACAACTGGAGCAATTTTTTATCTTTTCTGTATGATAATGATTTAACACATGGGAACCCCCACCTGACCTGGACACAGACAGGTCTGAGAGCTCCTTCTCTGTTCCATGGGTGGTGGAAGCACATGGCTACTCTTAGTTGGTCGGACTATTTGTCTGGTTAATTCCAACAACAAACAAGACTCTGGCATGCTAACCAGTTCCATGACCCCGGAGCGGATGGTGTCCCACTTCTTGGAGGGACAACTGGCATTCAGCCACCCAAGATTGAGCAATAACAGGGCTGTGATGCCCTTATATGTCTGGGGCCACATGCTCATGACTGAGTGGCTCAGCTTGGGCCTACCCTCCACCAGCAGGCACGGGTAACCCATTGGACAGCATTTGTGATGGGGATCAGGGACTGCAATTCTTCCCTGTAACAAGGAATTCCCACTGAGTGGATGTAATAAGCTCACACTGAAAAGTCCCTCCCTGCCCACTGTGCACACTGCTCCTCACCAACTTGGTGGCTTAGTGAGGTCCTCATCAGCCTCAGCCCTGCTGCAGTGTGGAAAACGCAGTCAAACTTGACTATCTTAGAGGAAGTAAAAGTTGTAACAAGGTTTCTGCAGGTGAACCTCTGGAAGGATCATTATCTGGGTAGGAATAACACCAACCAAGCAGTACAGATTAGGGGACATTCTTCTGGAAAGTAGCTCCATGGAGAAAGACCCTGGAGTCCCTAGGGGACAGTAAATTCTCCATTGGTCAGCAATGTGCCTCTGTGGCCAAGAGGCCTAAGGGTGCATCATGAAAATCATGTCCAACAGATATAGGAATGTTCTCCTCCCCCTCTACTCTGCCACGGTTAATACTCTATCCAGTTTTGAGCTCCCCAGTTCAAGAGAGACAGGGATCTACTGGAGACAGTCCAATGGAGAGCTATGGGGTTTATTAAGGGACTTCAGCATCTCTCCTTTGAAGAAGAGCTGAGAGAACTGAGACTGTTTAGCATTGAAAAAAAGAAGGCTGAGAGGGGATTTTATTAATGTCTATAAATATCTGAGGGGTGGGAGTCAAGAGGAAGGGGCCAATTTTTTTTCAGTGGTTCCCTGTAATAGGACAAGGAATAATGGGTTTAAGCTAGAACATAGGAAGTTCCACCTCAACATGAAGAAAAACTTCTTTACTGTGAGGGTGCCAGAGCACTGGAACAGGCTGCCCAGAGAGGTTGTGGAGTGTCCTCTGGAGACTTTCAAAACCTGCCTGGATGCATTCCTGTGTGACCTGCCCTAGGTTATCCTGCTTTGGCAGGGGGGTTGGACCAGATGATCTCTAGAGGTCCCTTCCAATCTCTAACTTTAATTCATTGGCAAGTGCAGTCCAACAAAAAAACTTCAAACTAAATTCCTCTATGGCTTGTATCTCGAGTACTTTCAGTCAGATTACTTTTTGGCCTAACAGCAAATACTACTTTGGATACTCTACCAAGCAACCAGCTGATTTACCAGTAGCAGGAAGAACCACAAAGCCAGACAGATTTTCATCTGCTAAATGATTCAGTGAATTCACTGGGCGAAAGAATTTTAAACAATGAGCAGGCTTTGCAAAAAACTTAAACAGGATTATAAAGGGTCATCTGCTTAAAATACACCTTTTAGTGGCTGCTGCATGGCTATTTTGAGATGCTCAGGCTATTTGTGAGCCTACAAGCAGGCAAGTTCTTTCCTTCTGGTTCAGCTTTACATTTCATAATGTATGAAAGGTATGATTCCACAAGTTCTTCCAAATGGATGAAATATTTTTTCCAGTTACCCAGCATGTAAATCAGATGGATGGAATAAACAAACAAACAAAAGGTAATTATTGTCATGTATCACAGAATGGGAAAAGTCAGTTCCCTAAGTATCATCACACTGAATTTTACATCACTGGTTAGTTATGAGATATAGACCCTAAATAAAATGGGAAGTCAGTCTTTGCCATCATCAGAGGTGATCATGAGCATCACCCAAGACTTCTGAACCACATGTAAAGAAACTGAGACAATTACTTAATACGCACACTCACCAAATCTAAGCTTCTGCAATGCTTAATTCAACAAGAGTGGTAATGGTGTCCACCCAGATTACTGGTGAATCACTGGAAACATGGCAGAAGTTTCCAAAAGCAAACCTGTTAATTTCTGTTCATCTGCTTCAACATGACCACTTCATTATAAATACATGTGCCCTAAGATACCTGTGTATGAAACCCTGACATACTAATGTACATGATTTCTGGATTCATAGTCATCTGTTCATTGGAACACTAGTTTTTAAAAATTATCAGCATACAACAAACTATATTTCTATAAATGAATGGCTACTATGTTTTAAGCTAAGCTGGTTTGCCCATAAAGCTATAAAAAAAAAAAAACAAACCCAAACCTAAACACCAAACCAAAACACATACAAGTAACTTCCCACTCGTCTCCATTAAGGTTACTGCTGCTTAGATGTGATTGACAAGTGCACCAATTAAGTCTCTGGTCAAAACAGCCTGTACTGATGGTACCTGTGCTTCTAAATTTCAAAGCAGCCTGTCAAAGTGACAGAACCTTTCCTAAGACAGGGAAGTAAATAAGCTATTGCAGGGAAAAGATGCCTAACTGCTAACATCTGCTTCTATTGATGTGAATGGAAACCATCATTTCATATCAAGACTGTATTAATGGACTGAAGAAAGTCATGGTGCTAATGGTGAAGCTTAGGAACCACCCTAGGAACACGGGGTAGTTTATACAAGCACAGTCTCATTCACTTCAAAGGCAGAATACAGACATTTATAATTTATAACTAATGTCCTCCACACCCTTATAAGCCTGAACAGAGTAAAAAAGGCAAGTTTAGCAAAACACAATTGCTGCTTCATAGTATTGCTGTGTTACCTAACAAGTCTCTGGCTATAGGATGTGAATACAGTTTAAATGTAGAATTTAACAACTGTGTTTCTCTTCCAAGCACAGTCGTTAGAAGACAGCACTGCTAAATCAGTTACAATGATTAAAGCAGCTTTGCAGCAATGCAGGTTACCTTAAACCTTTTAATAAATTTTGCAACAATTTTTTTTTTTTCGGCCATTTTCAAAGAAGTAAAAATACACAGAAAACAGTGGCTAGCAGCAGAGAGACAGAAGGTATTTCATTCATACTTTACAAATTAAAAAAAAAAAAAAAAGCTACTCTGAGGGAAAAAGCAACATGCATGTGGAGGAAATTAAATATTCCATGTTCCCAGGGGGAAAAAAAAAAAAAAAAGCACACCCACACAAAAAACCACCACCAAACAAACAAAAAACCAAAAAAACAATGCGTAAGTTCCTCATTTTAAAACGGTATAGGCCTCACAATGCCTTTTGAGGACAAAAACTGACACCAGGACATTCCCAACCACTAGAACACAGGCAAATGCAGCTATACCACTCCTAGCACCAAACCTTACCTATCCTCGCCCTATTAATCCACCAGCTAAAAACACGCCACGGTGAAAAAAAAAAACAAAACCAACAAAAAACTAGTGAAAGTAAGGGGAGCTTCTGTTTGGTTTTATCACGGTTTCTTCCCTCGCCAAGGGAGGCTGAGGGCCACCTCGCTCATCCCTCAGGCACCACAGACAAAAGGAGCGACAACCCGGGAGCGCTGGTGTCCCCCTGATGTCGGTTGTTTTCGGAACAACCCCTCCACACCAACAACGAGTCCTCCGGGTTTATTTCACCACCAGCAACCCACCGTTGTTCGTTTAACTGCTAAATGCGAGGCGGAGATAGATTTACCATTTCTTTCCAGGCACACAGATCCCCTGGAAAAACAGCAAGCGCAGACCACACACAAAAGCCGAGTGTCCCTTCTCCGTCGTAGCCCGGGGCGATGCCGCGCCTCTTCCCTGCCCCTTCCCCAGGCTGGACCAAAACACCGGGCCCTCTCCACCTCCCTCGCAGCG